>JAQOOD010000008.1:32377131-32906888 GCA_029633175.1 Citrus glauca
CATACAGGCTTGCACGATTAATCAATTTTCTAGTAAATTTATAGCTATGCCAATTTTCTAATAATTTATTCATTGCATATTTTTATGCTTATGTTTTAAGTTTTAACACTAACAAAAACGAATATAATTTTAGACAAGTAACACATGTTGTATCTCTTAGCGTAAGAAGACGAGAATCAATTTTGTTGCATCTCTAGATTTATACTGACAATTCAAAATTAGGAACTATTCTGAACCGATAATCGCGAAATTTTAAAAAGCTAATTATTTTCTGGTCCAACATTGCAAGTAGAAATGCTAAATTCATTTTGCATGTTCATATGGTGATAAGCCTTATCCGTTTTAGTGATAAAACTTATCCAAAATATTAGAGGAAACTAAATAAGATACAAGTATTGTAACTATGAACACCATGGAGAATTTGAGATAAAATTACGTGAACTCTCAAATTGTACAGTTCATTTTTTGATAAAAATAATGGCAAAGACAGTGACATTACTTCATTCAAAATAATTTTGTTAATAACCTTTTCTCTTAGTCAAAGAGATCAAAGAAGTAACAAACATATGACAGATTTGTATAAATTAATTCTCCTGTTAAACAAATAATCCTTGTGTAACTGTAATTACAACACTGCCAATGAAGCAAATTCCTAATGGTGCAAAGTGTAGCTCTACATGGCTATTGAACATACATATATATTCTGAAGAAAAACCAGCTGAAAATGAGATCCACAAAATAATACCATATGGGACCTGCCGGTTGCTGTAAATATAAACCGGCTAAAAAATATACAATGGAATCGAAAATGGGGGGGTGTCAGACCTTCTGCATCTCGTGCTACAAAAACAGGTAACTACCAAGCATGCATATATGCAGAAGGAATGCTATTATGCACTTTGGTATCAATTTCTGAGGAACATTTCGTCGTGAACTGTTATCACTCAGCTGACCGGCATTTACAAATTCACTTCTACCTGTATTAGAAGTTGTAGAGACATTGACGGACATTGAACCTGCTTAAATAAATTTATAAACAATGGGTGAGCATTTGTTGCAGGAGTTAAAACTCAATAGTAACCATTAGGCTGTATACAGCAACTTAACAAGACTTATTAATTTTCTTGACATTCGAAGTTTTCTAAATGATAACAGTCCATTATGGATTTAATGACAATTTGGGTTCAAAAAACGATTTAAATGATCAACAAATCATGCCTGATTCAAGTGTTATTGAGACTTACAGTCATAGTTAGACCATCCAATTCGTTGACCAGCCAGATCATAAACAAAGATTTTGTCTTTCAGAACTAGATCTGCAAAAAACAAGAGAAACAAGAGTTAGTGTCTGAAAACCAAAAGCAGCTCAAAGCTCAATGTATCTTCAGAGTACATAACAGGATTGAATAATGAGTCGAATTATTAGTCAGGATGACAATTCAGAGAAACTTGTCTGTGTTATGAGAGCAGGAAATGGGAATCAATATATTCCTAATTCCTTTAACTTTCTAGAACTCCATGTATAGGTTGCATCTATATTAACCATTAAAGGAATAAGGAATGCTGAAAAACGGCAACAAACAAACTTGAAAGATTGAAAATGCTGAACACAGAGCTGAATATCAGGAGCATAACAAGGGTTCTTTTCTTTATTCCCCTTAAAAAAATTGAAAAAAAAGAAAATCTCACAATAAAACAGTAAGGCAGGGAAGGATTTGATTAACATATCAATGGAAAATAAGATAAAAAGGCCCCTCTTGAATCTCGGAAAATAGGAGCAAAAATGTAAGGAAGATACTAAAAGTGGCCCCGTTTCTCAATCATATTCAATTAATTTTCTCATCTTTCTCTATCCACTATCCAAACTAAGGCATTAGTATGCAACACAGGACTCGTATGCTAATTAACACATTTAAAATCAAGACGAGAAACAATAAGCAGTGAGGTTTTGATAATACTGACATTACAGCTTCAGGTCAAACCAAAAATTCAGAGAGAAAGAAAAAAAAAAGAGAGAGGACAGTTTGACAGAAAATTAAACTATAAATCCTAGACATGAATCTACTTATGTGTCTAGTCAGAAACATTTTCTGTTTGGTGTGAATACCTCCTAAAATTGTCTGACCCTGAATTTTCTGAATGCCAATGCACCACACTGCAGTACCACCCTGCAAAAGAAAGATTAATGAAAAGGTTTCTTTGAGAAATCGAGCTCAAAATGGAAGACTTCAAAAACTCTCTGTTGACTCCAAACATCAGGTTTAAGCGAACACCTTGACAAACATAAACCAACAAGATAAAAAACAGAACACAACCAATATCAGGATAAAATTTTCACAAACCAGGACTGAGGTAATATAAAAAGCAATACAAGGGTAATCATATTGAGTGAATACAAAAAGTTGCAGGCATACAGGCAATCAATTGTCTGAAGAAAGCTTTGGAGAAATAATTAAATACAGTGAATGAAGTTTTCCACAATGCATGAATTATTTCATGGAAAGAGGAGCATGCAAAGCCAAAAAAAAGGGGAAAAAGATAAAACCAAAGGGAAAAAAGAAAACCAATAACAAGACAAATTTAGTTCAAAACAAATTGATCCTGTTCCAGTTGAGCTGCACCATATGAACAACAAGTCACGCCCTCAACAATTTTTCTTAATGACCGGATATATTTATTTATGCAGTTAATATTTATGTATGTGCATATATATATCATACACTAATGCTTATATTAAGCTTAGCAACTCACAACAGAATTCTGCTGTATAAGGTATTCTTGAGCGTTCAAAATCAGGGATGCACCTCCAGCAAAGTTGAAGCTAATTTGAGGAAATATTGCAGTACTGAACACAAAATAAACACATAAAAAGGAGTTGATATTATCTCAGAAGAATGAGCACTCGTTAAATAAACTAAGGCAATTAATCAAGAAAGTGAACCTGGAGGTGATTAGAAAACACTGATTTCCCTTGGTAAGAACTGGGCGCACAGACTGAGAGACAGAACTCGTAATCTGCACACCATGAGAGCTTTATACCTCAATCTTTGATAAAGAGTAAAGTGTACTGTTTAGAAAATCAAAACTTTGCTCGCCAAAACCTACTGCATTGATTAAAGGATCATAAGCAGCCTCAGTAAGGTATGCCAAAGTGGTCCCAGTATCAACTATGGTTCCTTTGTTGCTTGAAGTAGAAAATGCTGATGGGTCAATGGACAGAGTTTGGCCATTGACTGAAATGCTCTGCAGATTCAGATTATAATGAGGCCTGAAATTGTGGCAATGCAGTTGATTAGTCAACTTATGGCAGTCAATTATTTTATTTTTCAAATGTTCATTATTTATAGAGAAGTGAATGAAAGATCCATGGCACTTAACATATCACAATCCAAATAAAATGCATAAAAGTCGTCTGAAAAATAAAGCATAAATTGACATGTTGCCAAATGTAGCTGCTTCTACGAATTTTTCCCCCCATTAACAGAATTATTACTTTCCTCTAGTGTTTCTGTAAAATCACTATTATAGTTACATCTGCTCCTGACTCCCCTTTACGTGAAACAAACAATTTGTTTTGTTCTACTGAAACACTACTTCCATTTCAAACTTAAAAAGAAAACCTAAAAAGGCCTAACAGCCCAAAGATGGGTCATTTGGACCTATATAAGCAAGACATGGAGAACTGCAGGCAGAAATGACTGAGGCTATGTAGGAACAAGTTCTAATCTATCAGAAATTTATCAAAGTGAATCAATAGCATGATATCTTTCGGAGGCTGATATGAAAAATGCCAAAGAAACAAAAACGGGGATGAAAAATAGTTTCCTGGAACAAAAATAACATACTGTGATGGGACGAGTGGAGAATAAACTATATTCGGTTCCACAATCTCACCAAGAACCAATATACCCCCACCATTACTATCCCCTTTTAAACAGTGAGAGAACACTCTTGGTGTTAACCCCTGAGAAGAAAGCTGTGAGATTACAGACATAGACTGTTGGCCAAACCCAAAGATCCCATCAACTGCTCTATCTGACTTCGTCAAGTCTCCAGTCTGCATGGTGCTACACCTGTTCCATAATCCACCTATCAAGATTAGTTTCTAATACCTGAACAACAAGACATAGTTGAAAAAACCACAATGTTAAGCTTGACTGAGTTTCTAGCTCACCCAAACATAATTTGAGCCGTAGAATTTGTTGTCAAAGAACCCTGAAGAATAGTGTCTAAGTGCAAGAAATCTGCTACATAATAGCCTGATGTCCCGCTACCATCTCCATATTGGAACGTGTAACTACACTGATTGCTCTCAGAAGAACAGCCAGAATCTGCCGTATTAAGACCTAAACTGCATCTTTGGTCAGAACAACGGACCAATGAGGCTGTTGATGAGCTACTGGGATCAAAGAAATTGAGCTGAATCTGTTGCAGTAGCAAGTAAAATAAGTCGAAAATTTTCAGACCCAACTACTCCATTTTATGACTCTAATTTTGACAATTTGACAACAAATAGAAATTTTACATATAAGGAAATGCAAAATTTACTTGGAGTCCACTTGTCCCTGGGCAACCATTGCAAGAACTGCAACTGACCCACAAAACATCACTTCCTGTATCAATCTGCACATGAAATTCTCTTGGTGGAGAACCCAATTGCACTTTTGTATAATAAAGCCTAAAAGAACCCAAAAAAAGGAAAAAATAAAAAATAAAACTAACAACAAAGCCAATAAAATAACCAAATTTAATCACAATTTTAAACAAATGCTGCATACAAAAGCAAGAAAAATGAAATAACAGTCAAATGCAAACTAAGCAACAACAATTCTAGAAACCACCAAACAAAAAGAAAATATTTTTGAAAACAAAAACAAACCCATTACTCAAACTTTAACAAACATATATCTATCTATATATATATATATAAAAGGATTTTTTACATAGCAAAATTACCCAACAACAAAGGGATCATAGGTCCCTTCGACAGAAAAATCAACGACCCCAGCAGCAGACTGTAACAATCTGCCATGTCTGACCCTGTCACGAGCTATAAGCTGACTCAACTCCACTTTATGACTCGCCGGAATTGCCCTTTCAAGCGTCAGAGTCACCGGCAAATGACCCATCACCGCCTCCACCAGTAACAACAAGACGGCGACTAAAATTCCCAACGGTAACACCGCCGCCATTATTAAATGTTACTGCTTTAAACACACAAACTACAAAGCAACAAGAACGCAGTTGAAACTTGAAAGAACGTTCCAAAGGCTCTAAATCGTTATTCTGAAGAGCATGAGAGAGAAATGAGGAAAGTTAAGACGCAACAGAAAATTTGAATTTTTTTTTTTTTTTACAATTTCATAAACAAAAGTTTTGGAACAAGGAGTTTGATGATGACAGAGTTTCAAAAAATTATGTATGGATCACGTTTCCGCTATATATATATATATATATATATAATTAATATTAATTATCAGCTATTTAATGGGACGTGGAACTTTTACTGTGAGATTCTTGTTTGGCTAACAACTACACATCATGTGCGTAATTACTACGCTTTTTTATTTTTCGGTAAATTTTTTTATAATTTTTTTCCAGGTGTTATTTAACAATTTACTGTAACAATAAGAATATATTTTTAAAGAATATTTTGGGTTTTTTAAGTCAGAAAACATAATAAGATGGTGTTTTCATATATATATAAAAATTAATTAAATGTGTTAATAATGTCCACTTTGGTGTTCCAATCAAAACTATTGGCACACTTTGATTGTGTATGACGTTGCTTAACAAGACATTATTTGTGGACTTGTCAAAAATGAACCTCCCCCCACCCCCAAAAAAAAAAAAAATCCTTCTAGAGCATTGCACGTTTGCAATTTATTCTTCATTTGTTGATCAGCATTGAAGTGGACAGACTTAATTCTATATTTGTTTTTATTAATCTTTAGTTATCTTAAGATAAATATCACTCATGGTAATTTTTTTTCATTTTAAAAAGGAATAAATGATTATCTTACTTAAAATTATTGTAACAAATGCATGAATCATCACGCCCACTCACAAGTAAATTTCCTAGCCGAAAAAAAAAAAAAAAAGAGGGCGCAGTCCCACCAATTCAATTTCTCAACCGTTCAAATAAACCGTAAAGATTTTGATCTTCGAAAAATTAATCCCACTAATTTGGGCACTTTAACAAAAACCAAGGCACAATTATTTTACATTTTCACTTTTTTCTGTTTGGTCGGCTTTTCTTTTTTTTTTTTACGTGGCGTTTTGAAAAAAAAAAGAAGACAAGACAAACACATATTAGCCTCCACGTCAGTTATCTTTTACTTTTGATCCTATTTAAAAAAATATATATATATATATATATATCTCCATGAAGCAAAAGCGGAGTTGGGTTGTCTTTGTCATTAATGACCAATCTACCCCTAGTTTTCAGCTACTTCTGGTGTCGTCCGGAACTGGAAAAGCATAAAGAAGGGTGGACACAGTTGATATTTTGGTAATAGCTAAGGGTAAATTGGACTAGTAATTTTTCGTTTCCCGAGGCAGATCATATTGAGTGTTTGACCGGCATCCGTATGGCCCGTATCTGCTCGATACGGACGTGTACCTTATTTTTTTTATTTTTTCTAATTTTTTTAACTGAAAACTCTACATTTAAATTACACCAATATTTTTCTTAATTGACAGTGGCAATACTGTAATTTTCTCTTTCTTGTTTTATATAATAATTATTATTGACGATCAATCAATAACTTTAGTCGATATTGTATTTTGTGGGGTGATTTTTGTTCCAATATTATTGACGATCAATCAATAAGATGATCTTATTAAGCGACTTATATTGTCTCCCCAATAAGCCTTCTGCATCGAATCGAAAGCAAAGAAAAGTTAAGAGATGAAAAAGCAAAAGTTAAGAACAGAAGTGCGCGTGGTCTCTCTTCGACCTTGCTTTTGAATCCCTTTTTTCACTTAGTGGATCAAAAAATTTAGGTCAAGTTAATAACCAAACACACACATTAATTATTAAAGCGAAGAACGCAATATGGCACAATTGTCTCACTGGCTTTGCCTTCACGTAGCCTTTTTAGATTCATCGATGATGTGATGCTCGTATATACAACAACACATACACTGATTTTTTCTTTTTCTTATTAGAAATCTTTTATGGTGCCGAGCGTATAGCCTATACGCGACAAGAAAATGCGACCTTATCCCATTTGAGAGGGGCACATGAAAATTTGTCACTTGGCATTAAGAACACATGGAGCCTGGCGTCTTCGATCATCACTTAACTACAACCCAATACGTCACTGCATGTGTTTGATGGCCTATATACAAATTTAGCACATGCTGGCATCTAAATGATTGACATAAAAGCTGTAATATTTGGTCTTCGGTGCGAATATCTGCACTAAAAAGAATGAAATTTTAACAATATATGATTGTTTTGCTGTAATACGATCTGTTTTCTTTTTCTTCCTTTTTGTTAAGATGTTTTAATTCGAATTCGCAACTCGTAAAATTAAAGTAAACCCAAAAAAAAGAAAAAGAAAAAAAAAGGAAGGTTAGGGGCAAATGCTCGATCGACTTTGGTGGGTCTAGTCATCTGTGATTGGAGCAAAACATAATGATGAGAAGATGATCTTTTCAATTATTGTTATAAGGTCGATTGCTTTAGTTTATTCAGCAAGTGCCGGGTACAAATACAATAAAGTTAGGCCATTAACTGAACAGTTGCAAGGACTCCAAAAAGAGTGTTTGTTCAAGTGGATGCAACTTGTTTTTCTTAGCAACAAAGAAAAGTCCATAGACAGCACTGTGGAATCCGAAAAAGAAAAACTATCACCATAAAACAAGTTCTAATTCACACGCGTCGCACTTTAGTCATTTTCTCGATCTTCAGGAATCAACAAACTAAATGCTAAAATCAGATCATCCGCGATTCATTTGATATGATGTTCTTAAGATTTATCTTTTAATTAATTGACACTGAGTTTTGGCTCGTGCATGAAACCGATGGGTTTAAAACAGAGAAACCGATTAGCTTTTGATCAGAAGAAATAATTATATAACTGAAATTCTTCATCCCTTTCCCCAAAGGGATACAAAAATTATGTGAGTTGTTTTTATTGACTGAGCTATAAGATTGAGACAATATGGGAAGAGGAAGACCAAGTGGATCCATGGCACCCACATGGATTTAGAATTGAGAAGGAAGCTTCTCTTTTCCTATCATTACTTTTTTTTGGAAAGTGACATAGTCATTATCTTAGGGTCTAGACTATTTTCCATGCAATATAACATACAGGAAATCCATGAGTGTCGCTTATGACAATTCAATTATTTTACATGCTATGTTTTTTTGGTTTTGAGTGACAATTTAAGGATTACTGTTTGTTACATATTATGTAACATAATTTGATCATCATCTTAGATAGGGCGAGGGAAGATTTAAAGAAATTATTTAAGAGGGATGAAAACTAGTTCAGACTGAGTAACATATTATATCACTACCACTTGAAAATGTGAGAGATGAGACGTTGATGCAATATAGTCACAAATTCACACATTACTTTGTACAAAAAGGCATTACTCATACGTTTATCCAACGGTGGATCTGTGTTGTAAACTTTCAGTGTGTGTGTTTATATATATGGTTTTCCAAGAAATTACTTACTTTTATGTAAAATTTATGCTTCAACTCTCTTTATATTTATATTTTTTTCTTATAATCTCTTTAAATTTGTTGTTTCTGTATTATGATCCTGTCGAACTATCCCTAACAAGATGGGATTCCGCCGAATTCTACTCGAACTGATGAGAAAAATTGCCGTCTCTACGTCAAACAAAAATCACTGTGCTGTATGTGATTATGTTAATGTGAGTTTGAAGGATGTATATATACAAAAAAAAAAAAAAACCCTATCATTATCGTGACTAAAAAAGACAAAAATCATATTTGAAGTATTGAGACGCGAGAGGTGTATCAATTTGTCTCGTTGAAACTTTCACATTCGAAAGTATTAATATGTGTGTGTATTTATATATAATATGCCTTCTTCATACAATAGTATCAAGAATGATTAAAAATTAGCATATTGAGCCAAAGCTCAAAGGATGGATCTTTGGCATGTGTGAGAGAGTCTTTTCTTTAGTTTGTATACTTTTTTTTTTTTTGTGCGGGCATATTGTTAAACGATGTAGTTTGATAAAATCAGTACAAACAAGCTATTAAATTATATAATTTATAATGCATTAAAATTTAACTCTATTAAATCGCACGTTTAATAATATGTTCGCATTGAAAAAAATATTTAAGTTATGATTATTTTGTTACATATTAAGTTATCTAAAATACTTCTTTGTTCTTGCTTGTTAATTAGACTGAGTAATTATATATATATATTATGTATGGGTTTGGTGCTTGGTGCTTGGTCACAGTCACATAAACAATAAAGATTAATTTTGTGTCCAACTTATTTTTTTGGCTAACCCCATCTCACCAGCAAAGCCTATAATAATAATAAAATAAAAAATTCTTCTTCCCATAACATTTGTATCAATAAATTGAAAAAAAAAAGAGAGAAAATTAAATGATAATACGATATCGTTTAACATCACAAGATTGATAACCTTATAAAATTGGATTATAATAAATAAATATCTAGAAAATTTAACGTCTGTTTTTAAAATCCAAATATATAAGTCAACAACACCATCTTGACTTGGCGATAAAGACGAAATATAATGAAAGCAAAATCTAGAAGAAGATGCCATCCGGTTGCTTAAAAAGAAAAAAGCTCCAACCAAAAATATCAAGCCCCCAACCCATATCATGACGATTGTCCGGATGAGTGCGTAAGTTTTTTTTCAAAAAACCTTACACGCGTACTTCAAATTTTTGTGGTGGTTGCTATTAAAAAAGGGAGATCTTAGAAATCTTTGCCCATTTTTTGGTCATTGTCACAAGTCATTCTAATTGAACTTATATATATATATAAGAAAAAACAGAACATGAATCGATGAGCATGACAAGTCACAAATGTCAAGCAAATCTTTTGTCGAAGGTCGCTAACCTAAACAAAAATGTTGTCAACTTTTCAAGGTCAGCTTCAAAGGTTATGATGTTTTCAAGATTTCGAACTAACTAATTCCTTAATTGACCGGATATTGTACATAATTATTTTTTATCCAATGAATCATTCAACACTTCGAGATGACTATGAAACTTGCTTAGGATTGTCGAGTTGATTGAGTAAAGGGGTATATGACTTCTGCCCTAGATATGCTTCACCTCATCACCTACTCATGCTCAACTTTTCTTGTAAGGCATGTGGCACGGAATCCCCTTAGTTAATGTGGGTGTCAACTCAAGAGAAAGAAATATCTCTGTTTTTTTTTTGTGTGTTGGGGGGGGGGGGGGGGGGGGGGGGGGGGGAAGCAAAAAAATAGTATAATGAGCACGTACTGAATGAGAGTTTGATAAAATAGCTCTTATCTAATGCCTTTTTTTTGTTTTGTTTTGTTTTGTTTTTGCTCCGTTGTTCGTTGTGCAAGACAGTCCACAAGACAAGTTGCAGGCTCGTAGCAACGAAAAAACACAAAGGGTCTCAAAGAAACTTCCATGTTGTTGCTTTTAAATTAAAGTTGCCTGCCTCTGAGGTCTTGGTGGGCTACTTGTACCTTCCGAAGGCGAGTCTCCTTCGAAAGGAGTAGATGCTGGTGAGAGTAAGGTATCTTTTAGTAAAGCTGCATCGTAATAATGTAGCTACCCCAAACCTGTATTTCTTTGGGATCTTTAGGAACATGCCAAGATTGGCTAACTTCAATTAAGATTTCATTGAGACCTTTAGGAGCATGCCATCAAATTGCGAATTTTAATAGGTATAAATTTCGAGCTGTGCTTGATAGACTTGGCTATACTCTGCATAGGTCCCAAATTGTAATATCTGTGAATTGTAACCACTTCAATTTGAAAAAAAAAAATTAATAGTTGTCAAGTGGACCTTCTCTTCTCTGGTCCATCTACCTTACAGTGTGTGTTACAATCGCAAACAGATACATATTGATTAAAATTAATCTTAGGTTTGTTAAATATGACAAAATTTGTTATTAACAATGAAAAACCTGTGAATGAAAAACATGCCAGGTGTGTACTACAATTGTAATGTAGTTTCACTCATTTCCTTGTACAGTTGCTCTTTTACTTTCCCTCTCTTTATTCGCATTTTGTCTTTGGTTGTTTTATTAATTCTCAGCCACTTTATTCTAAATGAAAAGGAACTACTTGAGAATGTTTCAATTACTTAATTAAATATCTTTCCAAATTCTTCTATTGGGGATTTGGGAGTAGCCAACAACTCATCCAACCGATTCTGCAAATGATCAATGAATCTCCTCTCATCATGAATGAATATATGTACCTTTACCTTTCTAGCTATTTGATTATTCAACTGAAAGAGTTCATTGTTGAGATGAAATAACGTAAAATGAACTACAACATTCAATTCTTGGGGTTCCGAAGACAAAAGATTGAAAAAAGGGAAAAAAAAAATTGTAATCTCTGTAGATTACAGATTATTCAACATCAGTTGCTTTGAGAACTTACACCCTGATCTCCTCCTATGACAAAACAGAGGCTGAAAGGGATTTATCCTATGCCTGCGGTGCTAACATCCTTACAGAAAGTGCTATAATCAGTATTACTAATCTTGATCACGCATCTTTATCAAACGATTTAACTGCAAGCAATGGTAGAACATAAATTATATCGTGCTATAAAAGAAAGTGCTCACCAGAATTATCACGAATCTATAGAAAACTTGGGTTGATAAAGTTGTCCAAAGAGAAGGATAATTTCTACATGGAGTTTCTATTTTCGCATAAAAATTCTTTTCTTCATTGATGAATTTGGGATAATCTAAGCTCATTTATGGTTGGAAGAAATAAGAGAAGAGGAGTGGAAAGAAGCGGGGGATAGAGAAAATGAGGGAAAAAGAGAGTCAATCTCAATTTCTTTATTTGGTTTGACATGGAATTCATATTTCTTTCCCCTTATTCCTTTCCCTCCACCTCCTTTCTTCTCCTTATTTCTTCAAATCAAACATGCTATAAAAGTTAAGAATATGCAAATATGATTTGCCTACCTTATTCTCCTTCTAAAAGAAGTGATGTGCAAGAAAGAAGGGATGATGATTCCTCCGGTGTTGCCATTCCAAAGCCTTGCCATCTTATTCTACCGAATTTATCAAGAAGAAAAATATACCTGTACCAGAAAAATTAGTAAAAATACCTTTAGCTGACTACCATATCTGCCTGACTATCAAATAAAATTAACAACAAAAAGCATCTTACCCAGTGAGAAGGTTTAGTATTTTAAGCTCTTTTCTGAAGTAATAATGGTCACCAAATGAATATACAATCTGCCTCTGGAGCGCATTCTCCCCTGCGTCCTTAGATTTCCTCATTATCTTCAGAAGAATTCGCTTAATTGGACTCCGACATAACAACCAAGAGTCTATAAATGACACCTGCAATGGTGGAAATTTTATTGTGAAGAAGCATGTAATAACTTATCTATGATGCTGACATATGTCAAGTCTATTGTCACTAGAAAAGCTGAAAGCTAAGAACTGGTTCAATGATCCTTGGCATTCTAGTATCCCGATATTGTTATAAAAATCAACCAAGAAGGCAAAGTTAACTGCAGCAACAATAGGGTTAAATCAGGGGGAAAAAACATGATTTCAAACTCAGCAAAATCTCAAGGTAAAATTAGAATGAGCAAGCATGATTATCACTTATCAGTCAGTGTTCATCACACTCTGATAATCAATCTCTAACAACATGATAAAGCATAATAAAATGCAATTACAAAACCATCTAACTTCACATGTTATAAAATGTATTCTTCGGCCTGATAACAAGTGTATTTTGGCCCAATATCAAGTGAACAAGAGTCCAAAATAAGAGTAATAATATAACCACAAACTCTTGTACAATTTGTTTTTGTACAAACTGATGTGACATGATTTAATTGGTTGAATTATATATCTCTTGGTCCACATAATTTTTTTTATTATTTTGTATTTTTATTCAACCAATGAGTTAATGTCAAATTAGTTTGTACAAAATAAATTTGTACAATAATTTGTGGATGTATCATCACTCCCGGAATAAATTACTGTGACCGTTTATTTAAGAGCATCAAATGACTTGCAAGTGAGTTTAATCTATGATTTGATCTACAATAATGGAATACAAAAATTAAGGTACTTTAAGTAGTAAGCCAGAACACAATAAGGAAACTTGAATCAGACTCTGAATGAGAAATAAAGTTAGGTACCTCATACAGGTGCACATTCTTTGAATCACTAAAAGCTTCAAAAAAAGGAGTGCTCCAAGAATCAACCATTGCCTATCAACAGAAAAGAATGTCACTATATTTCTTACCAAAAAGGAAAAGAATGTTATTTTATTACTGTAATAAGAGGAGCAGCGACAATTCTGCCTAAATTCAGTCTCCGATTAA
Organism: Citrus glauca; assembly: GCA_029633175.1. Lineage (NCBI taxonomy): Eukaryota > Viridiplantae > Streptophyta > Magnoliopsida > Sapindales > Rutaceae > Citrus > Citrus glauca. The sequence goes on from JAQOOD010000008.1 coordinate 32,390,678, forward strand.
ATTTATTAAAATGGGATGCGTATCTTCACAAGCGGGAGCAGTAACAACTAAAGGTACAGGTTTATCCCAAGAGATTTTCAAAATTGTACACAAGCCCAAAGTGAAAGGGGGCTGTAAAAAAACCAATATCTTAATCCCATAATCTTCTACCACCCAAAATTTTTTAATATGTAACGTTTATGACAGAGACAAGTTGCAATATGGACATTATAAAAGCTGTACATTGCTAATTTAATTTCCTTTTACCTCTTTCACTCATTGCAGTATTAATTCAACTAACAAACGACCACTTAATCATGTTTGATATGGAAATTGCGTAGAGCATATACCAGAAAAAAGTGCCAAAATCCTTAATACCTGTGAACTAGCACGAAATGTGAGACAGACTAAAGATACTTTAGGAATAGCTGCTTTGTCAGCATTAGCCACATCTCCACTGGAACAAACAGGCAGCTTCAAAGGTGTACCATCGGAGTAACTCACATCTAAATCAGGAAACTTTACAGCAGCCAATGCCGGAATTATGATTTTATTTGCTGTCCCAATCTGCCCACATACCACTTAATCCAATTCCATCAGTAACATAAGCCTCAGAATCATCAATTTTTGTTCTTGGACATAAATTTCACATTTTTCACCAACCATATGAGCCAAAATCAAATTAATAATGCTTATGAAAATTTGACCTAGATTATATGATACCTTGCCACCATGTTTCTTTAGCTCCGCCACGTCGGCGAAGTATCCTCTATTCATCTCATCTGCACTGCCCTAAATCATATCAAACAGTATTAATTTCATTTCAATTTTTACACACTCACTTCTCAACCAAAAAACTACACCCCCCCCCCCCCCCCAAAAAAAAAGAAACTTACAGCCGGGCACGTTCTTTCTCTACTGCTTGTTTGTTCCCAAGCTGTAATCACAAATGCACATTAACAGGATTGCATTGAGAATCAAAAAGTTTAAGCATTTGGGTTTTGTTTAACTTACCTGGTAAATGTCAAGGAAGCGAGTGGAAGATTTTTGAGCATAGTGCTGAGGAAAAAGCTTATGTTCATGAGTTAAGAGTTGCTTTGAAGTGATGAGTGAGGCTCTTGTTTGATTTATCAGTCGATTAATTCTAAACATGTTTGCTGAATCTCAGATTTCTTTTTGTTTTTCCCTTCGATCTCTTGGTACTAAGAATCGAGTTGAAAATTTTCTTTTTGTTAGCGTCACTGGAGCAGCAGAGAGGATCGGGTTGTACAAGCAGCCGGTGAGGCAAGTCCTGGAAAGGCTTGGCCCAAGGCTTTTTTTTTTGTAAATTTGGGGTCCACGTTTTGGGTCGAAATCGGAAGCCCAATATAATTTAAGCCCACAAAAGTTCTGGCCTCAGGATTTGCTGAAAGAATGTGCGGTGCCGCCCCCCCCCCCCCAAAAAAAAACCCCAAAAATATTAACACGTACGCATTACAAATAGTAATAAATATAAAAGTTTCTCAAATTGATTTTTTTTTAATCCCAACATTCATGAAACATATCATTATTCCACAATATTTGAGAAAAAAAAACTTAGAGATTCAAATGAGATGCCTAGTATTACTAAAAAAAAAAAAGTATATTGCTAATATTCTCAACTGATTAATCATATTTTATTATCGTATTATGTACGATTAATTACTGGAAATGAGCCACCAACAAAAAAAAAATTCAAAGTTACTATTTAGTCTTATAATTTTAAAAGCAAAAAGTAACAATTATTTGAAAGGAACCCAACTCTCAAGAAGCGATAGTATGCATCTTATTAACACTAAAAAGAACTATAGATGTATAATGGCCACTCGCAAATATTTCACCATCATGCTGCCTTTGTAGCCCAAAAACCAACAATCACTTTGCCCGTCGAAGAGTCAAGAGTACTATCATTCAATTCATTCCCCATTCAAATTTTGACGTCAATTAGTGGCTGTTATTTTGAGTGATTGGGGACCTCCACGAGATACAGTGGTGGTTGGGTATAAGTGCCCTAAATGGCCTACCAATTACAATTTAAAATGATATTATTAATAATTCATAATGGTCGTTTCTGTGGTAACAGGCCATCCAATATGCATTAGTTCTGCTGGCTTAGCGCATGGCAGTCTCATTTTCCACCACACAAATTTCTAAGTTAGCAGCTAGGGTTTCTATATGTATTAAAGTTGTGACCCTAGCATCAATTATCTTTGTCTTTCCATTTCCTCCCACAAACAAAAACAATGAGTGGTTTGGTATGCTGTTTGTAGCTTTCTTCACCAGTCATTCAGATATAGTGGATTATCCTTGTATTGGGATGCGTAGTTATTCTTGCACAAATGAAAAATATATGCAATCATTTTATAACTAGCTCTCTATTTGATAGCAGGACGTAACCAAAACTACATAAATAACAAAATTACAATTACAATGTTCCAACATTTTGACATTGGTTATTTAACTCTTCTATTTACTATACTGCTTCGTAGGTAGCTTAGCTTTCACTCTTGTCATCGAATTTTCCTCACACCTTCCTACTAAGATAGTTAGAGTGGTAAAATTATTAGTGTTATTCTTATCATTATTATTATTACTACTCCAATTCTTGGAATCGAAACCGAGTTTCATCTTCAAACTCAAGAAGATCGGCATGGTACTTTGCAAGCCATCCCTCAATTATTTCAACTTCAGATTTTCTTTGCATGATCAACCACAGTGGATCACTTTCTTTAGCTGGAAGTATATCCAAGCAATGAGATCCTGCAACATATAGCTACTTGCAATTAGCAAATAAATTACCAATTTTTTCAACTTAGTTAGATTTAGTAGTATATGATTTGAGTTAATTAAATTACCATTGACTGTATTGAGAGCAACAACAGAATCGGATATGTTCTTCAACACCCTATACGTGCATCAAATGTAGAAGTATTATTAGGCTAGATAATTGGATGCTTATAATGTGGGAGTATTTATGAATCGGTTCGTATTTACCCGCCGCTACTATAAGGATCTCGCAACCCATTGGAGAAAATGATGTTACTGGCAAAGTTATGAAGAATCAATTTTATATCCTGTCAGCCATTTAGCAATATATATGGACACACAATGAGTAATTAATAAAATTCAGTAAAATAAAATAGAAGTTACAAGAGCTAGCTACTTAATTAGTTAACCATGAAACATACTTGGCCTCCATAATAAGTTGTCACCCAATGGGGCTTAGGCTGGACGCCAAACAAGCCTTCGCAGGTCTTACTGAAGCTGCTTAGATCAAATGGAGCTAGTGGGAACATTGTGTCATTGTGTCCATGGCCTATGGGAAACACCAGCTCAGTACATACCTGTTCATGAAACAGCAATTTGATCAAAATTAATGAATTTATAGACAATGAATGAAGTTTAATTAATTAATTAAGACTTTTGAAGACAGATTATACTATGTTACCTGCCATGTGAACATATCATATGTTGAAGTGGGACTGCCGAATTCTTTCATGTCATAGCATGACGTGTTCCCCATATAAGTAACAACTGCTGCAAATATTTTGTCAAGAGTATCGGTTCCCTCAGCTCCATCAATGGCGCCGCAGACTCTACTTACCGGATACTTTGGGGGTTCATCATACTGGGCTGCGTCTGTGTATAGCGAGTCTAGGTAGTCCTTGAGCTCCGAAGTGCTATTTAAAGGGCTACAACCAGAAGGGGGGAGAAAAGAAAAAAGGAAAAAGAAGCAATTAATTTTGAGTTTGATTTTTGATAAGCATGAGATTGTTGAAGACTTGTGATATTGCTATTTACTTGCAAGTTCTGAATTTCTTGCTGAGGATTGAAAGACCATTAGGCCTGGAGCCTACTTCATCAATTTCACCCCATGATTTGCGTATAGTTTCATAACAACTCTCACTAGTTTCCTTCATCACCCATCATGTAAACATGAATTAGCAAAAGGGAAACTTAAAGTTCATTCAATCAATTAAGTGAAATTTATTGCACGTGTGTGTGTGTATCATGTGTTATTACTTTGAAGTCCTCGGTTACAATGGTATAGTAACCAACTTGCGGATCAACGACGCCATCAAAGTAAAGGATTGGAGATGACGAAGCCAGAGCTCCGAGGGCAATGTGGGGATATTTCAGCCGGAACCATGAAGCAAGCACTGCAATATTATTATATTAAGAAACAAAAAACTATATTTTTAGCAACAATTAACAAAGATTTGAATTAAAAACTTGCTGGATAAGGTATTTAATTCAGCGACTTACTTCCACCATACGATCCTCCAATAACAATTACTGGACACTTTTCGGCAGAATATTTTTGCTTAATGTGTAAGAGAACAGCAGCATAATCCGCTATAGCTTGTGCCGAGTTACAGTATCCAAGTGTGCTTGCATTTTTCATTGCTTCTTCCTTTGATCCAAATGGAACAGATTTTCCGTAATACCGATGCTGTAAAGATTTCAATGATAATACATAAAAATTTTATCGAAATTTCGTGCTACAATTAACTCTGTATCCAAATACAAAAAATTGTAAACTCATACCTCTATATAGACTAGAAGAGCCTTAAAATGAGGTGCATTTTCAGGGAGAAAGCCATTGATGTCTCTATCATAATCTATTGACTCTTCCCCACCAAAAAGCACAAAAATTGGGGCACTAGTATTTGCACCATCCCAGTACTTAAAATTTATCAAGTATCTTTGTTGAAAAGTTTTGTAGCTATCAGGCCTATAGTTGAAGTGATCAAGTGGTTGAGTGTAGAGAAAAGTTTTGTAATCTTTGGACTCGGATGCAGACATGAGTATGGGTTCATTTGGGATTGTTCTTGGACGTGTTCTAAGTCTTGGTATATTGAATTTTGCTGCTGACGATGAGACACAAAAGGAGCAGAATAAGAAAAAGAGAGGACCAAATGATGAGCGTCTTAAAGAATCCATGGCTAAAGGTCTTTTGTTAATCTCTGTTCTGAAAGTAATGAAGTTTTGGGGTTTTAGCACATCTATTTATAATGTTAGATTGTTGGTATATTCTATGTAATGATATTATGATTGACTTTAGTAATGAAGAGACAAACTAAAAAATTACTAAAAATTACACCATACATGGGTCATTGGTCAAGATATTTCTGCCAGCAGTTTTATCATACTGGCACCACAATACCTACCATAACACGGATGTGTGTTGTGTTCGACACAATTTAAAGTTTGTTGACTTGAGTCTACGGACCTATATATATATATTTTTTAATAGTTTTGTGACGCATGAGCTAAACAAATCCAGCAATGAATTGAGACTGTTTTTTATGATTTCATTATCTTTTGTTAGGAGATTTGTTATATGAAATATTGATGGGAACTCGATAATGCATATGAAAGTTCCAACATTAATGTTTAAGTTGTGTAATGACCCTAATTGCATCCCATGAGTAAATCTAAGATTAACCGGTAGGCCTATAGGTATTGAAGCACCTTTGGTTAAACAAGTTTATTGAGATAAATTATGACTCTATTTTCTATTGAGATGTTATAACTTTTAATTTATAATTATTGTGTAAAAAAATTATAACAATAAAAATTTATAGTGTATAGTAAATATGACTTTTGAATAATAATTTTGACAAGAATAAGAAAGATATTACATGTTTTTCATCATACAAACGTTTGATCAAATCAACTTATTTTTCAAGATACTATAACTAATGTTTACCAAACACTTTGTACAATAACTTTCAAGTTATAATTATCTAACATTAATATCATCTATGATTATGGGCCCATTTGGGATTGCTTTTGGAAAGCTTAAAAGTAATTTTGAAAAGTTAAAAAATAATTTTAGTGTTTGGTTAAAAAAAATCAAAATCATTTTTGTCAACCTATATTACTACGAATGTTATAACATATATTAATATATATAGGATTCATGAAGTTACTCAACCCAATACACGAGCCACTGTGAAAGTAGTTTTTTTTTTTTTAAAGAAACTCAATGTATTTATAATAATTAGTATTTGAACAAACACCCCTTGAAAAGGATTAGAAAATTGAAAAAGGTCCTTAGTGTTTCTTTGGTATGACTTATCTAATAGTTATAAGTGTTTATTTAATATAATAAGTTCTTATCATAATTTTTCTTGTTGTTTGATTGTCTTTTTATTAGAATTTTTAACAATTAAATAAGTATTTGCCCCAGCCTACTACTAACAGCTCAGATTTTGAACTTTTGAGAGTAGAGGTTGAATTTTTTTTCAATGTTAAAATATTTAAAATATTCTTTATTTATTTGATAATCTTATTTTATTCATTTTATAGCATAATTTTAAAAACTCATCTATTAAAATAATTTTATAATTTTTAATAAAAATTTTTGTTAACAACTAAACAATTAAAATATTTTTTAAATAAAATCTCTACTTAAAAAAAATATATTAATAAAAATTTTACTTAAATAAATTTTATTTATACAATCTATAGCAAGCGGAGTTTCAATCCTCTTGAAAAGGCCCTTGTTACAGATTGAGTAAATTCCAGTAGAAAATTAAGCTTGGCGTGCGTTCTTATTAAGCACCGAAGATTGGGCCAAATACTTGATAAGGCATAAACCGCTGGAGCATTTGCAAGACTAACATATAGCTAAAAGTGAAGAGAAAATCAAAAAGAGCAGAAAAGCAACTTTATCTCGAAAACTGACACATGAGAATAATTAAGATCATCTTCTATATGGAATAAATAAATGCTGATGCCTTTATTAAAAAAAAGAAAAAAAAAAAGCTTAAGTGCTCAGTGAACGTCATCATCTACTATAAAAGCTATGTCCTGAAAGTTTTATTGTTGCTGAAAAACTATTGTTGTTTTGACAAATTCAGGCACTTTTTGCCTTTCTGCGATCAAATTTAACAAGTGTGATGTGGGGACATGATATTTGAGAATATTTGATTTTTGAAAAGAAAAGAAGAATAGGAAGAGCAGTGATATGGGAATTAAATCTTAACAAAACCCTGATAAATAAAAAATATTGGAGGGTTTAGTTCAATTATTTTTCGAATAGAAAAGAGATATATTTATTCTTCTTAGGCGATTTCTCCATCGCATTTTAAAGGATTAATTTCAATATTAACATGATTATTCTGTGAACCAATTTTACTTGTCCAAATTTTAATTTGTGAACCAGATTAAGAGGATTTGTGATAAATCAAAATGAATTGTCTATAATTATTATTACAATTATTATTTTCTGAAGAGGAGTGAGTGAACAAAATAATGGGGAGCAATTTTCGGAGATTTTGTATATGACAAAAATATACCATCCGTTTTTCACAAGTAAAAAATATACCCTCTGTTATGCAAAATCCTAGTCAAAAGATTGTCGGTCCGTTACTCGATTAGGCAGGCTGTAATAGTGATTTTGATTCTCGGTTTTAAGAAAAGCTTTTGGGTGCTGATCGTCTACAATTTTTTTTTATCAATTGAATTCTTTGTATGTATTTATTTGCATTGTTATAATTCGTTAAAATATAGACGTGATAAGAACAAATATATGATAAGAATGTACATGAAAGTACTCGAACTTTCTCCTAATAGATTTGAGTCTTTGAAATTGGCTAATTAGCCTGGTACTTTTATTTTTCTCCAATTACTTTAGATAACATTACAGTTAATTTATATATGTGATCCCCTTCCCCGCACCCCCCCCCCCCCAACCCCACACACACAAACACAAAAAAAGTCTAAAACAACAGTCTCGGCTAGTGACTTCATAATGTATTTTTTATGTTCTCGTGTAATCCGTGAGCACATTGCCACTAGTGGTAGCCTATTTTCATCACATCATCATGGAAATAGTAATATTCTTATATTTACTCATGTAACAGGCGCGCACATTCTCTTGATAATAAATTTGTAATAGCTATTGCACTTACAATTTGACTTACGATTTGTCTCTTTGACATGAACTTTGTACCTTCCTTTTCATTTAATATATCATACCTCTCTTTAGTTTTATTTTAAAAAAGAAATTTGACTTAAATAACAAGGGAATGTTTACTCTTTTTTTCCCACCAATCTGCACCTGTTATTTGTTCTCAAATTAAGAAACGTGTTTTCCTATTTCTAGTGGATGCATTGTGGATAAGGACACGAAGGTCAATGTGAAGCACATAGGCAACAATCAGGGGCAATTTTTTTTTTTTTCAATTTTTCTCCAATTACGAAATTAAATTTTGAGAGATGCATGAAACATGCGCCCAGTACCTAAGTGTAGTGGATTGAACTTGAATTTGTCAAAAACATTTTGGCATTTGTTTTTTTTTTTTCAAAAGTTTTAGTCAAAAATTAGGGTTTCGGAAACAATTAAGTTGCTTGGTTCGTTGAATAGGAGTCATCTACGTGTTGATTTTTGATTAATTAATTTGCTTCACAAACACTACCATCTTTCAAAAATGGTGAAGATTAATCCCAATAGTGACATCGACGTCAACCTTTTTCGGCAAATATAATCTTAACTGATATAGTCAAATTAAGGTCGTATTCTCGCTAATTTACTTGACTGGTTGGTCATGAAAATGGATGTAAGAATGAGTCAAAGAGTTAATATCCGATTGGACAATCAACCAAGATTTGGCTATCCCCCCAATAAATATGTGATCCTTAAGGGAAGATCTTTTTTATTCCACATAAGACGTTTTAAACTAAAATGCATGAACTAAAACATTCAAATAAAAAATGAGTTTGCCTGTTTGATGATTGCATTGGCATAGCATAATAGATTTAAGTGTCCTTTTCATAACGTCACTCTTGAAACTGTGAAGAGAGTTTGGAGAGTGGCCTATGATAAAGATGAGGTGACACTGGAGCGATATGGTTCTATTTAGCACTTGATTAGAGCGGCCTGCATGGCTTTTATGAAGGTATGACATGCTCTCTAAAGTTGTGAAAAAAATTCATCAATAAATGTTAGGATTCTGACATGAGAAAAAAGAGTGAAATTCCTACTGTATGACAAAGCTAATTAAAATTCTCATAATATTTAAAACAAATTTAAATTCTTTTTGTGTAAATTCTTTTGTTGATTTTACTATTTTATTTTTGGTGAGTGTTTGATATTGGGAATATGAATGTGAATAATTTTGACTCTTTAATTAATTGAATTTTTTTAATAACTAGTTAAAAATTAAATGTAAAATAATGGAAAAAAAGTTAGGGAATTGTTATAGTTTTTGAATTAATTCTGAAAGAAATTTCAGAATAAAATGCAAAATTTATATATGCACTTGTTTTTGAAACAATAAGTTAAGGGTACGTATAGATATAATTTTTTATTTAATTATGATTTTTTTTAAAATTAAATGAAAATTATGGCAATCCCTAACTTTTTCTCATAATTTTTCATTGAATTTTTGAATTAATCGTAAATAAATGAATTACTAATTAATTAAACAATAAAAGGTGTTCATATTCCTAACATAAAAAAACTACCAAGAGTAAAATGACAAGATCAGTAAAAAAAAAAAATTGACACTAAGGGGATTGCAATACGCACTACAACAATAATGACCTTTAGCAACAACAAGGTTTCGTTGCTCAAAGTATAAATTTTGTTGCCTTAGATTGTTGCAACAAAAATACATTTGTCATTATGGTCGTCGACCTAGCACTGTTGCGCTCCATATTCAGCAACAAAACAAAAGTTTTCTTGCCTTAAACATCTTTTTGTAATAAAATAGATTCGTAGTAAAATAGTGTCCAGCTAGTTTACAAAATTGTTTTGCAATAAACTCTTTTGTTGCCCTTACACTAAATGTTTTTTACAACAATATTATTTTGTTGCTAAGAAATAGAATAAATAATTTTATTACAAAACATTTGTGTAGAAATAAATTTTTTTCAACAAAATTATTATATCAAAATTTTTAAAATTAAATACAATGATAATTAATACCATTATAAGAAAAAAATTAATTAATACAAGCGAAATTATTATTATGGATGAAAAATACATAAAAATTATTACAAGATGTAATATCTTTTTTTTAATTACAAATGAATATAAATTTATTGATTTTCTTCATCTCGTGGTGTGATTGAACTTCAATATTTCCTACAAAAAAACACAAACAATAATTAGTTAATTGTAAATGTAATAATCATGCAATATTGTAATGAAAAAAAGATAAATAAAAAATAAAAAATTACACCATATTGAAGAGAAATAGAAGAGATAAGAAGATAGAGATTGAATTAGAGAATGAAAGAATGAGAATCATACATTAGAGATGAGGAAATGAAAGTAAAAGAAACTTATCGATGAGAGAATTTAGAATAAAAGTTAGAGAATGTAAGAATAAAAGAGTGAAGAAATAAAGTGTATGAGATATAAATAGACAGATAGAGTAAAATTTTGTCGCTAAAACTTGTTTTGCCGGAAAACCACCCGCTTTTACTTTAAAAATTTTCAATTTGTTTAGCAACAAAATTCTACATTTGTTGGTAAAATATACATTCGTGACAAACTTTTTCTTTTGTCTCAGAAAATAAAAAATTTTGGCGGAAATAAAATAATTTAAATATTTAATCTTTGACTTTTAGTGACAAAATTAGAATTTGCTGCTATAAATACACATTTAGTAACAAAACTCAAATTTTGTCGCAAAAAGTCAAGAAGTTAAATCTTTAAGTTCAGAATTTTAACTACATAGATTTGGCAACGAATTAGATTTTGTTGCCATTGGTCACTCTCTCGTGACAAAACTATTTGGCGACGAGGATTCTGTCACTAAATGTTTTAGCACCAAAATATTTAGTTTGACGCTAAAACTTTTTGCAACAAAAAGCTAATTCGTTGCTAATGTATGTCTTTAGCTACGAAATATCTGTCGCTAAAAATGTTAATTAAATATTAATTTATTTATTAAGTATTTGGCAACAAAAAAAATATTTTTTGTGTTGCTGTAACACACTTAAGGCAACAAAGACAACTTTGTTGCTAAAAAACTTGTTGCTAAAGGCCTTAATTCTTGTAGTGACGTTTTAAAATATCGGAGGAGTTCGATCAGTTTTGTTAAACGACAGAAAGATTTTGCTCTTTTTCTCTGACTGATGTGTCTATAACTTCTAGACGTGGTTAATAAATTAATTTATTTTAATAGTAACTCAAATCTCCATCTTAGTCATATAAGTGGGGTTTGTATATCATGAAATCAATACTGAAACAACAAAATACAGCTGTTCTAATTTCAAATTTCTCTTTCTTACAATTTCTTTGTTGACATCAAGAGTTATTAGCCTGAGTTCTAGTAACATGCAAACCTTCCTATGTGAAACTTTCGATTGATAAATTGAGAAATATCATACATCCATGACTAAATTATATTAGAGTCTAATAGATTATGATTCAGATTAGTATTTTTTTTTCAAATTGTGATTAACGGTGGTTGCCATATTATCCTAGTGGGATTATTTTGTTTGTTCATGTCCTCGTATGATTTATTTGTCCTATAAGAATCCAACGCCTATGATTTAATTTGACCCTCACATATCTTTAAAGAAATGATACAGTTACAAGAGCAATTAATGTCATCAATTTTCAGGACCTCTTGAGTTAAAGTCAAGTTTTATATTATGACCCTTTGACTCGACAGTATCATATGAGATTCCAAAATGTCATGTGATGAATATGTTGCGCAGCAATTCGTGCTACACTCAGACAACTTCCAGAATTGTTATAGGTTTTCTTCCCATTCTAACGAGCTTCGTTATCGAGGAGGAGGAGGTCTCTCCACTTTACCAAGTGCTTATTGTAATCTGGTACGCTCCTTCTTCGAGTGACTTGATTGGCAATGATGCATTCCACATCTTTGTTGAACATAGAGACAATGGCAATTGGGGCACGTCTTGACTCTTCTCAGCTTGGGTCTCTTACATCTCCATGATACAACTTGAGCAGACTTACATGGAAGACTAGATGAATATTAAGTCTTGGTGGAAGTTGGAGTTGATATAGGAGGTTGTCAACATGTCGGACAATTGAGAATGATCCTTTATATCACCTTATTGGCCCCTTGAAGACTTTCTGCAGAGTCTTAAACTATTGGGGTATGAGCTTGATCATGACTTGATCGCCTTTTTTGTACTTGACATGGTGTTTCTTTAAGTTGGCTCACTTTTCATCTTCTGTGTGGCTTTGTCGAGATATGCTCAAGCGATGTCCACTTTCTCATGCTATTTACGGGTGATCTTGTGAGCCGTAGGGCTTTTCCCTTCATATTTTTAAGCTATGGCGTTGCACGTCATGGGCTAGAATCCTTTTATGATCTCGAACAGACTCTTGCTTGTAGCCTTGCTCCACTGAAGATTGTAAAAAATTGGGCAATATCCAGTAATTTTGCGTAATCTCACTGATGAGCGCTCACATAGTGTCTTAAATATATCTTGAGGAGGCTATTAATATGCTCAATCTACCCATCAGTTTATGAGTAAAACCTTGTTGAGAACTTAAAGTCAGTTCCCAATAATTTGAAAAGTTTTATCCAAATACGTTCAGTGAATTGTGGGTCTCGATCACATACAATACTTTTTGGAACTCCTCATTCCTTCACAATGTGCTTGATGAAGAGATGGATAGTTTTGTGTGTTCCGTAATCAGCAAGTGTGGTGATGAATGTTGCATACTTACTGAAGTGGTCGACAATGACCACGATGTTTCCGTACCCTTCAGACTTAGGTAAGGCAATGATAAAATCTATAGAGACACTCTCCCACAGCCTCCATGCAAATGACAGAGGCTTCAATAATCTTATCATAAGTTAATGATTGATCTTGTCTTATTGACATACAAGACAAATTTGCATATATGCCTGATGTCGTACTACACGTGTAGCCAAAAGTATAAGGCTTGGACTAGTGCAGCTGTGTGCTTAACTTTGGGGTGACCAGCTCAGTTAGAGTCGTGACACACTCCTTGATCACTTTTTCTCTAAAATTTCCTCACATAAATATGAATAGTCGATCTCTTTTGGTGATGAGGATGTATTCATCTCACCGAAATTGTCTTGACTTCCTCTCGAGAACTTTCCCCAACAAGTCTTTCGCTAGCAGATTTTGTTAAAGACCTTATTTGATGCATGAATAAGGTCTGACTTTGGTGGGCTCAATGCATCTGCTACAACGTTGGCTTTCCTATGCTTATATTTAAGCTAATAGTCAAATTTCGTAATAAAAAAAAAGCCACATTGTTTGCTTGGGGTTCAAATTTCTTTGCATTTAAAAGTAACTTGTGACTATGCTGTTTGTTAAGATTACAAAGTGCGAGTCAAACAAGTAGTGCCACCACACTTATAGGCAATAGATGATAATGGCCATTTCTTTCTCTTAGATGGCTTAGTGACATTTGACGTCATTGAGCTTTCAACTCTTAAATGCAATGGGAACTCCGTTAATGGTGAAGTCGGAGGTCTTTGTTTGTACCTTAAAAGATTTTGTGTGGTCTGAAAGAACGAGGACAAGTTCCTCGGTAATAGTTTTTTTTTTTAAATCTTCGAATGCACGTTGGCATTCTTTGGACCAATGCAATGTTTGGTTCTTTTTTAATAAGTCAGTCAAGGGTACCACTTAACTGATTATCATTTGATGAAGCAACATTAGTAGTTTACCAATTCGAAAAAAAATTGTAGTTTAGGCACTTTGATGGGAGGTTCCCATTTAAGAATGACCTTTACTTTGGATTTCTCCATCATTAGCTTCCCATATGTTATATTGTGCCCATAGAACTCCACCTCTAGTTGAGCAAATGAACACTTTTCCATCTTAAGGTAGAGTTCATTCTCTCATAGTACTTAAAATACTTATTTCAAATATTAGACATGTTTTTCAAGGGTGGTGTTAAATACCACAATGTTGTCCAAGCATATGACAACGAAATTGTCATAAAATGGTTGGAGAAATTTATTGATAAGAATGTAAAATGTGGTCGATGCATTAGTAAGGACAAACAACATAACAAGGAACTTGAAAGATCTATACCTTGTGACACATGTTGAATTTGATTTATCCCCCTTAGCAATACCTAGAGCGCAAGTCAAGTTCGGTGAATACCTTGTTCCGTTAAATTGATCGAAAAGATTCATTATCAAGGGGATCGATTAATTGTTCTAAATTTTAGTATTGTTGAACACTCGATAGTTGATGTACATTTAAAAATATCCATCATTCTTCTTTTAGAAAATGACTGGTGTACCAAATAAAGCCTTTGACTCACGTTTAGCAAATTCTTGAGTCGTGTTTGCAACTCCTCAAGCTTAGGTAGCATCATACGGTAGGTCACCAAGGCTAGTGGTTTAACGCTTTGTTCTATCTCAATATCATGGTCTATCTCTTCTTTCAAGGAGAGATTTTTTTGAAAGCTTCTGAGGCATAACGTCTTTGAACTCATTGAGGATTTCATGTATAAGTGAAGTGACTTGACTTGGTAAATTCCCACAATTTTCTTCCTCTTTTAGCTCCTTAATAGAGATAAAAAATCTTGGGTCCTTTCGGAAAAACATTTTTGAATTGCATGGTCGAAAGTGTATTCTCTGCAGCTTTGAGGCGCTCAATGAAAACATGCATGAGTTAGTGGCTAGTAGTGGGAAGGCATGGATTTGGTTGAAGAATTCCATGCCAAGAATCATATTGAAATCATCAAAGGGACAATGAAGAAGTTGAGATTTTCGGTCCACGTCCGAGTATCACATACAAGCCTTGGCAGTACCCGCAATAGGCTTGGCGAATGAGTTTACTACTTTTATGGTACCTCATTCCTTAGTCACCTCGAGGCTTAGACGCTTGACCTTATCTTTCGAAATGAAGTTGTGTGTTGCTTTAGTGTCCAGTTACACACAAATGGCTTGGCTGTTGACGATCGCACTCACGTATATGAACTTATATTGGGTTGGGGTTTCTTCATCGATGATATGGAGTAGTCATTGATTTATACGATAAAGGCGTTAAACAAGTTTTTTTTCTAGACATTCGTATACCTGATGAGGCCATTATATATGAAGCTTGGGCTAGGAGACTTGAGCGGCTCTTTCTTTCTGTCTAATATTCTTGGCCCATTTTTGTTGTTGGGAAGCCTTTTTTAACCTTCAACCTGGTTGTCGTGGCTTTTGTCCTTCTGGTTTTCTCTTATACCTTTACCTTGGTTACACCTTCTGTCTTTAGGTTGGGTAAAGTAATCACCTAGTGATTCTGCCACGGCGATGACATTATTGAGAGATTAGCTGCCTTACTTATCGAGTTCTACCTTGGCTCAATCCTTGAAGCCATCTTGGAAGTAAAAAAGAAAATCCTTATTGGACATATTAGTGATCTCAAACATAAAAGTAGTGAAGTTATTGATGTAATCGCGGATGCTACCTATTTTCTTGAGCCGACGAAAGTATGCTCTTGCTTCATTCTTCACATTACTTAGGGCAAATTACTTTTGGAGTTTATGTTGGAAATATGTCCATATATTGATGGCACAAATGCCTTTTCCCATTTCGCCACACTTTATCTACCATCATAGTTGCGCAGTGCCTTATAGGAACTTAGGCGTTGTGCCTACCTTCAATACTTCATCTCAAACACTAATGGCATCGAAGTATTGTTCTAGACCAAATACAAAGTTATCTACGATAGTGGTGTTGTGTGCATCATTGTAGGGATTAGGCTTTGACACATCGATGCATCGCACATTGCTCGAGCTTGTAGAAGTCGGGCTAGGTGTTAGTGTGCACTTATGCCTAGCCAAATCCGAGCAGACTTCCTCTACCTCCGCACAGATCGCTTGTAGCTCCTGTTGCACGAAGCTACGAAGTTTGAGCAACTCATCATGAAATGCATGAAACTCCCTTCGGAAGGTGTTGGCTTGCTCATAGATGAGGGCCTAGGTAGCTACCATAAAATCGACATATTTGCTCTTGAGACCATTAACCATTTCCTCTAAACTTTTGAAGGTGTCCTGAGTGGCGGACATTGATGTTTTGAGTGTGGCGACGCGAGGCTCCAAGGCATCAACAAAAATAGTCTTGGATTTACCGCAGGTCCTTGCCTGTGAGCAACCTTCCTCGCGCCCACGAGTTGGCTCTAGTGGCTCTATATGGATAATGCATCTTGTGATGTGCTTAGAATCGGAGGGTTAGTCATTGCTTATGAGCCAGATTGAACGGGTGCAAACCTTAGCTCTAATACCATTTGTTATGGGATGAGTATGTTGTGTAGCAACCCACGCAATACTTAGACAACTTTTAGTATAAAAGTTGTTTAGTAAACCTAATGAACTTCTTAAGCTAGTTAAGTAAGGATGATTGCGAAAAAGCTAGAGAAAAGAGAGAGCTATATGGCCAAAAAAGAATTTTATTACTTGTAAGGGAGAATACAAGAGAGCTTTACAAGTATGCTTGAGTTGCTAGGTGTGTGGTGTTGTGTGTGGCATTATTGTGTTGAGTAAATTAGTAGATGCAATGCCCTGTCTATAGAGTGGCTTGTCTAGTCTAGGCAGTTCTACGCCACTGGTGCAACTTACTTAAATATCTACTAATTTCTAGAGAATTCTAGCTATACATAAGTATGAAATTATCTAGACATCTACAAGTTGTAGAGAATTTTAGAATTGGGAAGGACTTATTCACTTTAGCTTGTGAATTTGGGTTGTCCACTTGCTAAGCACACAACGACTCACTAATTGTATGAGATGGCCTACTACTAAGTGCACCTTACTGGTTAGCACACTCTACCTTTGGGCAAACTTTTATAGAGCGCACTTTGGTACACCAATTTAGCCTCTATTAGTGGCAAATTGTAGCTGCTCGTGACAAAAAGCTAACTTCCTAGGAGTATATATTTAACGGCTACGCATATGCAAATGCATCATTGTATCCTCTTAGTAGCCCAAATAAATACCACGATGAGTAAATATACGCTGATCAGTGGATAGAGTCAAGAGCATCATTCATCAAAATTCCTATTCAAGATGACCTAATATGGCTTTCATCATCATACCAGCCATTCTCCTTTTTTCTATGTGTTTGTTTATTCTTTAACTTGTAACCCAGTTCATATTTAAGTGTGAAAATTGTAATATGCCTTGCAACTTTTTCTCTTTTTAGTGGGGAGATGCTTTTCACTCACATAAAGAATCAATTGAGTAAAAGTTATTTTGGGTTGAAATAGGCCCTCCACTATGATATTGGATGTTGGATATATATATATATAAGTGCCATTAATGGCCTACCAAATTGAAGGTTAACTAGAAAATGATATTAATTAATAATAATGGCCGCCATCAAGCATATAATAGGTTTTAAATGAGATATTATGTAGTTATTGCTAACCGTCTGGCATAATTCTTCTTATCCACCCTACATAATCTAATTTAATTGACAGGGTTTATTTATTAAGATATATTATGAAAATCTTTCTTCCCATTTTCCCACAAACAAAAGCAATCATTGCTTTGGCATATTGGATGTAACTATCTTCACATGTCACTGAGATTTAGTGGATACTTTTTTAATGAGATATGATGAAGTTATTGCTGAACAGTAAGAGAAAATGGGAAATCATGTTACAAGCTACATTTTAATTCCACACATGCATAGCAGGGTATAATATAACAAGATAATATCCTTACAATTTTTTATCATTATTCTAGTTATTTAATTATTTATCATTAGAATCAAGCATGAGTTTCTTCCTTAAACTGAAGAAGATCATTTTGGTACTTGGCTATCCACTCTTCAATTATCTTGATTTCAGATTTTCTTTGCATGACCAACCACTGCGGATCACTTTTACTTTCCGGAAGTATATCTAAGCAATGAGATCCTGCAAAATTTGTCACACACATTTAAAAGTTATTCGATGCAGATATTCACGATTTAAAAATATAAATTTGCGCTAAATTGTTGCAGCTAGTTATTAAAAATATAAAGATATTGAGTGAACTCACTCGTTCATTAATGAGTTTAGATCTAGAGAAATTTTAGAATGCATTAAAGACAATTTAACTAACGAATGTATATATGATATGTGTGATTAAATTTTGAACTAAAAATCATAGAAAAGCTCATGTACTTAATTTATACTCAAAAGTTAGTTAAAAATTCAAGTGTTTGCCTCAAGATAATAGTGTTAGTCTAATAATTATTTTTCGTCAATATGGAATATTTTCCTTATCAATGGTCTTTTATGCGGAGAAGAATGTCAAGATGGATACCATTAACCGTGGAGATAGCAACAACACTATCAGAAACGTTCCCCAACACCCTATCAAAGAGAAAAATATGTTAGGTTTGAATGTTCCTTTCACGAGAAGAAAATAAATTCTTGAATTCATTTATGTTACCCGCCGGTACTATAAGGATCTCTCAACCCATTAGAGAAAATGATATTGCTTCCAAATCTATGGAGAATCAATTTCAAGTCCTGCCAATTTAGAAATAGAGTGATTAATGGAAATTTAATTTCAGTGAATTAATTCATTTATTAGAGTATTTGCTATTTATTAAAAAAAATAAGTATTTGCTATTTAGAATGTGTTTGGAAGAGCTACTTAAGAAACATACTCGGCCTCCATAATAAGTTGTCACCCAATGAGGTTTAGGCTTGACGCCAAAAGTGCCTTCGCAGTCCTTGGTGAAGCGATTTAGATCAAAAGGAGCAGGAGGGAACATTGTATCCTTGTGACCATGCCCAATCGGCATCACTATCTCACTACATGTCTGCGCATAGACCCGTGTAATAATTATATGATCAATACATAGATATTACTACATAACGCATAGACCCGTGTAATAATTATATGATCAATACATAGTGATTACTACATAAGCAATAAAGTTAAGTGGAGCTTCCATGTCTAAGAAACTACTGTTACTTTATGATTAATTTAAACCAAAAATTTTCCCATTTCTGCCCTATGAGGATATAAAGTATCCAAGTTCATTCCACAACAACTTATAAATGACTAGGGTTTAATTCAGTCCTATGTGCCATGACTTTTAAGTCACAACCGAGAAATGATCAGTTGTGCTGTCGAAGTCAAGCTGCAAGTATTTACCGGCAAAGCTGGCAAAAAGCTAAAACAGACGGATCAAGTCTAAGTTACCTGCCATCTCCACCCCACATTTGTTTCAGTGGGACGTATGTATTCATCCATGTCATAGCATGATCTATTCCCCTTATAAGCAACAAAGCCTTTAAATATCTTGCCAAGAACGTCAATTCCTTTGGGAGCTCCATCAATGCCGCCGCAGACAATACTTAGTGGGTATGTTGGTGGATCATCATATTGAGCTACGTCAGTATACAATGAGTCTAAGAAGTCTTCAAGCTCACTAGTTTTCTTCAATGGTCTAAAATAACAAGCGGAAAATTAAGAAAGTTATGGAGATATTAATAATTAGTAAATAATATTAAACACGAGGGTGTTGAAGACTTGTTGTATTACTTGCAAGTTCTAAATTTTTTGCTGAGCATTGAAAGACCATTAGGCCTGGAAGCTACTTTTCTAATTTCGTCCCATGATTTCCGTATAGTTTCATAGCAACTCTGACTAGTTTCCTGCAACATCCTTCATAGTTGTTATTTGCAGAAAATGATCAAAAGCCCATATTTTTTTGTTGAAATATATCATTTCGGCCTCTTATTTCAAAACAGCATCTTTTAAAAATTATTAACTTTCAACTTTGTTTTCCTCTATTTTACTATTTTCTCTAAAAATATTTTATTGATAAACGGTAGGATTTACTACATCTTCTTAAAAAAATTAAATATTAACCGTTATGGTCAGGGGTTTAAGAGTTTTGAAAGATGAGGAAGAAATGAAAAATTAATTGGAGGGTTTGATCATTTTCCCTTGTTATTTGAAAAGAAACCGAAAGGAAAACTTAACTAATCAAACTTTTATTGCGTATTACTTTAAAGTCCTTGGTTACAATAGTATAGTAGCCAACTTGCGGAGCTGTGTCATGGAAGTAAAGAATTGGAGCTGATGAAGCCAGAGCTCCAAGGGCAATGTGAGGATATTTCAGCCGGAACCATGCAGCAAGCACTGAAACATATATAAAGAAAAAAAATTAAGAAATTTAATTAATTGGCAAGATTTAATGACAGTGCCAATCAACGTAATTATAATTAATAATTACTTAAATAGTGGCTTACTTCCTCCATATGATCCTCCAACAACAATTGATGGAGACCTTTCTGCAGAATATTTTTTCTTAATGTGTAAGAGCACATCAGCATAGTCTGCTATAGCTTGTGCCGAGTTGAAATAGCCAAGAGTGCTTGCATTTTTCATTGCTTCTTCCCTTGATCCAAATGGAACCGATTTTCCATAGTATCGGTGCTGTGTCAACATCCCAATAACAGAAAAATTATGATAATTTTCAGCATAATATAAAATATTTAAAAGTAGCATGAAATTAATGCAAATTCTTACCTCTATATAAACTAGAAGGGCCTTAAAACGAGGGGCATTATCTGGAAGAAAACCAGCAACGTCAAGATCCTCATCTAGTGACCCTTCTGCGCCAAGGTACACAAAGATTGGTGCACTAGAATTTGAACCACCCCAATGCTTAAAATTGATCACATATCTTTGTTGAAAAGTTGCGTAGCTATCAGGCCTATAGTTGAAGTGATCAAGTGTTTGTGTGTAGAAAAAAGTTTTGAAATCCTTGGACTGATCAGATGGAGACATGGCTTTCGGTTCATTTTGAAATCTTTTTCGATGGGCTCCAAGCCTTGGGATATTGAATTGCGTGGCTGAGACACAAATAGAGAAGATAAGAAAAATCAGAAGAGGAAATGAGTGACTAATAAGAGTGTCCATAATATTATGCAGAATGATCACAACAGAGATTCTAATTTTAATTTTTATATTGAGAGTGAGGAATAGAGAGTTTTAGTATCTATATATATAGTCGAGGGGTCTGGTCTGTTGTGATGAAATTAATGATGCTGGCTCGTAAAGCAAATTTGAAAAAGCTAAACGCAATAACTAGCTAATGGTCATGATGCCGCAGCCAACTTTATCAGGGTAGAGTAAGGCAAGAATTGTTGACGAGTCCACAAATTATGTACCTTTTGTTTTTTTTATCCCCCTAGATCCAAATTCTGTGACGCATGAAGGATGACATATGTAACAATTAATTTATTGTAAGATACAAGAAACATTATGGAGATTCATTTACAAAAGGATGCTCGATTGTTTTTAATTAATATGTTGTTAGAGGATGATCACATTCGTAAAACTTATTCAAATCGTATAAAATGTTGGTCAGCATTTATTGTTATATTAGCAAAATAATTGCTGGAACTTCCATATATAAGACACTGAATTCAAAAATTAACTTTCAATACAATCATGTTATTTATTTTTAACTCTGATTCTTGAACTTTGTATCTTTCCTAATTTTGGCTTAGCTTCCAGTAACCTATTTGGATGTATATCTTTTCATCGAAATATTCTTTTAAAAGAATTACTATAATACAATGCTTTCCGGTACATATCAATATATCATGCCTCAACAATCAACTTATTTACTTCAAAAAAACCTCTTTTTTTTTTTTTCCTTTTATCACACTGAGGTTTTTTCACAGTTAACTCTATTGATCCCCAACTCTTCGTTCCTATGATATACTATATATATATGAGGTGCTAGTAATAGAAATTTTAGGAATATATGATTAAATAATTTTGGGATATTCAACAGAGATGAAATAGCAAAACAAAACTATATAGCTAAGCAAATTTTACTAGTTAAACTACCATAAAAAGTAACCTTATCATGAAAGGTGACATGTGATCATATTTACATCTCTTATCCTAAAATATAATTCCCATAGGTCGTGATGGCCAAAGGAATATTGTAGTTTCTTTCTTAATTATCCATTCATTTTTCTTTCTGCGATTAGGTGAACCTTTAATCAAAGAGTAATGATATAATTATAAGATTTGTACAAATTTATTTTGTATAAATTGATGTGGCGTTAATTTATTGGTTAAATTAAATTAGGGATACGAATTCACTGAAAGTAGTGTTTTAAAGAATGTAGTAGGATTTTTGTATTAGGACTGCGAAATCTTAATCATTGTCAACATAACGATTCCTACTAATAACTATTAGGGGAATAAGGATCATTCTCTCTATTATATATTATGTAATAACAATCATTAGATGAAACGTCAAATATCACATCATTAATTAATTTATAATTTATGTTTAATAATTAAGCCAATGCCATTGCATTTCTTTTTACCCTAGTTTTTGTTTGAGCAATTGATTATTATTATTATTATTATTATTATTATTATTATTATTATTATTATTATTATTATTATTATTATTATTTTGGTTACAGTACGAAGCAAATTCCCACAGTGGCAATTGGGCAAATCTATTTCATCATATAATGATGATGTTCATACTTTTATATTTATCCTTGTAACATGTTCGCACTCACCCTGATCATAATTAATAGGAACTAATACACTTTCAACTTGATAATTATTGTAGGGAAGCGTTTGTTCATAATAATATACACCTGTTCACTGGCTTAACAAGAAATGTGTCATCTAATTGTAATGGAGGGCAATGAGGATAAAAGTTGAACGTGAGTCACACACATTATTTAATTGGGTTTTCTGGGCTCTTTGTTTCCTTTTATCTTTTAAAATTTTCTCTTAAGAAATTAAATATAAAGTTTTTGAGAATGACAAGGAAAGCATTGCATATATAATCAAAGTTCATGAAACATGCCCGGATGCCTAATCGTAACTTTTTGAACTCTCATAAGTTTTTCCATCAGTTATTTTTGGACTAACCTCAAAACCAGATTTGAGATTATTATAAAATAATATGTTTATTCTTTATGCTGATTAAAATTAAATAATCAGTTGATAAAAAAAATAAAAAATTAATTAAGTGTTTGGTAAACTGTTCAAGCTACTAAAAGTATTAAAAATTTCATAAGCAGGGTAGTAATTCTTTGGTAGTTCTTAAGCAATAAACAGAAGGGCACATCAAATTTTTTAGTGAATCCATGGATTCACATGTCAATGAGACTGCACATAAAAGGATCCAAAATTTCTATTGGCACCACTTAAATGCTCACCTATGATGATTCCTTTTTCTTCCTCAACTATCTTAATTATCTAGAAGGTCAGCTCTTACCAATGATGATTCCTTTTTCTTAAATATTATAATTTTTCCTTTCAACCTTACGAAATTAATGGGTTCAAAGAAGAATAAACGGGTAGCAGTTATTTTATTTTGACCGAGTGTTCTTCCTGTTGTAACAGGTAGCTGATCGCGGGATAAAAAGCCAACAATAACCCCTTGATTGTGATCTGAAAATCACAAAGTATTTATCTCAAATAGAAAATCCTTCAGCCATACAACAAATTTTGGACATTTAAAAGCAAGCTTTGCCAAGTTTTGCTGCCATTTTGTCTCTAACTAGAAGTGATTCTGCTAAATTGCGTTTATATTTAGTTTTCAGATTTTCAATATGGGATGCCTATTAAGAAAAATAAGAAGCGGAAGGTTATCTAATTTTAGTTGATTGGAGGGGAAAGGAATTGATTGTTTAAGTATTCTTTAATTCCTTAATGCTGTTGGCCTTCTCATCTTTTTGTCTAAAGAAAATTAACAAAATTAAAATATTTACAGTGTGTTTTACTGTTAGGTAACAATATATATATTCTAGTCACTTATTCATATTAAAGGATTTTCAACATCCCACCAAGGGTTTTCTGTGGATTCCACATAAGCAGATTTTGAATCCAAATGCACACATGCATGTATCATATTATAACATGTAATATTTAATATTATTTCAATAGATATGGTATAGGCATTAGGCAGCACTATGTTTTACTTACAGCACAAACCTAATTGTTCTTTATTTAAGAACAAATTAAAATTAAACTTACACTAGATATTAGTGTGAGAGGTCATTCGATCCTCGTATTGATCTAAAAGTACCTCTTATGAACCGTTAACTATAAATTCTAAATTTTTTTTTCTTTATGTTTCACTGTAAAGAAGCCTTGCAAAAGAAACTAAAATTGATTTGTCACCATAAATGAACGGAACTATTTCAGAAAATTGGAGTTTTAATTTGATAAATGGTTATCAATGGCGGCAGTATGACGACATTTCAAAGGAGACGTCACCCGACGACGGGTCCTGATGCTGAACAGAAGCCCACCCACTACTTAATAATGCTGTTTAATTAGTTCAAACACATGATTGACACAATATATGAACTAATGATCAAAAAATGCTTCTCTTTACTCACGGGCTGTGATTTTATAATAGCGAGCTGCCTTGGCTCCTGTTTCCGAATCAATGCGATGAGAAAATATCATGTATCAGAGAGGGTGTTGTACAATCAATTACTTGTAGGGTTGGGAAAAGGTGGGTTGGTCTCGGGCTTTGCCAAGCTCTATTCTATCCGACCCAATCAAAAAAATTTGAAACCCAACTCTAAAAAAATCTGAACACTATTTAAATAGGGTTGGTCCCGAATCGGGTCAACATCGGGTCATCCCCAATCCCAACCTATCTAAATAGTTAATCCTCTCATTTTCCACAATTTCAATTAATTGGGCAATTCCTCAACCATTTCAAACAAATTCAATTCCACTCTCCACAACCATTTCCACCTCACATACAAATCAATTCCAAAATCCAATATGAAAAACACACAATGTAATTAAATTAAAAACACAAAATGTAATTCCACAATTATTTTAACCATACACACTTTAATTTAACAACCCAACATAAAAAAAGAAACTCATGTCTTATACAAATAAAAACACATAAGTTAGTTCCACAACTCAACATTAAAAAAATTGTCTTATATAAATAAAAACTCATAATTCAATTGCACAACCAAATATTTTTTTTAAAAAAAACTATTCCAACACTTGTGGGCCACTTTCATCTTCATCCACCAATTCCTTTCCACAAAAATTTCACTTTCGAGAATTTTACCTATAAAAAAAAAGAAAAAGAAAGTGAGAAAAATAATGTAAGCTTATAAAATTATTACTAAACCAATTATTTAAATATTTTATACATTATTTGTATTCACGATGAGAAGCAATATGTGACTAGCAATGCAATCACCAACACGCACATAGCAATTCCGACCATTATTATCACCACGGAACAAAAAGAAATTAATTGGTCTTCTACCCACAAAGGCTTGTGATGATGTGTGCGTGTGTTAATTGTTAAGTGTTAATTTGTGTTAGTTTTTTTTTTAAATAGGGTCGGATCGGCTTTAAGCCCGACCCTGACCAAAAATTTGTTCGGGCCTTAAAATCTTGACCATAACCTCAAAAATTTGGGTCAAATCCCTAAAAATTAGGGTCAGGTCAATCGAGCCAAAAATAAGGTCGGACTAAATTGTTAAGCCTAATTACTCGCACAAAATTAACTAGATGATGGCCTAAATTAGTTAAAAATGGATAAATTAAAATCTTGTTAACTATAGCTGAAAAGTTACAAAACTAAAATATTTGGTAAATATTAACCGTTGTAGTTTGAAAATTAAATTAATTTGATTTCACACTTGTGTAATAAAATATCTATTATTACATTTACTAATTTTACCAAAATTATTATTTTAAATTGTATTTACTATATAATATTAATTTTTATTTTAAAGTTACATTTTTTTTCTATAACAACTATAACTTTTAAGATACACTACCTCAATACCAAATAAGACCTAAGCTCTTTTATTCACGATATATAAGTTGAGCCAATACCTAATTTGTCACTGTATTTTTATAAATTACTCGACAAGTCTGCATAAGTTTTTTATTTTATTTTTTAAAGTAGGAGTGGAAAAAGGTCAGTGTACATAGTTATGCATATACGAACAAGCGTATACATAAATACCAACGTTTCCTTTTCTTTTTTTTTATTTTTTTATTTTGGGGAGAAACCACCTAGATAGTGGGAGGCTTAGAAAGACCCTACTGAAATTTAATTTGAGAGCAACGAATACAAACAGAACCTGCAATTCCGCTTCAAGTCTTAAGAGAGTGTGACGAAGGGTACATGGAGAACAGTTTCTCTCCAAATGCCCACATTAATTGTGAAACAATCAAGTTGTGTACTATTTAAGAGTGTCTAGAACCACTGTGAAGATCTAAGAGAGATTTCACCATCGATGAGTTTACTAGTTACAATGCTTTAAATGGAGTGTAAAGGAACAGAGTGAGCCTAAGCATACATTCTGAATACACACATACAGGCTTAAAGAGATGTAGAAAGTGCTCCCACTTGTCAGCCTTCGGTTCTGGTTTGTTGAGAAACCCATAACTTTCCCGCGAATCTAGTAACCCCTAACAACCTTTTGACCAGCCTTGACCACACGTGTCATGTGTTGAGGCTCCTCACTTCCCAAAGCGACAACATAGCTTCTTGTCGTTTGAAGCATAGTCTTAAGTGATGGCACGTGCTTTGTATGTACAGATTTTATCAATTACAAAACCAAAAACCTTCTATGTATAATCTTCAATTCAGTTCCATATATGACTGTTCAAGAACTTACAAATAAAGCAAAACTTCTCCCACTCGGAAATGATGTGTTGGACCTCTTGCTTGGCCAACCTGAATTAGAATGTAACTTATGTGATTTAATAAATAAAAGTCCAGAATAATTTCATTTCGTGAAACTACATCTTACAAGTTTCCAGCCTAGGAAACTTAGGCATCTAAAACAATGCACATCTATCCACGTGTTACCACGAAATCTCAGATGGATTGCTGGGTTAAAAATCATCAAGTTGACACTACAGGTCAAAGAATACATATATAATGTATCAGAATTTCCAAGAAAAAGAACAATTCTTACCCATCATCAAGTTATTAAAGAAATAACGCATTGTCCAGGACTACGAGTTGGTTCATGCTGCAAAATAAAAACAGGAATTAGAGAAAGGGATTACTTAATGCCTGCTAAAAACAAGATTTGTAAGAAGGGATGTTATTACTATGACAGTTTCTGCTCCTTCCACTACATCAACACAGGTATTACATGGTCGATAGGAAGGACGTGGACTGGGATTCCTGGCATGTCATCAACACAAAAATGATCTATTAATATTGTTGCTTTCGTTGATCAGAGATTTCATCACGAACAGTACATAGTTTATGTTGTGAAGAAGCACTTCAAGAATCTGTTTCAAGTTCTTGATTTTTGGCTATAATAAGTTGAGAAGAAATAAAAGAGTGATTTCTTGATTGTGAATTGGAAGAGATAAAGAAAAATCTGAACAAGATGAGAGAGATAGAGGAAGGAAAGTTTGTTTTAGGTTTTCAGATATAACTGCCATCGTCAATAGAGAAAACGACATGTCGACTCTTTGATGGAAATAAATACTAACAGCCAACCGGGGCCCACGCCTTAACGCATTGAATTCTAATTGGCCCATCCCCAACCACTACCAATTGAAGAGTACCATGTGCACAAGGATATGAGGCTGAATTTGGTGGATTCCGTGCTCATCTTGCGGTAGCTTTTGTAAGATCTTGGGACGTGGTATTTATGATTTTTAATAATTAAAATTACCTTTACCATTCTCTCTTTTTACTTTTAACAAAATCCCTCCCAATTAACTATATTCTTTCTTCTTTTAGCCATCATTTACATCGTCTTTGTTTCCTTTTTTTTTTTTTGGGGGAATTTTTTCTTTTTCTTTTTTAAGTTTCTTAAAATAAAGCATTACTTGCAAATAACTAATATTCAAGTACGGCGGCGCCTCAAATGGTGACATTTTAGCATGATTTTGAAGTATAAACTTTTAGAGATGCACGATTTTATGATTAATCTTGTATCTTTGCTTTTACTGTACAGTAGGAGCGCATTTTAAATAGCGGCAGCCATCATTTTCGTGCTAACAAAGCTCTCATATGAGAAGAGACTTGTCAAAGGTTAGCAAGCTTTCTGATGTATAAGAAAATTTATCATGGATGTCTCAATAAAACGAGACTGATTGTGTCGGACTGATGCAAATATATTAAGGGCTATGGGCGTGTATGACCCTACAATCATGGAATTATTATAAGGATCTACACCACTACGCTTCAAGAATCATACGACCCAGCGGTTATGCTGAGCACAAGACCTCAAGAACATTTGTAGTCCCTAAATTTACAAAATTTCGACTTTGTTCAATAGAATTTAGAAAGTAAAGAACTGATTATTCTTTCCCGCTGTTCAATTTGTATTCCCTCTAACTTACTCACAAAGCTATGTAGTCTCAGTGGCACCATTTATTGGCAGCCAAGAAAATGCTGCTTTAAAGAGATGTGTTTTGAAGCTGATAAGAGGGACTCTTGCACACCATGTATATGGCAAGTACATATTTCGGCAAGTCGATTAACAAATCAATGAGTATAATAATAGAGCTATAAACAAATTGTACAAATTCAGACTCATTCCAGATCAGTTTTCACAGGCTGTACATAATTTAATACAACCTGTTTGTCGCTGACAAAAAAATTAAAAAGGAAAAAAATTGACCAAAATATATAGTACTGTATAATTCGGGCATACCGACTCTGCATGTAATATAAAAGACAATTACAATAATTACTTTAGTTCTCTTCATGGGAGAGTTGAGTAGTGGTTGATCCTGTGCCTCCACTTGTTGAACTCTGATTATTGCTGCCACTGCTTCCATCTTTATTTGCACCATTAATGTCTCCAAGATTCTTGCTGCTGTTAGCTTCACAAACTTTACTTCGATCGAGATCAACCAACACAAGTGCCAAGCAAAGTTCATCTGCTGGCGACCTGAACTTCCATAATTGAATTGTATCTCCCAATTTCAGATTATTCCGTGCTTTAAGTTGATTCCATTTATTGATGAGCACGTAAGAAAAGCTACTCCTTGCTCTTTCCTTGCAATTCTTTTCATTCGGCTTCACCCATCTCTTAAAAGTCATTTCACATTCTTGAAGCGAAGGCTCAATCAACTTCACCTTCATCTCGGCTCTAGTATTTTCAAGATATGCCTTCTCCTCATCTGTCAAGAAATCTTTTGATATTATTTGATTCCACGGAATTGACAACCGGTAGTGATGATCAGATACGTCCGTTGAAAACAAATCCTTCTGTATAACCAAAGCAACCTTCGAACCATTCAGCTGTTGAATTCTTTCCTTGAATTCTTGGGGCAAATCTGGGATCTCGTCTAGAACAATTTTTGGTTTCTTGTTTGTTCTTGAACAATGTTGGCTAAGTTTTCTTTTCTCCTTCTTTTGCTTTGTGCATTCAACAACCCAATCATCATCATCACCATCTCCCCAGTCAATCGGAAACCGAATCCTTGCCTTCATAGCATCACCCATAAGTTTTTTTGGAGCATTAACATAAAACCCTTGTGGTTTCTTGGAACACAAGTCATTATAGATGATAACAGGCTTCTTGAGAGCCTTCTCTTTCAGCCTTTGATCAGCCAGCCAAGCACCCCACGGATCACTAGTGCTTGGAAAATTCCCATGCCCAAAATCAGCCACATTATTCTTGGAATACGTCTCCATAGGCTTCTCTCTTGAAGAACTTCCACACTCAAAAACATTGTAACCAGCAAACCTGCAGGATGAAGTACTCTGATGATGATCAATAGCAGGCTTCTTTTGATTTTCTTTCCTAATTCTTTCTTCCTCAAGTTTATGAGAAGCCAAACTGGCAACAGCAGCTAAAGCATCAAGACCAGTCCAATTGCTGTCAATTTTGATTCCTCTTTCTTCAAAATCCTTTAAACTTAACAACGAAAAAGAATCTCCTTCTTCTTTAGCCATCGTCATCAGTTTCTTCTTCTGGGTTTTGTGAAGTTAATTAGAAACAAGAACGAAGAGGAAAAAGCTGAAAAAGCAATTAATGGCGAAAAAAAGTAATCTGGAAGCTATCCTAGTTCAAGCGAACTTGTAGGAGGGCGAATAGTATGATTTTATAGAGGGGGAAATCTAAAAAGAATTAGGATTTAATTAATATCCGGGTCGTTTCAGGAGTAATTAAGACTTGGGGTTGGATTTTTATTTTCTTTATTTTTTCTTTTCCGACGGGTTTGGGGATTCACTTGGCACGGACTCTATTGAGTTTTTTTTTTTGGGTTTCCTAATTTGGTAACTGGATTTATTTATTTATTTTTAAATTTAGAAAATATGGGGAACCAAAAACGGGATGAAAAGGAGTGTGGACTGAAAAAGAGAAAGAGTTAACTATGAAATGGAACAAGAAAAAAGAAGTTTTGATCTTATTAAATGTCTTGCGAAAACATTAAAATAAATAAAAGTTCCAAAGTAAGGCAAGTTCCGGTAAAATAAAATAAAATAATAATAATTAAAATAAAATATAAATAATTCATATTACTGACCTGAAAGGAAGAGCATCAGTATAGATTAAAAAAAAATACAAGCTTGTAAACATAAATAAAACATATAAATCGAAGAGTTCAAATGAGAAATATAATTACTAAGTCGATATGCTACTGAGGATATATGTATTAAGTTAGTTGTAGGCCTTGTGGTTGCTGATCAGCCACAAGAAAAATGAAATTCTATTACGAAAAATTTAGTCACTAAAGATAATAAATTGGTCACTTTATATTTATTATGACAAAAAATAAATCGTCATACGTTAGTTGTAGAAAGACCGTCTTAAAAAGTTCTAGAGACCAAAATTATTTTTGTCGCTGAAAAATAAAGTTTTTTATGACTATACATTTCATCTCAAAATAAAGTTTTAAGAGTCATAAATGATATTAAAAATGAAAAAATAGTGATTTGAAAACATTTTCGTAACAATATTTTTTAGTCATTTAATGTTACTTTCAATGACAAAAACTAACTGTCTGCAATTATTAGATTCAGTGACTTTTTTCCTTGTTGCAGATTATAATTACTATAGTTTTTTACTCTTTACTAAGATTGTAGGTGCTAATCTTTTTTGTCATTAGAAAATATCATTGGTGACTAAATTTAATAGTCATAAGAAGTTATATCAAATTAAATTTAATGATCAAAATTTTTGAAGAACATATTATTTTTTAGGCATTTACTGTTGTCACCAATTGAGCTTACAATATTAAAATAACAATTAAAAAAACTACAAACATTGAAATTAAGAATGTACAAATGAACAAATAGTTATAAAATTTAAATAAACAAAAATAGATTAAATATTTACAATGTAATCACAAAAATTCAACTACAAAAAGTTGTTGCTAGTTGTCATGAAAATTAACTTGAACTTGTCTTTCATTGTCTTCTTCAAACGCTTCCAAACTTGTAGATTAAAGACATCGGTCTCAAAGTTATCCTACAATAAAAATTTTGACAAATATAACAATCTGTATGAAGAAAATTCTCCAAGTGAAAATTAAAATAATAAATAACCAATTTGTAACAAAAAGGCAGAGCCTTACAAATAGGGGTGAGCATGGGTTGGTTTGGGTTGGATTTTAAGTCAACTCAAACCAAACTATAAAAATTTGGATCCAATCCAAACCAACCCAAATATTTTTAACTCAACCCAAATCAAACCATTTGGATTTGGTTTGAATTTTATTATCAAAATAATTTTTATTTTAATAAAATTTAATTATATCAAAATTATAATAATTATTAATTGTTATTAATTATTAAATTGATATTAAAATATAAAAAAAATATAGTGGATAAAAATTATAAATTTTACAATAACTTAATCCATAAATTAAAGAATACTAGAAAAACAAAGTTTAATCACAAAAATTATTATTTCTCAATAAATAAGAATGTACACTTTAATAATAAATTTTCACAAATATGACATTAACAATCTAATAATAAATTTTGCAACTTATTTTTATTATACAATATTTATTTTTATTTATCATTATGTTGTCTACTTATATGCTTAATTTTAGGGAGATTACCAATTTCTCCCTTACAGTAATCAATATATATCATTTTTCTCCTTCTATTATTATAATGACCAAAAACCCCCATAATACTATAAGTTTACAATATTACCCTTATTTTCAACTACTCTTTTATTTATATTTATTATAAATTAAATAAATCACATGAATAGCAACTAAATAAAAATATAAAGCATTAAAAATAAGAAATATATGTTTGGATATGAACAAAAAAATTAATAATAAAATTTTTTATACTTATTTATTTTGTGAAAATTTTCTTATAACAAATATATAAGAAAATTATTAGTAAAATGATAAAAAAATTATTATAAGAAAATTTGAATGATAAATAAAAATTTATTATAAGATAAATAATAAAATATTTTACCTATACTTTTTAATTTAATTTTAAAATATTACAAAATGTTTATTGTAAGAAAATGTTCACAAAATAAATAATTACAAGAAAAAAATTTATTATTAATTTTTTTGCTCATATCAAAACATATATTTTTTGTTTTAATACTTAATTTTTTATTTAGTTTCTATTCATGTAATTTTGTAAATAAGAAAAAAATTATGTTATTTACAACAATATTTATTTAATGTAAATTTATTTTTACTATTATTTTCATTTTCTAACTGTTGACAATTGATCACGTTACAAAAAATTTAACAGTGGCCTTTCACTTATTTGTGTTTATTTATTTTATTTTCATTTATTTCATTTGAAAATTTTGAGTGTTGGGGTTTTGTCCATAACCCATGGGTAAACCATACTCAAACCATAATGAAATGGTTTTCTATATAAAACCCACATCCAAACCATTTTCATAATTTACCCAACCCAAACCATTTAATTTGATTTGAGTTTGGGTAAACCCATGGGTTGTGGGTTTATGCCCACCCCTACTTACAAAATACTATAATAGCATATTATATATAATTCTTTAGCCAATATGCTTCTCTTATGCTTATCTCTACTTGAAATTTCACAAGTATTTGTTGGCCATAGTAATCGAAATCCGATGCACACAACAAATTAGATAATAATGAAATTAAATTAGAAAAGAAAAAGTTTAAATAAAACATGTCCTTCTGTTGTAACTTCTAAACTATTACTTTTTTTTAATTTATATTTTCTTTTAACACCTATCTCCTTGTTCATGCTTGAAAGAAATCACATGAAATTTGTGCACTTAAGAAACTTGATAGGGGTCAATCTTAACAAGAATAGGGTTGGCAGAAAAGCCAGGGTTGGCCCAGGCCCGCGGTTTGAAATTATGGATAAGGGTTTATAATTAACAAAGCTCATAACATACAAACTCAGCAAGGGCCTGAATAAAAAGCCCAAGCTTAAGCCCCGGGCTTTATAATAAATAATATATATTTTTAAAAAATGTATAATATAATAATAATAATAATAATAATATTTCATAAAATTGAAATAAAAAACTCATTATCATGACAAAATCAAAATCCCTAACTCTTTCCCGTGACAAAATCAATATAATAATAATAATTATGTATTGGATAATTATATTTTGAAAATTTATAATTTTATTAAAATAAATTTTATTAAAAATTCGTAAAAGCCCAAGCCCTTTAAAGCCCACCCAATTTAGATGAGCTTTAAAAGGGTCTGGACTTTTAAAACAAGATATGGACCTAGTCCTGAATTTGACAAAACCCAGCCCAGACCCTTAAATTGCGAACCCCTAAACAAGACACTAGAAGGTGGTCCACGTAAATAAACTTTCTCGCTAAATTATTAAGGCTAAATGTACCAAATACAAGATTCTATCGATCCCAAAATTCAATGGAAGAACCAAATGCTTCAATAGAAAAACAGCTCCAACTACAGCCCCTCAAACAAATCCACTCTCAATTTTCTATTCAGTTAAAACTCCAATCATAGCTTCCGAGAAGGTGCCTAGTATATACAATATACAATGCCAAATAAAATCCTTTCTTTTGGACATAATTAAAGTAAAAATAGAATGTCCAAAACCTTTTTTTTACGCTCAATTTATTCCACAAAAATGGCATTTATGATGCATAAATCAAATTTAAAATTTAATTAGATACAATAAAAATATCCGCATTTATGAAATCCCAAATTAAGTAAAATCCCACATTAAGGAACATTATCAAATATAAAAAACATACACCGACAAATAAAGAAAATTAACAACCATTAATGAAAATTCACAAAACAATTACATAAATGAGAATTTTTTTATTAACAAAAAACCTATTGTAAAATTGCAAAATTCGTTAAGACTTTCAAAGAAATTGTCACGCAAATACAAAGATGACATAGAAAATGAGATAGTAATGCATCATATTCCATTATTAATTTCTCCCAAGGCAAATAGTTGTAACAATTCAATTCCTTACGTAAAATTAAAAGGCTCAAATGAGGTGCAAGAGACGAATTATTTTAATAAGGATACAGATACTTTCAAGAAACTCTATCAATCAACTCTCATGTCTTGTACGGTGAGGGTGGGTTTTGCTTACTGGCTTCTGCAACTCCCAATTGTGGCCACTGGAAATTAAATCGGCAGTGAGGTGGCTGGTTGGCTGCAACGATCGGCTATTAGGTATCTAGGGTTTTTAATTTTTGCGCGATTCCTTCCCCTTTCTTTATTTCTTTTATTTTTCTATTCTCCCTTTTTTCTTTTTATTGTTTTTCACGGTATCTTTCCTTTCCCCTTTTTGTTTTTTTTTCAATTTTTTAACTTTTAATTACCGGTGTCATAAAAAAAATCTAAATTACTGGTGTTATTAAAAAAATTAATTACTAATTTCCAAAATTATTTTTTATTAATTTGTAAGGTTAATATTATTTTTGTTACTTAATCAACATATTCAAAAAGAAATTACATAATTCAACAATTTTTTAATCCAATTTAATTATTATTTTTACTTACAAAATAGTGTTGTCTTTCTATGACTTTTTGTCATAGAAGATTATTTCTTATCCCAAAAAATTAAAGTTCGAAGAATTTCTTTTTTATGCTTAAACTTATTTTTCTATGACTACTGTAATTTTGTCACAAAAAAAAACTTGATTAAGACAATAATTAATACGTCTCAGAAAAAGATTTATTTGTCACAATATACAATATAAATCAAGACAAAATTATTAGCTACTATTTTTTAGTTTAGTCACTACAGGTAATTATTTGTGACAGCAAAATGTGGTCTCTAAATTAGTAGAAATCAAAACACCTAGGGTGACTGATAGTTTGTGTCTCAATAAACATTTTTTTGCTACAAAATCGTGTTGTTGCTTATAATTATATTTTGCAACCACATGTTTTGTCACAAAAGATTATGTAACGTCCTAAATTACTTATTTTGAAGGTAAATATTTGGTGCTTAAAAAATTGTATCTTTTTGTGACTAATCTTTTTTTTGTCATAAAAAATTAAACATAAGGACCAATTAATGCGTCTCAAAAAGAGAATTGCTGGTTGTAAAATATAACTTTAGTCAAGACGAGACTATTAGCTACGATTTCAAAAGTTTGTGACTATAACTACTGTTTCGTGACCAGATTTTTAAATGTCGTAAAAAAAAATTGTCTTAAAAGGTCTAATTTCTTGTAGTGATAAGGTGGTGTTGGCTAGGGATATTATTGAAGGCAGAGTGATTACAACAACCATACAAGGACCAAAAAACCCTATATGAAATCTAAGGCACTTCTTTCCTGTAATTTATTAAGTTTAATAAATTAAAGTAAGGAGATTTGTCCTTCACGATCCCATAAGAATGTTGGGAAAGGGACTTACACAAATAGTTGTAAATTAAGCAGAAACAAAACGATTTCCCTATTTGTGTAATTAAAATAAGATGTGTATTATGAATAAATAGACAGAAGAATAAACTAACAATTCGAAGCAATAAATCAATCACAAGAGATACAGATTTTTACATGAAAAACTTAAAATAAAAAAAATCACGAGACCGTAGTCCAATGTCTTCTCTAGATGACACTAAAGACTAGCAAGATCAAGAATCTTAATGTTCTTAACTTATATTAACAACTTAATACCTATCTCTCAAGAAGTGAGTATCTCAAATAATAGCCAACGAGAGAATAAAATAAAAATCAAGATCAATAGAGAGAGGATAAAATAAAAATAAAAATCAATAAAATTGTAAAGGGTGATAATAGGAACTTACCCTCAAACTTTAAAAGAAAACGGAGCTAATTTCACCTTCCCATCATCCAATCAAAGATTGAAATCCTAGCCCCCAATCTAATCTCGTGCCATTGTTCTCTCTCCTGTCTTTTCTTCACTCGTCTTTTTTGCGAGTGTGATACTAGTGCGCTGCCGCTTGCTTTTTAAAGCCAAATTTCATGGCAAATTTGATCCAAGTCTAAAATTTAATTTTAATTACACATTAAACAAGCCATTTTAGACTTTGGCCTTTTGGGCTCTTAAATGAGATGGACCCAACTAGGGTTGTCAAAATAACTCAGACCCGACCCAAACCTGAACGAACCCAAATAATTCGGGTCCGGAATTAATTTTTAGAACCCGGATGTATCCGGGTCCGGATCTGGGTTTAGGTTAACCCAGACATCCGGAACTCGGACCCGGATATTTAATTTTAATATTATTTTTTAATTAATTTTATTAATTTAGATACATTATTGCTTAAAAATATATTAATTTTTATTTTTACAATTTTAAAAATTAATATTAATTTATTAATCCGGGTTCAAAACCCAGCAATTCGGAAACCTAGATTTTTTCGGGTTGAACCCGAACCCGGACCCGGATGAAAAAATCCGGGTTAAAATCCGGGTCCGAGAAAGAGAAAATCATATCCGGGTCTAGATTCGGAAAAGCAAAACCCGGACCCGGACCTGGATTTGCCATCCCTAGACCCAACAATTCTCCCCCTCTAGATCATTTAAGGGGCACTGCCAAGTCCAATTTATGCAAATAGCTTTTTAGTTTTTCCTTGGATAATGACTTTGTCATCATATCTGACTCATTCTACGTTGTGTGTATCTTCTCAAGTACATCTCATATCCAATGATATCTCACATGGATATGCTTGGATTTCAAATGGTATGTTGCATTCTTTACCAAGTGAATGACACTCTAATTGTCACAGTACACAACTAGTGTGTGTTATTTCTATCGCTATAGGTGTCAATGTGCAAGTATACACAACAAGTAATATACTGATGAATTTTCATATCATTTCCATAGGAATTGATGTTATCAGATTTGCTACAACAATCTTAACATCGCAATTTTATTCTAATTAAAATAAGACAATTTATAAAACTAATGAACTACTTAAACTAAAAATGCAACAAATAAAATGCAGTAAAGAAAATTCTCACGTAAACACAAGAATGTAACCAGTAGGAATAGAGTACTTGAGTGATTAAACTCACTTAATGGTGTTGATTGTTCCTCTAATTAAAACTCTGTTGCTACAACGTTTACTACAACACTGGGTATAATCCCTTATGCATCATCAATTGTCGCTTGTTGAATATCTTATATCGAAATGTAACCTATCAGTGACCAATTGAAATGGTAACATTAGATATAACATTATGAATTTTAGGTTCCATTTACCATATAAGGTGAATCTATATGTTTAGTTCATCACTAATTTTAAATCAAGTATGACCCTATTCAAATTTAGATTTATCAACTTGGAAAAACCAATCTAAAACTAAGTATTGTTTTAATTTGATCCATTAAGTCAGACTTTTTTTAGACTTTTTCTTAGCTAGTATCCACTAAATGGATGGTCAGTGAAATAAGAAATTGTAATAAGTAAAAATTAAGACAAAATGCCGCAGCAAATACGGAGCAACACACATATGTCAGTCAAACATCTATTAAAATCGTTTGTCACTTAACCACGACAAAATTTAGTTCAAGATTTGCGATAGAACAATAAATAATATTATTTCAACTATCAAATACATCTCCATAAATAACTAGAAAATAAAAAAAATAAGAAAAAGAACTGAGTTCTGCTCGGTCTCTATGATTTCTCCTCTATTTACTCATTGAGTCCTTTATTACAACCTTCAATCTCTCTCTTAATTTTTGTTTTCATGTGTGCTCTTTTTATAACTTAGGATTAAGGTAACCGAAAGTGTGTAGCACGTATCCTCTATTTTTGGAAACTTCATATCACAATCTTTTAGTTATTGCGTGCGAAATCCAATCTATCAGTGTTCCAAGATTGCTACAACATCTTCACCGTTCTAGATTCATTTTAACTCCTCTATAGCCAAGTTTTTTTTTATTATTTATGCAAATAAATTGAAGCAACATTCCATTCCTAAAACTTGAGCTTTCTGTCACTTATAATTATATACATAATCTAAGCTCAAAATAGTCTAAAACAACTAAATTTATAAAAAAATAAGTTAAAATGAATGCTCATGCAAAATGTAACCAACATGCAATAAAAACACATTATTTACTCTTAGTAACATTGATTTAAGTTTAAAAGTATCATGATAACTCTTATTTCATAGAATTATCAACAACATAGCTATCTTACTTCACACCTAACTCTTTTAGGAAATTCTTCATTCACAAGGTTTATTTGCAACCTTCAGTAATTACAATATACTTTACTTTTATGGTAGACAAGACAACACTCTACTGAAGTCTGCACTGCCATGAGACTGCTCTTCCTGTAAAGGTCAGTAAATATCCTAATAGGGATTTTCTAGAATTAAAATCTCTAGCCATATTTGTATTTGTGTACACTTGTAACACATGTTTGTCACCACTAAAATATAAACATGTCTTAAAAGGGCCACTGAGATATCTGAGAACCCGCTTTATTGCTATCTAGTATTCTTTGCCTAGATTGGAGAGAAATCAACTAACTATTCTAACTACATGAACAATATCTGGTCTTATACGAATCATGGTGTACATCAAACTACTAACTACTGAAGCATAAGAAACTCCTCTCATGTCTTGCTTCTCTTTCTCACTTGTAGAACAATGCTTAGAACTAAACTTAAAATGGCTTACAATTGGAGAATAAACAAATTTTGCCTTGCCCATATTAAATCTTTCAAGAACCCTCTCAACATAGAGTAATGATATAGCCACAAACTCTTATACAAATTTATTTTGTACAAACTGACGTGGTATTAATTCATTGGTTGAGTGAAAATACAAATTAATAAAAATAAATCATGTGGGCCAAGTGATATTTAATTCAACCAATCTTATTATGCCACATCAGTTTGTACAAAATAAATTTGTACAATAATTTGTGGTTGTATCATTACTCCTCAACATATGGTTCTTGAGATAACCATAACTTTCTAAATTTTCTATCATAGGAAATCTTCATGCCAAGAATCTGTTTTACCGGTCTCACATCCTTCATTATAAAAGACTTGCTATGCTCTTTATTCAGATTGTCAATCTTATTAGTATTTTGGCCAATGATAAACATGTCATCCGCATAAAGCAAAAGAATGATGAAATTATTATCAACAAACTTCTTCACAAAAACACAATGGTTGCACATTGTCTTGTTAAAACTATGATTCTTCATGAAGAATCAAACTTCTTATACTACTATATTGGTGCTTGTTTCAGCCCATACAAACTTTTTTTTTAACTTGCAAATAATTTCTTCTTTACCTTTGACACTGAACCTCAAGTTACTCCATGTATATTTTCTCCTCTAAGCCACGATGTAAGAAAGTTGTCTTTACATCAAGTTGTTCAATCTCTAAATTCAAGTTAGTTGCTAATCCCAAAACTACTCGAATAGAAGACATCTTTACCATAGGAGAAAATATTTCTTCAACGTCAATATCTTTCTTTTGACGGAAGCCCTTTACAACCAATCTAACCTTGTACCACTGTTGTGAGTTATTTTTAGTTTTCAACCTATAAACTCATTTGTTCTACAAGACCCTCTTTCCCTTGGGCAACTTTACTAAGTTATAAGTATGGTTCTCATTCAATGATTTCACTTCCTCTTGCATGACTTTAACTCATTGACTTTTATTTAGTGAGATATAGCTTTTTTAAAACATTATGGCTCTCCTCCATCTGTAAGTATCACATATTCATGGGAAGGATATCTAGTAGAAGGTCATTATTTTAATAAATTCAAATGTTATTGCTGTCAATGTTCAAGTGTACACACAAGTAATATAATGATAAGTATTCGATATCGTCTTCACATGGATTGATATTATTAGATTTGCCATAGCAATTCCAACATGTAGTTTTGGTTTAATTGAAAATAAAACAAATAATAAAATTAGTAACTTAATTAATTAAAATACAATGGAATAAATAAAAATAGTAAATAGTAAATTCTCACATTACACACAATGATAAAACCAATGGGAATAGAATAGTCGAGTAATTAAACTCTCTTAATGATTTTAACTATTTCTTTCAATTTTACGTTTAGTGGCTACAACATCTACTACAGCACTGGACATAATCTTTATGTATCCTTAACTGTCGCATGTTGGATGTCTTATATCTATATGGAATCTAATAGTGACCAATTATTATGCCAACGTAAGATATAACATTACACGCTTAGGTTCTAATTATACAATAAGGTAAATCTTCATGTCTAGTTCATCACTAGTTTTAAATTAAGAATGACTTTTTTGGAATCAAGTAAAACTCAATTCAGGAAACCTAATATAAAACGATGTATTACTCTGATATATTCCACTAAGATAGGTCATTTTGTGGCTCTTTTTTAGATAGTATCATTAAATGGGAGGTCAATGAACCATTAAAATTGTTTATCACTCAACCACAAATAAATTTAGTTCATGATTTGTGAAAGAAAAATAAATAAAAGAGTTTCAGCCATCAAATGCATCTCCAAGATTAAAGAGTAAACGAGAAAACAAGAAAAAAAGAGGGATTAGTTTCCCGATTAATCTCTGCAACTTTCTCCTTTGATGTAGCCCTAAATTTTGCTCTTGAATTCTATTTTGCTCATGTTTCTTTTTGGTTTTTGTTCTTGGTTTCAAAACCTCCTCTTCCTTTGCATGTTTGTTTATTTTATAGTTGAAAATTAGAGCAACCACAAGTCTAAGGTGCGTATCTTCTAAATTTGGAAACTCTAGATCGTAATCTTCTAAGTATCTTACATGAAATTTTCTCTATCAATGCTCTAGGATTGTTACAACAATAGCTACAATATCTATATTGTTACAGATCTATTTTAATTCTTTTGTAGCCAAGTTCTTTTATTAAAATTTGAGCTTTCGGTCACTTACAATTATGCGTAAGATTTAAGCACACAGATTATTCTAAATCAAATAAAATTGATTAAAGATAAATTAAAATAGATGTTTAAGGAAAATATAACTAAAATGCAATGAAAACATACTTAAGTAGTATTGCATTTACATATTTTTCTTGATCTTGGCTTCTATTACATCAAGAGTCTTTACTTTCCTCCCCTTAGCTTACATTAGGGAGCCTTTAGTGAGCTTTCATTTTCTTTCGCTAAATTAGTTAGTATAACCATTATTATCAAGCTCGCCTGTAAAGATCAAATTAAAGAGAATATCATATACATGTTTGGCATCTTTAAGCAATAACTTACAGCCAATGATGGTTTCCAAGCAAATATCTTTTATGCCCACAATCTTAGATGCCCCTTCATTTCCCATTCGAACATAGCCATAATCACCACTGACATAGGATGTGAAGTAATCACGATGTGTAGTAATATGAAATGAAGCACTTAAATCAATTACCCAATCATTAGTATGGCAAATGAGATTTACTGAGCTCTCATCATAAACAATACCCAAATCACTGTCAACTATGACTGCAGTATTCTCTTATCATTTTTCTAAGCATCACATTTTCTTTTACCTATTCTCTTTTCCACAATCTATACTTCCTTTTAACGTGACCCATTTTTTGACAATGAAAACACTTCATGTTCTCCTCTGAGACTTTGATCTTCCTCTGGAGTTATCATTGTTCTGTTGGCAGGAATTTCTACCTTAGCTTTTACCCCGCCATTCTTGCTTTTGCAAAACAAGTGCATCTAACTTAGAGGGAACTGCTTCAACACTTTTTCTTTTAGATTCTTCATTACGTAGCCTATCTGTAACTATATCCCAGGTTAATTTCTCATTCGGGGCTAAATTATTCACTGACACTACTAATGTCTCCCAACTGTCAGGTAAACAACTAAGTAACATCGATGCTTGTAACTCATCATCTAAAATAATTTTCATAGTAGTCAACTAATCAACCAAGCTCTGAAACTCACTAGTGCGTTTAGTTATATTGCGCCTTTCTTTGCATTTCAAATTAATAAGCCTTTTTATCAAATTAGCTTTGTTTCGTGCTGTCAGCTGCTCATAGATTACTTCGCGATATAGTGGTACACACTCTAGTCAATCCATGACCTAATAGTACCTACAATCTTCTAATTTAATTAAGTCAATTTCTTATCATCTAAATCAGCAAGTCTAACATATTCGCCTTCAATGGGTTCATGTAAGTTTTTCATGTACAACAAATCTTTCACCCTAAACTTTCAAATGCTGTAATTTCATGATTTTAATTTAATCATGTATGTCAAGGACTCCTCCATCTCAACCACACAAGTAATAAAATAAAATAAAACACAAAACCTGACGCCCTGATACCACTCTGTTGGGAAAGGGATTCATACAAGCAGGTGCAAATCAAACGGAAATAAAATTATTTCCCTTGTTGTGTAACTAAGATAGGATGTGTATCATAAATAAATAGGTAGAAAAATAAACCAACATATCCAAAGCAATATATCAACCACACGAGATGCAGATTATTTTATAGAAAACCTTAAGCGAGAAAAACCACAGGACCGTAGTTCGATAAAATCTTTCACTATATTAATGAGATTACATCACAAATTCTTCTCCTAATGACACTAGAGGCTAACAACATCAAGAATCTCAATGTATTTGGCTTACCGTAACAACCTAATATCTATCTCTCTAACAAGTGGGTATCTTAAATAATAACCAAAGAGAGGATTAGGGATGGCAATTGTGCCCGTGAACCCACCCAAACTCGCCCGCTATGGATAATTTTTGCGGGTATGGGTGGGTTTGGTATTACAAATTGAAATCCGCACTTGAATGCAGGTGAGTTTGGTATGAGCCTAATATCCGGCGGATACGCGCATGGATATCTGCTAGACCCACAATAGTTTTTAAAAAATATTGTTAGTTGAAAAAATCAAATCTAAAAAATATATAAAGAAAATAATGCAATTATGCAAAGTGCCAAATAACCAAAGTGTTTTTATATGGACTATTTTTCTTTAACTTAATACATAAATTATTTCATTATTATAATTTTTTGGATTATTATTTGAAAAAAATTAATCTTAATCATTATTGTATGTATCATGTTGGATGGGTGCTAATGATGGTGAATGAAATGAAGATCTTCTCTTTGAACTTGTGTTGAATGATAATATGTAATGTAACTGTTATTTTTAGATGCTAGTTTGTGGTTTGTTTTAATGAATTTGTGTATTTTATACTTAAATTTGAGAATTTGTGTTAGATTGATGTTGAAATTTTAATTTTTCATTTACATTGGCTAAATTTAAAATTGAGTATGTTGGGTGGAATTTGAGGTTATTATTGTAAATTTAGATATTGAACATTTGTGATTTTAAATGTACAAACCCATAAAAAATCATCCAGATACCATTGCGGGTTTGGTAATTGTCAAAACCCGTAGCAGGTGGGTTTTCTTAAAAAAATTAAAACCCGCTGTGAGTTGTTGGTGGGTTTAGTAATTTAAATTTTGTGTGTGTTTGGGTTTGGATTTAATAATGACAAATCTGCAGTGGACAGTGCCCATTACCATTTTTAGAGAGGATAAAATAAAATTAAGACCAAAAAAATTATAGAGGGCAATACCATGAACTTATCTTCAAAATTTATAACAAACAGAGTTAATTTTACCTTCCCGTCTAATCAAAGATTGAAATCTTGACCCCCAAATCTAATCTCATGCCACCATCCTCCCCCTCTTCTTTTCTTCACTCTTCTTTTACGATTGTGAAACTAGGGCTGCCTGTAGCGGACCGCCCAATTCGCTAGCCCAATTGCCCACAATTTCGGGCTAGAGAGCCAACGCAAGGCCAAAAGTGCTAGCTTAGCCCAATTCCGAAAAATTTTAGGCAACTCTAGCACATGTGAGCTTGTAAATACTCTAGAATTCTCTATAGAATTCTAGTACATGTAAATAGCTAGGCAATTGTATAATTCTCTAGAATCTCTAGAGCTTGGCAAGCCTCCCCTATAAATATGGGATGACATTAGGCATTTGTATCAAACAAACTCAACAACAAGC
The DNA here is from genome assembly GCA_029633175.1 of Citrus glauca. Taxonomy (NCBI): domain Eukaryota; kingdom Viridiplantae; phylum Streptophyta; class Magnoliopsida; order Sapindales; family Rutaceae; genus Citrus; species Citrus glauca. The sequence goes on from JAQOOD010000008.1 coordinate 32,435,030, forward strand.
ATTGTAATCTCTCTTTGTGCAATACAAGTTCTCTTTTTGGCTCAATTGCTCTCTTCTCTAGTTCGAGAAGCTCTAGGCTTACTTAGCAACATTCGGCAAGTTGTCTAAGTGCCGCATGGGTTAGCTGCGCAAAATACTCATCCCGTGACATGCAGCTTGCTTTTTAAAGATAAATTTCATAACAAATTTTATCAAGTCCAAAATTTAATTTTAATTTTAATTATACATCAAGCAAGTCATTTTGAACTTTAAAATTGTAGACCCCTAAATGAGATGAACCAAAAAAAAAAAGACCTATTGAAAGTTAAGAGCACTGATTAAACCAAATCTTTACTTTTACACACTAAAAATGGCTTTATTTTTTGTGAGTTCAATTTTTATTTTTGGACACAAATCCAAAAAGACATTATTTTGACTTCTGAGTATGTTTTTGTCAGTTTTTTTTGTTAAAGCTTTAGTTCTCCAATCATCTTTCTAAAAGTTAATAATAAAATAGTGGATTCTATCGTAAGATCCACTGCGCTACCTAGGGGTAGACCGTTCCTACAGAGATACTTCTTCAAAGGTTGACAGCCCCTCACTCACGCTCCAAGACAGTCATGTATCTAGCTGAGGAGAAAAAGGTTCTGCACCATCAATGCAGACCTGCCATAGTGCCATTTGAAAGGTTTGGTGTCTCTCATAATAGAATTTGTCTACAAATTAAATTTAAGTCCTTGGGACCCATCAAACTTGGCAAATATACAATGCTTAAGTGGTGTGCCCGAAGTTTCTCTCCAAATTGAGGTCAATTGTGTCTTTTACATTTATGATCAATTTGTTTTGTAGCAGTAAATATTGTTTTTGAGTTTTGATTTCATTTCTGGTGTACGAGTGAGACTGTGAGAGTATAAGAAAAGTATTACGTGAAAAGAAAAGGAACTTTGTACATCGAACTCAACAGTTAATTATGATAGCAATAACGCTAGAAGTTAATGAACTATGTACTCATAATATTGGTGCCAGTCACTTTGCCTCATTTACATATTTGAAACGAAAGAAAACAGGTCAGAAGAACGTTGATACTTGAGAGAGACTTGTCTAGCAGAGTTTTCAAAAGGACAGAAATAGGATACTAGAAAGTTGATGCGGAAGTAAAAAACTTCACGCATATTTTTGTGCGTCCTTTCTATGACTCCTGAGAGCTGACTCAACTACAATATAAACATATTAATAAAAACCTTTATTCACCCTGATCCTACGAATGTCTCCACCGCTGCCATTACCGCTATCGTTACTAGCATTTGCACAACGATCTCCATTGTTAACTGCATGGTTATTCCCATCAGCAGCAGCTTAATTCTGCGGCTCTTCTAACCAATACAAGTGCTAAACAAAGTTTTTCCTCTGGGTTCCTGAACGACCATACTTGAACTGTATCACCCTCTTGAAGCCTGTTCTTATTTTTAACATTTTTCCATCCGCTAATCAGAACATAGTTATAGCTATACTTTCCTCCCCCCTTCGGCATCTTCCATTTCGTAAAACGCAATTCAGATATTTGAAGCGACGGCTCAATCAACTTTACATTTATCTTGCATCCTTCTATTCCTCTCTTCTCATCATCAGTCAAGAACTCAGTTGATACTACTTGATTCACCGGAATCGACAAGCGGGCGTGAGTGTCAGATATGTCTGAATAGAACAAGCCCTTCTGGATCACCAGATATGTCTTAGAACCATTCATCTGTTCAATTCTTGCCCTGAATTCTGTGGGCAAATCCAGCCTCTCCTTTAGAACAATCAGCTGTCTCCCTATCTTAAGTTTCTTATAATTGGATTTTGAAGTACCCAGTTGTTCACCGTAATTATCCCTTTTTGACTTCTTCTTTCGCCTCATAAACTCACCCGCCCATTCTTCATCATCACCATCACCGAGAAGCTTGTTCCGAGAATAAGTAACAAACGCTGATTTTTGCTTGGAATATAAGTCATCCAAAATGGAGTTTGTCACTGGTTTCTTGAGGGCCTTTTCTCTTTGTTTATCAAAAACCCTGGGCAGTGGTGTCCGCTGGTCACTATTTCTTGAAGAACTTTCATTCCCAAACGCAGCAGCAGTAATATCCATCTTTTTTAAATTCTTGAAATCCATGTCCTCATCAAGAACTGGGGAAAATGAGATTCTGATAGGTTTTTTACTTTCTTCTTTATTAGAAACCCTAACAGGATACTTACCCGTATCACAAGTTCTTGAAGAACTTCCACGCTCGAAATTACCAAACCTGCAATCCCAGTTACTACTCATAACAGTATTCTTTTTTATCCTTTCTTCTTTTTCTTTCTCATAATCCAAAATTGCAACCGCCGCCAAGGCTTCAAGACAATTCCATTGTTGGTCAATCTTGATCCCTCTTTCTTTAAAATCCCTCAAAGTCACGAAGGAGAGACGCTTTTCTCCTTCTTCACCCATCTTCATTTTTTCCCTCATCTTCAATTCAACAAGAAAAAAGAACGGAAAATTAAAGAAAAATGATAGCTTGAGCTTTTTTTTTTTCAATTGTTCAAGCGTAATTTAAGGGGAAACGAGAATCTATTGGATTTAGAGAGAGCCAGAAGAATTTAAATTATATTGAAGTTTCCTTTATTTCCTAATATATATACTGTATCTATGTTACTTTCTGAGCAAGTCAGTGTTTGATGTATAATAGTTGTTGTTGATTACGATTTTGGGACTCTTTGCTTTTATAAAACTTAACAGTATTTCTCAAAAAAAAAAAAGAGTAATAACAATTTTTTACAAATCTATAATGATGTGAGATAATTCTATTGGTTGGATGAAATCACTACATAGGAGTTTGAATTCTATCATTAGTCGGGTAATTTACAAGTCAGGGCGGGTTACGGAATCCGATCGCCATCCATGTTCAACCGATACTGTATTGTTAATCTCTGAAAATTTATTGACTCCATAATAAGTAAATTTCACACCAGTCCTTTAAATTTAGCTGGACATTTATAGGCGTGACAGTCACTCAATGTGCTTCTCCATTATGTGAAATAAGAGAATATATATATGTATAAATTTGAAAATGTGAAAAAAAAAATCTTCAATTTTTTTCGTTTTTCATACTTGAATTACTGAGTGCATGATCCTATTTGCTTTGAACAATAAATACGGTCAAAATAATCATATATATATATCAGTAGTTTAATTAAAATGACTTTGTTTTTTTTTTTCTGAACATTAAGAACCTGATGAATAATGTGTTTGAATAAAATTATATCTCAGTAGTTTAATTAAAATGACTTTGTTTTTTTTATCTTAACATTAAGAACCTGATGAATAATGTGTTTGAATAAAATTAAGTTAAATTAATTTTGTAACTTGATGAATATGTAATAAACTTAAGATGATTTTTCCAACTTCACGAATATGGCTAAATAAAAATCAAGTAAATATTTCATTCACTTAATAATAACCGGATGTAAACTTATTTAATATGGGTTATGTTAATTGCACTCTTATTTATATTTTATACTTTGTACACTCTAATTTTCATAAAAATTTGCACTGTAATTGAATTTAATATTAAGGACATTAATATAATTTGAGAAATACCATTTTACCCTTAACACGCATATAGCATGAGATGTTTGCATCCTCGTAAAAGACTGAGAAGCTTACAACATTACAAAAATTTTCTTCCTAGGAGCCAAAGTTAGAGTTGTTCACAGAAAATATAACAACCCATTTGGTGTTAATGCGAGAACTATAATCACACTGAAAAACATTAGAAAAGATACCACAAGATATAAACACACGATGAATTTTATTGTTACATCATAAGAGATGTATGACCCACTTTCTCTTTCTTTTAAATTGGCGTAACTCTTTTGGAAAATGATACTTGTCTCGAGTCAAACCCTCGGTCAGACCTCAAAATTGTCATAAACGACGTCGTTTCGTCAATCTAAGACTTGTTGTAAAGCCATATCTTCTCTTCAACTACATGTGTAATTTGTTCTATTTTTATTTTGGATCGCGGATATAATCATCTACTTAAGAGCTATTCTAAACAAGTTGTCCAGTTGTCAAACAGTTTTGGGTTATTGTGCACAACTTTCAGATTGATGTGAGTTATTAAATGTAATTTAGTCACTCTTATAACGAGATATTAAAATTTTATCAAAGAACTAAGTGGTAAGGACAATTTTTAAATGGGACTAAAATATCAATTTTCCATTTAAATTTTTGAAATTACTTCGAGAAAATCTTACCGGCTCCATTAATATGCAATCGAATATATAATGCCATTTGTTCCAAATTTTCTTCTGCTTTACAATGGCTTGAATTAATTTACACCCTCATTGTTTCCTTTTAAAATGTGGCAGGATTTGATTTATTTATTGATTGCTTTGAAATCATCATAATACTGAGTTATCCATCCTTGCATGATCTTCACTTCAGTTTGACGTTGCCGGACTAACCAATCTGGATCACTCTTCTTTGCCTCGTCAAGATCCAGGCAGTGTGAACCTGCAAAATAATTTTAAGTTAGCACGAGGAGATTGACAAATTACACTTTTTTCCTTTTTTACAGCTTTAATTTAGGTTTTATTATTTATTTATTTATTTATTTTTTGATCCCCGGTTATTCCCATGAGGTCAAACTTTAATAAAATTATTTTTAAAAAAATTGACTGTTTTGTGGTTGATATGAGTTGTCTTTCTTTGAAAAGTTTGACATCAAGGAATAATAAAAACTATAGGGATTAAATGGTAAAAGTGAAAGCTATGAGAAGAAGTATCGGTTTCTCATTGAAGGATTTGAACAACTAATTTTCAAATAGTTTATTCTTTTTTTTAAAAAAATTTTTTTCATTGATCACCTAAATTTAAATCTTGAGAAAATGATAGGTCAAAAAAGTGATAAGTCTTTACCCATCTATTCATTTTAAAAAATATTAAAAAAATATTAATCTCTCAATAATTTAACTATGCATATGAAATAAGCACTGACCGTGCTTTGTAGAAAGAGCGATAATACTATCCGATATGTTCTCCAAGACCCTATATTATGAGATTGCACCTATTAGAGAGATGATACACACATGTATATGTAGCATTGAGAAAATATCAGATTATATGACTTATATAGTTACCCGCCACGGCTAAAAGGATCTCTCACTCCATTTGAGAAAATGATGTTGCTAGTAGATCTCCGAAGAATCAGTTTTATGTCCTGCAATTTACCGTAGAATTTCACAACACCGAGTTAATCAGAACTAAAAAAAATTTTGAAACAAGATCACAACTAAATTAGAAATTATAGTTAAAAATAAAAAACTATTCTTACATGGCCTCCGTAATAAGTTAGGACCCATGAAGGCCGAGGAGAGACATCATACTGTTCCTTGCAATCCTTAATGTATTTAGTTAAATTCCATGGTTCAGGTTGGTACATTGAATTTTTGTCTTTGCCCATGGGCACCACCATTTCACTGCATGACTGTGTACATAAGACGGTCAATTAGCATGTATAAAATAAAATCAAAATCCTCAGTACTATTCTAACAACGATGGTCTTTTTAAAGGATTGGATGGGATAAGACACTTCACTCACTTATTGCAAATTCCTGACCTTGAGCACTGAGCACAAAGTGCACTCACGATTAATTGAATAATACCCAAGACGTTTTATAATATATAGTATCAAAATTACTGAAAACCGCAGGAATAACTATCCAATATTTATAAGTGCCGATTAATTTCGAAAATAATTAAGAACGTAATTAGTTTGCTTTCCCTGTAAACTTTTTGCTTGGTCATGCTTTTAGTTAATTTGCTTTCTAATTTAGCTTGTTCTTTACGCTTTTCCTAATTATTCATGCATGTGGTTGTTGAGGGATAAGATTCACTACGTTCCTCTCTGAATAGGATTCTGATTAGGCTTTGTTGTTATTTTGTTATTATAATAAAGCACTCTCACCTGTGGAGATTCTTTGATAATAAAGAAAGTTATTTAATTACCTGCCACTCCCAGCCTTCGTCACTTTCATCACCTGTCTTGTCTTCATTGATATAGCACCGGGAATTATTTCCATCATATTCTAGTGAATCTGCTTCAACTACACCTGCAGCTATTTTGCAAAGAATGTCGTCTCCACAATTAGGTGCATTCTCAATGGCGTTGCATATCCTTTTAACCGGAATGTTTGATGGAGTATCATATTGAGCTGCTTCTGAATACACCGTATCCAAACCATCCTTCAGCTCAGTTGTGTTTTTCAATGGACTAATACAAGAAGAATACAAGAAAGTGTATCAAAAGTCCTAACAACGAGCAGACAATTGAATATTAAATGTTTTTCAGTCCTAAGGGTTTGGGTCAATTACTAATTCGTCCTCACATTTTTTAAAAAAATTAGTCAAAACATCTCTATTCTTATATTTAATTTTGGAAAAATCAATTTAACTATTTTTATTTTTGACCTGCTGATGTCGGAATTATTTAAATTTTTACGTTATATCAGACATAACAGAAATTAACTACGTAATTGACATAAACTTTAAGCACTGAATGAAAATTTTATCCTCTTGTAAAACAGTAAAACTATAAGAGATAAGATTTTGCTGTTACGTGCAGGTTTTGAATTTCTTGCTGAGGATTGCGAGACCGTCAGGCTTGGAAGCAATGTTGTCAATTTCTGACCACGACTTCTTAATGGTTTGGAAGCATTCTTCACTAGTATCCTGCAGAAACCCAATATCTATAAATCATTCATTTTTTAAAGCTTAAAGTAATTAAAGCAACGGATATCAAAATTGACTTGATATATTACTCGAAAATCCTTGCTGACAACAGAATGATATGTGGTCCATGGAATGATATCACCATAATAAAGGATTGGAGCAGAGGAGGCCAAAGATCCGATGACAACATGGGGATATTTTAACCGAAACCATGTAGCAAGTTCTGGGAAAATTTGAAAAAAGAAAAAAAGGGTGAAAACTTCTAGCTTCTGTTACAGTTTATAAAAGTAAATCAGAAAAAGCCCTTGGGTGCAGCGCAGTTGGTTGTGAATGCATTTTGTCTCTGCAATCACCCAAGTTCAAGTAATAATAATAAGGGCTAATTGTTAGTAAATGGGTGAAGTTTCTCATCTCTATCAAAGCCTTCAAAAATAAAAATAAAAATAAATCAGAAAATTAAAGGCAACATCCATGATTGCATCTAGCTACTTACCTCCTCCGTATGAAGCTCCAATGGCGATCACTGGAGCATGTGTAGCATTATATTTGTCCTTTATGTGCAGAAGAATTGATGCATAGTCTGCTAGAGCTTGGGCAGAGTTGAAGTACCCACGATGCCTTGCATTTTTTAAGGCTGCTTTTCTTGATCCGAAAGGCACAGATTTCCCATAGTATCTATGCTGATGAGAGGGGGAAAAAAGCAATATACGTGAGCATATGAAAAAAAAAGCTAAAAAAATGAGATTAAAAACTAATGCAATCTCACTTGTGACAAAACCATTATAAATAAGAGCTTCTTATTAAATAATTATTAATCATAAAATACCTCTAAAATTACGATGAGAGCCTTAAATTGGTGGGCGTTTTCGTAAGTGAAACCTGAGGGTTGTATGTTATCATCAATAGGTGCTTCAGCACCCAAAAATGCTAAGATTGGCGAATTTCCACCACCCCAGAACTTGGAATTAATGACGTATCGTTGTGGAAAAGTTTGGTAGCTTTCAGGCCCGTAGCTAAAATGATCAATTGTTTGATTGTAAAAAAATGTTTTGAACCCATGATTTGAATCTTTTTGTTCCAGGATTCTGGATCTACGTATCCGGCCAAGTCTTGGTCTAAGCTTCAGACCGCTCGCATAGAATGAGGTACTAACAAAGATGATCATCAGTAGAAGCCACTGAAATGAAAATTGTGAAGATTTCATGGTAATGTACTAACAAAGATTATTTATGATGATGGATTTGGGCTTCGAATTAAGGTTATATATTTATGAACAATCTTTGCACAATGATGGATCCCTAAATCAATCTATTCATGAATCCTTTTTATTGGAATAAAAAGGATTCATGAATAAAGTTCTTGTGCTCGTTAAAAAATTAGCAGAACTGAGGTTGCAGTTATTAAGCTTTGTGATCTTCCCAATTTGAACTATTTAAACTTGTCGAATAAGGGCAAACTGGCCAGAAATGATAGTCTCTAATTGCGATACCGTGCGTTGTCTATTAGCAAGAATAAGTGATATTGACTTGGTCATGAAGCACGAGATACACGCACAGTCACAAATAATTAGTTTTGTAGCTTAGCAACATTCTGCTTTTATAGATTATAATTCATGCACGCATCCTCATTTTTTCTTCTAAAAAATTCAAACCAAGCATAAATAAATCTTTTGTACTCCAAGATATCTACTGAAATGGGTATGCGATTTCATAAAAAAAAGGGGGATTAATATTAATATTACCACCCATATGTAGAAGATTTTTTTTCCTTTTTTTTTTCCCTTCTTGAGTCTTGATCTTCATGACCAAATAGTTGCTTCCTTTATTGTTTAACGATTATGAATGAAATGATAATCTTTTATCTTTTCAGAGGATCTTTTCAATTATTCAATCATCATTTGGATCGATCACAATCTTAATATGTAACAAATAAAGAATATATAAAACCAAAAAAAATTGCTATTTTACGAAATATTCTCCGATTCGTTTTGATTTTTCTTCCACGTTTTTTCTTCTTCAGAGGAGCTTTTTCAAAAATTGTATGACTTTTATAACCATGCTTCATTCCCAAAATAAAATCATTAAACCCTGCCTGAATCAATCTTTAGGAGGAAAAAAAAATAATTAAACCCTAACATTGGTAGTGGTATACTGGTATGTGTTCCTATAGGGCGTTATTCTGACATATAAGCTCTTTTTGCCTTCTTTAATTTTTTTCATTCCTATAAAAACCAGAGATAATTCTTTGTAACTACATTTTGTCAGGACGTTGGTGTCTTTTTATTATAGAATCAGAGAGACCAGTGTATTCTAATATAATTATGTAAGTGCAGTATTATTGATTTTTTTTAATTCCATGAAACCTCAACTAGATGAGGGGGATTTAGAAAAGTAAACATAAAAGAGTATCAGGCTATCAACAAAAATCATAAAGGGGAGACCATATACATATTACAAATAGAGTAAGGATAAAACTACAAACTCTGATACAAATTCAATTTGTAAAATTAATATGATATGATTCAATAGATTGAGGAGTAAGCTGGGATGAGGGTTATTTAGAGAATGTGGGGGGTGTAAATAGAGATGATGTCAGCAGAAATTTTAAATTGGTGCATTTAGAAAAGGTATTTAACCACTTCGATATAAAAGGGCTGTGAATAGCACCATTGCATGGGAACAACCTATGGTTAAATTCCAGCCCAATTCGACATCGAAAAAGCCCAGCTTGACACTTTCGCAATCGTATAAGAGCTATTACATCCCTTCATTATTTTTATAAAATCCCACTGTACACTTTGGAAGTTTACAAACAAAATAACAAATTAAAGAATAATTTATTATTCATGTTCTATTTCCTAATGATTAATAATTTTTATATTACATTAAAAAATAACAACAAGAATTACTGAATGTAAAAGAAAAGGAAAATAACAAACTTTTAATAATAAAAAATTAAATAAAAAAATAAAAGAGTGTATTTAAAAGAAAAAAATAAAGCTTTTGGAATTAAAATGAAAAATACTAGAAAAAGGGGTTTTACACGGACTTTAGAGGGGTGCCGAGAGTCCGAACTCATCGTATAATATCACCACGCGCGCTTCTCTGCCTCTGACTTGGGTGTAGGGTTTTAGCAGAGCTGTTTCAGGTCCGCTTTTTCTTCTCTTTAATTACTTAGTTTGTGTTGGCACAAGTTGATTCTTGATTTCCGTTTTGAATTTTTGTTTTTTACATATTCGATTGGTTGTTTCCTCTGTAATGGTCTTATTAATTTTCTTTAGTTACTATGCTTACACTCTGTTTTGCTCGTAACATATTGTCACACACTCTCTCTCTCTCTCTCTCTCTCTCTCTCTCTCTATATATATATATATATATAAGTTGAGTTCTTTGATATTGAGTTTGTTGCTATTCTTGAATTGGGAGTTTTGTATTTGTTGTGGTTTTTTTCTACTGACTACATACCACCGCTTAGGAAAAAATGAACTTCAACAATGTCAAAGTTCCCAAGATGCCGGGTGGTGGCGCAGTCTCTGCTCTAATTAAGGTGGGGGTTATTGGTGGGCTTGGTTTGTACGCTGCTACTCATAGTCTCTACAATGTCGAGGGAGGGCATAGGGCCATTGTGTTCAACCGCATAGTTGGTGTCAAAGATAAGGTTATTACTCTCATTTTTATTTATTTTATAAACAGTTCATACATATAAAATGTCGTCCGCAAATTTTGTTTATACTTTTGAGTTTTTTGAGAAAGTGTTAGATATGCAAGACCATCTTTAGATTTGTATTGCCCTTGATTGTTTGTTGTGGTGGCCTTCTGATTGTACTACCTATACTTTTTGTTATTTCAAAGCACTGGTACATCATGGTTTGTGTATGTATTTTTGAAAATGTGCTTGAACTCTGATAGAGACACAATTAAAATTTTTTGCTTAGTATTAGCACCTTCTTCTCTGGAGAAAGTGATTGGTATGGATCATCATCATGATCATTATGCTTTAAGTGTGCATTGCCATTTCTTATGCGCTGCACTATCTTTTAATTTAGGAGCCTTTAGAATTTGTACCTATTTTTCTTTGTTTCGAAGAAAACTCTCATTTTATTTTATCTTTCATTTTTGGGAATATTTGTTTTCCTGTTAACAGCTCCTTGAGATGGATTGGCCATGTTTATTCTGGAACCATTTTCTTTCTGTGATAATAAAATAGAGTTTCTTATCTGAGTATCAATTGTACTGTTGACCTGATAATGTTGTCTTTGAGCTTAACGTAGTTTGTTCTTTATATATATTAGGATTCAATAACTTTGTATCTTGGCATCACATATTTCTGATATATTCCTTACTTTCTTCTGTATTTTCTGCATTGTGTAATATATACCATAACATTGAATTCTCGCTGAATGTGCAGGTTTATCCCGAGGGGACGCATCTTATGATTCCATGGTTTGAGAGGCCTGTCATCTATGATGTTCGTGCACGACCCAACTTAGTGGAGAGTACTACTGGTAGCCATGATCTTCAGACGGTAAATAAATTCTTCTTAATTTTTCTTGTTGGGAATTGCTTCAATCTGTTTTTCTTGGTGATGTACTCAAAAGATGTGCTAGCGTATAATATTGAAACTCTTGTAGACAAGTTTCTCACTTGATTCCTTTTTTAATTTTAAAAAAAATCCAGAGTGCACCCATTTGGCACTCTTTAAGATGAAGAAAGTTGAAAAAGTTGAAACTCGTGAAGAATGGTTTTGTAAGCATGATTGATTGGAGTTCTCTTTGTTCTAGACTTTACTAATCGTACTCTGTTTTTCTTGGTTATCGACTCATTGGGGTTTCATTCAACCTGAACTTATGCACCCAAAATTAAAAAAAAAATGAGCCCTATTTTAGCTATCAACCAATGGGCTAATAATGAAGCATTCTATAATTATTCATTGCGTTTCCATTGCTTCTTTTTTCACTGCAACTGTGTGTCGAAGGTCTACTTAGTAATTGCAGAAAGCTGGAATTTTCATACTGATGGCTTTGTTATTTTTATTATGCTTTCCTTTCAGTCACTTGCTTTGAGATTTTAGTGTAAATTATCCCTTCGTTTGTTATTAAGTTATGGTAAAAATGCAAACTACCATGTAATTTTGGTGATTGGAATATGCTTTACCCTTCTACTTGCTAGTAAATGGTATCAATTCCCTTTGTTTGTGTTGAAATATTATTTGGTGTTTTGTCGCTCAACTCTTACGTATGTATGAAGTGGGCTGGTAATTGTTGTCCATTTTGTGAATCCGACTGATTTAAACTTTGTATTTAACATGTAGGTTAAGATTGGGCTTAGGGTGCTCACTCGTCCTGTGGCTGACCAGTTGCCTACAATTTATCGAACCCTTGGTGAGAACTACAATGAAAGGGTTCTGCCTTCTATCATTCATGAAACTTTAAAAGCTGTGGTTGCTCAGTACAATGCCAGCCAGCTTATCACACAGCGTGAGGTCAGCAGCCTGGCCTGTTCTTTTTGACCTGGTTTCAGTTAGTGTTAAAGTTTATCTATGATCGATCAATAAGCTTTTCATCTTTTAGACTGTAAGTAGGGAAATTCGGAAGATTCTGACTGAGAGGGCAGCCTATTTCAACATTGCTCTGGATGATGTCTCCATTACGAGCCTTACTTTTGGCAAGGAATTTACATTTGCCATAGAAGCTAAACAGGTGGCCGCACAAGAAGCAGAGAGGGCTAAATTTATTGTGGAAAAAGCCGAACAAGACAAGAAAGGTGCTATCATTAGAGCACAGGTGAGAAAAATGCTCAGTTCTCAAGTTTTATTCACTATCTAGGGTCAGTACACTCATAATTATTCTCTTCATGACATTAAAGTGTTGATCAACCATAACAAAAGCCAAGAAATGATATTGTTTATGACAGAGGAATATCTTTTATCGGTAATGTTCATGGGTTTGATTCTGATTGGGCTTTGTTTTTGTTTTCTCAAATTTTCTTCTTCATATGTATGTATGTTTATGCATATATTCTCTCCATGGCTGATGAAACTTTCTTCTGTCTGGTTGCCAGGGAGAAGCCACCAGTGCTCAGCTGATTGGTCAAGCCATTGCCAAAAACCCAGCATTTATTACACTGAGGAAGATTGAAGCAGCTAGAGAAATTGCTCAGACTATCTCAAAGTCGTCCAACAAGGTTTACTTGAATGCAGATGATCTGTTGCTGAACCTTCAGGAAATGAAGTTGGACAATAGCCAGTGAGAACAGCCAGTCATGTAGCTAGGGTTGGATATTACATGAGGCTAAACTTGTTCTAATTCGTATTTTGAGAAAATATTTACAGATATGTAAGTGTTTAGTTTTTCTTTTTGTTGAATTTTAATAAACAGTTTCATTGAATTCTAAATTAAAATACATTTTATAATCTTCATTTTTGTTTTATACTTTTATTCGCAATGTTAAATTGTGGTTGTGGGGTTTATCCTGGAACATTGTGCTGTGTCTGTGTGTAAAGTTAGAATAATGATATAGTCACAGACAGTCGTAAAATGTCTTCGTATAAATTGAGTTGGATGGTGTATTTGTGATTTCATGGATGGTGTTGGAGATGAAATTTCTTTGGTGATTGATAAATTATATTGTTTTATCAGAAACTAATTATATACGTTTTATGTATGATTTTCAAGTGTTGTCTATAGATCTATATAAAATTTTCACCTAATGCTACTGGTGTTTTACAGGACGGTTCTAACTTAGATTGAAAAACAAAAAAAAAAAATACAAAGGGATCGGTTCATTGCATTGGTCAGAAAATTAAGGATAATTGTGCAAATGATAACCGGGATCCGATGGTCCGTCATTTGTGATTTACAATTTACAAACCGTATATATTCTCAGCCATAAACTCCAATCCCACTTCACTGTAGCTTAAATGGGATCCATTTGTTGATAGCTTTAAGATCAGCGTAGTACTTTGCTATCCATCCTTCAATTATCTCCACTTCAGTCTTACGCTGCTGAACCAACCAATCTGGATCACTGGTTTTGTTTGATTTAACAATATCCAAGCAGTGAGAACCTGCAAAAATAAATGATCAAGAGTTAATTACATTCTAATTTCAGTAGCATGTTTCAATATTGGATACAAACTATTTGTATATGTGGTGATGTGGCATCTCTTATAGATATTAAATTATAAGCACTTCACTTTAACGATAAATAACAAAATCAACCATCTTTGCTTAACAAATAATAGATAATGATTGGTGATATGACAAATAAGATATGAACTATATATCTCAACTCTGTAAGTATAGTATTACCCGTTAAGAACTTACCGTTGACAGTAGGAAGCGCGACAATATTATCGGATATGTTCTTCAGCACCCTACAGTATGAGATTGCACCTGTCAGAGACAATACATGTATACACACGCATAGATACATATAACATTGAAAGAAGTTTCATGTGATGTGAGCTATTTATTTATTTCTTTGATTACCCGCCGGCACTGTAAGGATCTCTGAGTCCATTGGAGAAAATAATGTTGCCAGTAAATCTTTGTAGAGTCAGTTTTATATCCTGCAATTTTTCACGAAAATGCAACAATCCGAAATTAATTATAAGCTGAATAATTTAAAAGCAAGATGAAATTTTTAAGTTAAAAAAAAAAAAGAAAATCCCTTACATGCCCTCCATAATAAGTTGTGATCCAGTTAGGTCGAGGAGGGACGCCATACTCTTGCTGGCACTGGTCGATAACTTCAGTTAAATTGAAAAGATTAACCGGCCGTAACATTGTTTTTTCGTCTATGGACATGGGTACCACCATTTCGGAGCATGACTGTTTATGTACAAACATTTATATTAAGAGGTCTCACATAAATAAAGCTTAATGAATTAATTAATTAATTTAGGTCTACATTCTATTTAAAGCTAATGAGTATTTTTGAAGTAATATCATAAAAAAATTTCGGCAGAAATACTTTGGTCTTTCTTCCAAAATCATTTTATCATTTGGGTTGCGGATATATATATATATTAATTCTTTGTTTCATCCTGTCGTTTCTCTCCCACTATCTCTCAGTCTTTAATAATTTTAAAAATTAAAAAAATTAATTGGAACACATCTTTATCTCATATTTCTCTCTACGCCACCTTCTTCACATTTAGCATTTTCCAACTGAAATAGCTTTTTTAACTCCCTACTTTTCTAGAATTTAAATTCTGAGTGGTTAGTGAAAGAAAGATGGGAAATTTGTAACTTACTCTCAAATAAATTGACATTTTGCACCGTGTCCCCAACAAAATGGACTTGTTGTACTGTGCACCCAAAAAAATTGACCTTTTGCACCACGCCCCCAATTCCGTTAATTTTTCCGTTATTTCTAACGGCTCCGTCTAATTTTTTATTTAATGACAAAAATGCCCCTCTATGTAAAAAAACAAAATTTTTAGCTCATTTAATTTTTGAAAAAATTTATTTTAATTGCAATAAAAAAATTTCTTGTTACATGTACATTGTCAACACTATTATTTTCCTTTAATTTTTTAAAGATTTTTATTTTAATTGTAATAAAAAAAATTCCTGTTACATGTACATGTAACAAGAGATTTTTTTATTGCAATTAAAATAAAATTTTTTTAAAAAATAAATGAGCTAAAAATTTTACTTTTTTACATAGAGGGGCATTTTTGTCATTCAATAAAAAAATAGACAGAACCATTAGAAATAATGGAAAAATTAATGGAATTGGAGGCATGATGCAAAAGGTCAATATTTTTAGGTGCACAGTACAACAAGTTAAATTTGTTGAGGACGTGGTGTAAAATGTCAATTTATTTGGGGGTAAGTTACAAATTACCCGGGAAATATGAAATATAGTCAGTCAAGCCCAGAGACAGGCAGAATTAATGTATATTTAATCACCTGCCATGGCCATCCCTCATCGGTTTCGGTTCTATTCTTGGGTTTATTGATGTAGCATGGGCGATCTCCTTTTTGGGCAAAAACACCAGCAGCTATCTTGCAAAGAATGTCGTTTCCACAAGCGGTTGCTTCGTCGACGGCACCACAGAACTTTTCAATTGGATTTTCCGGTGGACGTCCGTATTGAGATGTTGAACTATACATCCCAGCCAAGGCATCCCTGAGCTCATTTTCGTTTCTCAGGGGACTAACACAACAAAAGATCACATCATATTAAATTGTAAAGTGTTTAATGTAATTAATTTTACATGCAAAATTATTTTTGTTGAAAAACTTATGTTAGCTTCATTAATTACCGGTCATATTTACCAAATACTTTCTATGTTTTACGATAAAGTCACAACACCAGAGTACAGAATAGAGCAGAAGAATCCAAGAAATAAGAGCAAGGAGTACTTTATTATTACGTGCAAGTTTTGAATTGCTTGCTGAGGATTGAAGCACCGTCAGGTAATTCACCAACTCTCTGGATTTCTGCCCACGACTTCAGGATGGTTTGATAGCAAGTTTCGCTAGTGTCCTGCACAAAAATCCAAATAACTCATTCTACATGTAAATATATATATAAAAAAAAAAAGAACGACAAGAATGAGAAACATCAATCATTGGTGGATTAATTACTCGGTAATTCTTGGTGACAATAGAATAATATGCGTTGTGTGGTGTGATGTCCTCATAATAAAGCACTGGAGCAGAGGAGGCCAAAGCTCCCAGGGCAATATGGGGATATTTTAGCCGAAACCATGTAGCAAGTTCTGGACCAAAATTTAAAAAAAAAATGTTTCAAATTAATGTCAATGTTTATAGAGAATAAATCAGAAATGAAGCATCCGTGGATAAAAGAGAGAAATACTTGTGTGGCACCTCAGAATGCGGTATCCCAAGTGGACCCTGCAAATCTTTTTACTTTTTATTTGGTGGGGGTTTCACAAACTAAAAAATGGATGGTCCGTCTACTGGACCCACTATCGACGACTATTCTGTTATCTCTAATTTGGTTTAATCAAATTGGCTAAGCAAATCAGCTCAGCAAGTTTAGGTTGTATGCTAGGCTCACACAAGTTTTTCAGATGGATCTTGTGGCGGCACCAAATGTGAGGCAACCTGTTTGATGTTGTGGGATTCACTAAATTTTATATAGAAACTTGTGATTTATCGGACACACCGCGTTAGCATCTATTGGTAACCATGTCCAAAATGAGTATTTTCATTTGGTGGGTTTCAAAAATTAAAATCGATACCCACTATGAACCACTACTCTGTTATTTGACAAAACCTAATTGATCATGCATACCACCTGGGCATTTAGGTGTATGCTCAACCCACACAATTGACACAAATTTAGGCGTGTACTCAACTTACCTCCTCCATATGAACCTCCGACGACAATCACTGGAGAATATGTAGCGTCATGTGTTTTCTTGATATGCAGGAGAATTTCTGCATAGTCTGCTAGAGCTTGTGCAGAATTGAAATATCCACGATTGTTTGTATTGTTCAATGCTTCACTCCTCGATCCAAAAGGGACTGATTGCCCATAGTATCTATGCTGATGAGAAAGAACAAGGACTGTACGTGAGCATATCAAATCGAAATAATGCAATACAATTTTTGACAATCAAGATTTTGAAAGATCTGAATTCTTAATTTTATACCTCCATAAAGACCACGAGTGCCTTAAGACGTTCGGAGTTTTCAGTTAAGAAACCAATGGCCTTGAGATCATCGTCAATGGGTTCTTCAGCTCCCATAAATGCTAAGATCGGTGCTTGTCCACCGCCCCAGTGTTTGGAATAAATCAAATATCTTTGACGAAAGGTTGTGAAACTTTCAGGCCTATAGTTGAAATGATCAATTGTTTGGTTGTAAAAAAATGTTTCGAAGCCATCTGGAATATTTTGTTCCAAAATCCTGGGGTAATGCTCTCTTAATCCTCTGCTCAGGCTAGTTCTTGGAAGTTTAAACCAAAAACCTTTCACGTTATACAATGCGGAACTTATAAAGATAGCCAGTAGAAGCCATTGAGGTGAAGCTTTTGAAGAGTTCATGACCATGTATTGAATTTAAAAAATATTTGTATGATCGATTTGTCGGATCCCTATTTTAAATTTTAATCATGAATCCATATGGATTCACGAAATAGAGTTTATGGGCTCGTTAGGGAATAAAATTAGCAAAGATCATCGTGATTTAAAGGTACTGTGTTAAGGGTAGATTTGGCACAAAATGAAATATTAATCAAGTTTTAAGACTATGCCTTAATAAATGGCGTTGACTTGGTCCTGATCCACGAAATAAACTGATATTAATTTAGCTTGTAAGAACAAAATAAACCTGATAATAGGTAAATAATCTCCACCTAATCCTTTCTAAGACAGAATTAGTTCCTTGCCACCCTGCCGTTATAAATTCATACTCAATAATTACCTGTTTGATCTACCTAGATCACCAAACATGTTAAAAATTCATACTCAATAGCAAGCTTAAGAGTTGATTAGGAGCTGCACCTCAGGTTTATTTACTTAGCCCAAGAACTATTCTCAGGCCGATGAGAGATTATCTCATTAACATAACGAAGTTTGTAATTTGTTATTCGAAACAATTCCATGAAATTAATCTAACGTACGCAACATAATTTGCAATTGTTGACACATAATTTATTTGGATATACACTAATCCGTTTATCTCCAATCATTTTAATTTGTTTCTCAGAAGCCAATTCTGTTGCCTGTTTTGATAAGTCTCGCATTGTGTTCTGCAATCCAGAGTTCAATGATTTTGATCTCTTTTTGTCTCTCAGCAAGCAGCCATTCAGGATCGCTTGGAGTAGCATCAAGGAGATCCAAGCCATGTGCTCCTAAATATCATCACGATTCTTAATTAATCAACCTTAGGAAACAACACTTATCCAAAAAAAAGAACACTTAGTTAAAAAATAATGATACCATCTTTTGTATATACAGCTACCACACTGTCAGATATATCCTCTAGAACCCTGCAGTTTTTGAAAATTTAGATAAATCAGGTTGATGCATGTGTTGTACCGATAAGCTAAATATGAAAAATAGAGCTGAAATTTTTGGTTCTTTACCCTCCGACACTGTACGGGTCTCGCAGTCCATTAGAAAAAATTATGTGGCTTGAAAAATTTCCGAGAACGGATTTGATATCCTGAAGATCAAGCAAAAAACATTAAATTGTAATTAGTTTGTTAATCGAAATGTTCTATCTATTGATCGATTTCCAAGGCTTTTTCAGTAGTTTATGGGAAGTGTAAGAGATGCATGCATACATGGCCACCAAATTCTGTTGTGATCCAATGTGGTTTTGGGGTTACACCGAAAAGAGCTTGGCAGGACTTGGAGAAATTGTTCAAATGAAAAGGCGACCCTTGGAACATTGTATCATTCTACCCATGTCCAATTGGCATTACCATCTCAGTGCATGTCTGAAACATACAAGAATATAAGTGCACGCTTGGAATATGTACCACAAGTAAATTAATAACATTAATAATTGTAATAAGATTCATTTTCGGAGTACCTGCCATGTCCATCCACTCGTATTTTTTGGTGTAAAATCGATTATATGATTACATTGTGCTTCAGGACCTCCCCTGAGTAAACTTGCGTTGAGGCCTGCTGCAACTTTGCCAAGAATATCAGTTCCTTTCGGTGCTTCATCGATGGCACCGCAGACCTTACTGACTGGATTATACGGTGGATTATCATTCTGAGCAGAAATCACGTAGATCATTCCTAAATGGTCCTTGAGCTCTTTTGATGAGTTCAAAGGACTTGAACAGACAGGCAAGCCAAAATAATTAACAAGTGTTATTTATGATCCTGTGCTTAAAAAATGATGAGAATGGGATTGGCTCTTATTGCATTCATTACCTGCAGGTTTGAAAAATATTGTTAAGGGTTGTACGACCATTTGTTTGGCCTGCAACTCTGTCAATTTCGGACCATGACTGTTTTATTGTGTTGTAACAACTCTCACTAACATCCTGCATCAAGCAAACAAGTATGAGTTTAATAAAAATAAAAAAATAAAAACTACTCTTAAAGATACAAAATATTTGTCACCAATTGAAAGCCGAAATTCGATGAGATGCATTCCGAAATCTAAAAATTACAGCATTGACTTGTTGGTTTTGTTGCAAAATTTGGTTAAGTTGTTTTAATTTCTTACTCTGAAATCGTTGGTGACAACAACATGGTATCCGTTTTGTGGTGTGAGGTCATCAAAGTGAAGGATTGGTGCCGATGATGCCAAGGCTCCGGTAGCAATATGAGGGTATTTCAGCCGTAACCATGACGCAAGCACTGGAATTTACCACCAAAAAAGAAATAATAATAATAATAATAATGATAATGATATGACCGACAAGAAAATTTTAAGCAATTTAATCATACTGGCAATATCTTTGTATTGTGTGTTACTTACTTCCACCATAAGATCCACCTATAGCAATAACGGGACAATTTTCAGCTGACAGGTTCCTTTTAACATCTGTGATCCGCTGTGCACAATCTGCCAAAGCTTGTGTTGAGCTTAGAAATCCAAGAGTATTTGCTTCTCGGAATGCTTCATCAAATGATCCAAAGGGCATTGAGTCTCCATAGTAACGATGCTGTGTACGGTACCAAGTTATTTAATTATTATCCATTTTGCCACCAATTCAAGTCTCCAGGACAAAGCTATTTTTATTTTGAGTTTTTTTTCAAGGCTTCAAAATCCAGAAAAGTACACAGATTTGATTTTTTATTTGCATTGACCAAGCGGAGACACATTTTGATGACTCTGATGTATAGTTTATATTAACTATTAAACTAAGCCACGTCTAATATACTTCGGTTCTAATGTTACAGAACATTTAGTTTTCTATTATATTTCCAAATTTTATTATTCGTTTCAATTAATTTTGTAACATCACCACTATTCACGGGTTTACCTATGTGGTGACTTGCGGAATGCGACCTCCAGGCCGGGAAAAAGTTCAGAGAAAACTAAGACTAATATGACCTCAAATGAATATTTGTCAGTATCACAAAGTTTTCACCTTTCGAGCAGGTGTGAGCTCCACAAGAACAGAGAGAGAATAATAGATGAGAAAGAAAGAAACTTTTGTATATTATCTTCTTGTCCAGCTCACGCCTTTCCATTTTACATATATCCTTTCCATTCTACCACTTTTTGTGTAACTAACCAATTGCAATAATAAAACAAAATCACAGCTGTCCTCATGGAATAATTCTCCCGAATATTCCCCTAGGTGATATAGTCCTTGAGATATTCTGGAG
Source organism: Citrus glauca (assembly GCA_029633175.1). NCBI lineage: Eukaryota > Viridiplantae > Streptophyta > Magnoliopsida > Sapindales > Rutaceae > Citrus > Citrus glauca. The sequence continues at coordinate 32,456,046 of JAQOOD010000008.1, forward strand.
TTTTGCAAACATTAGCTGGCCATTGCAATGTTTGCTCCACTTCCTGCATTTCAAATACAGGGCCATCTTTCAGCTCCCTTACTTTAATGGGCCAGTATGTATCACTCCCCTCCCTTTCAGAATGAATCTTGTCCTCAAGGTTAAACTCTGGGTACAGTCTGCATAACTCAGCGAAGTCTTCCCAAGTTGAATTCTCAGGAGCACAGCTAGACACTGAACCAAAATTTGATAATGCTTTTTTCCTTGTTTTAATATGAATCGGTCAGCAAGTATAGCTATAGGAGTAGAGACAAGTTTGTTGTCAATGGTATCAGGAGGCAAGGATGCCACATAAATAGCCAAGTTTCCCATATAAGGTTTGAGTGCTGAGATGTTAAATATCGGGTGAACTTTGCATCCTTCAGGCAATTGCAGCTTATAAGCAACAACTCCGATTCGTTCTTATACTCGGAAAGGGCCATAATATCGTTTAGCCAACTTTTGAGAAGCACGATTAGCCACTGGAATTTTTCTATGAGGTTGAAGGCGGACCAAAACAAGATCACCAATCTGCAACTGGAGTTCTCATCGATGGGCATTGGCTTTTTGTTCCATATGATGCTGAGCTTGAAGTAAATTAGTTTTTAAAGTTCTCAACAATTCATCTCGCTCCAACAACAGGTCTTCTAAGGCTTGAATCGAAGTAGAACCTTTTGTATATCCAGGAATTGTGGGGTGTAATCTCCCATAGAGTACTTGAAAAGGTGTCATCTTTAACCCACTTTCATAACTTGTGTTGTAACAAAATTTAGCCCAGCCTAATAAGCTTGACTATGATTGCGGTTTGTCCTGAGTAAAGGCTCTTAAGTATTGTTTGAGGCTACGATTCACTACCTCTATTTGGTCATCAGTTTGAGGGTGATAAGTAGTACTATGTCGCAATGTAGTGCCACTTAACTCAAATAGTTTCTGCCAAAAATTACTCATGAATATAGGATCTCGATATGATATTATTGAGCTTGGAAACCCATGTAACTTGACTACCAAATCAACAAAAAGATTGGTTGTTTTGCTGGCTGTGAACTGAGATGGCAGTGCACCAAAGCAGGCTAATTTCGTTAAGCGATCCACTACCACTAAGATTACCTCAAACCCTTTAGAAGTTGACAAGCCTGTAATAAAATCCATAGTCAAATCATCCCAAACAAGTGAAGGAATGGGTAAAGGTTGAAATAATCCAGCAGGTGCTTGAGTAGAATTTTTAATTTGCTGACATATAAGACATGCCTTAATGTAGTTCTCAACATCAAAGCGCATTTTCGGCCAAAAAAAAGTTCAAGAAAGTTGAATTAGGGTGCATTTCACGCCTGCATGCCCTGCCATGGGGGAGTCATGGAATTCCTTAAGAAGTGTGCTATTTAATTTGGAGTGAGGACTGACGTAGTATCAATGGTTGTAAAGTAATAGTCCCTCACGAGCAGAGAAGGCGGAAGAAAGTTCTCCCACTACAACTTGTTATGAAGTAACAACAGATCAGGTAAGGGCGAATTTTCCTCATGCAAAGTGGTTAGGATATCCACGGTTGGCTTAGAGATTATAGAAAACAACTCAGCTTGAGAATTGATGGAGTTGGAAAATTGATCTGCATGTACTCAAGACAAGGTATCAGCAACCTTATTGGAACTTCCCGGCATATACTCAATTCAATAATAAAAACCCAACAATTTCTTGACGTAAGCTTGTTGTTCAGGAGTTTGAATTACCTGGTGAAACAACTCTTTAATGCTTTTATGATTAGTTCTGATAATGAAAAATCGACTGAGTAAGTATTGGTGCCGTTTTTGTACAGCAACAACAATAGCGTGCAGTTCTTTGATATAAGTCGAGGCAACCCACAATCGAGGACCTAAATTTTGACTAAAATAAGAAATGGGATGACCTTCTTGCATCAATACTACTCCAATTCCAATATTAGAAGCATTTGTCTCTATAACAAATTCAAACTCAAAATCCGGTAAATGCAATACCGGGGCAGCCAACATTGCCTTTTTAAAGTCATAAAGGCATCTGAAGCTGCTGGAGACTAATGGAATGCCTCTTTACACAATAAATCTATCAATGGGGCCGCAATTGAAGCATAACCTTGAATAAATTGGCGATAATAGCCTATGAGCCCTAGAAAGCCTCGTAGTTGCTTAACAGTCTGCGGCAGTGGCCATTCCACCATGGTTGCAATTTTTTTAGGGTCTGCCTTTACTCCTCCAACAGTCACTATATGACCCAAATAATCAATAGCTTCTTGGCAAAGCAGACACTTCGACAACTTGACATAAAACTGATGTTCTTGCAAACAAAACAAAACCTATTCCGAGTGATTGATATGAGCAGTCAATGAAGAACTATAAACCAAAATGTCATCGAAAAAAATAATAACAAATTTGCGTAAGTAAGATGCAAATAATTTATTCATAGTTGCTTGAAATGTTGAGGGGGCATTAGTTAAACCGAATGGCATGACCAGAAATTTGTAATGCCTCTTATGAGTGTGAAATGTTGTTTTATAAGTATCTCGCTTATGAAATCGGATCTGGTGGTAACCAGCTCTCAAATCCAGCTTGCTGAAAATCCGTGCTCCTCTTAACTCATCAAATAATTCATCAATTGTGGGAATAGGAAATTTATCCAGTACTGTGACTACATTCAAAGCTCGGTAATCGACACAAAACTTATATGTGCCATCCTTTTTCTTGACCAACAAAACAGGAGAGGAGAAAGCACTGTGGCTTGGCTTTATTATCCCATGTTCTAATATTTCTTTGACTAGTTTTTCCATTTCTGTTTTTTTAAAATGAGGATATCTATAGGGCCTCACATTCACTGGCTTTAAAGTAGGCAAGAGGTGGATTTTATGGTTCATGAGTCTATGAGAAGGTAGACCCATAGGTGGTGAAAATAAGGTTTTATATTATTAAAGGAGAATGGTGATTTGTTCGAGTAATTGGGTGGGAAGGTGCAGTTTTGAGAGTGAGAAATTCGTATCGGAGGCAAGTGTGTCATTAATAATGGGATGCAGCTCAAATAACGAATGCATGACATTTGTAGATAACGAGGGATTAAATTGATGGAAGGAAATCATATTAGGGATTTGGATGGGGTCACCTCGTAAAATGACTAAATTGCTCTCCCAACAAAATTCCATAGTCACTGCACGGTATTATGTAGATATTTTACCAAGATATTGAAGCCACTAGATTCCCAGGACAACATCAGGACCTTCAATTGGCAATATATAGAAATCCAACTTGAAAGTGTAACCCTATATCACTAGTGGCACTTGAAGACATTGAAAACGATAAATTAAGAAGTCGTCATTACTAATATAAACCCGAAAAGCAGGGATAGATTGAATTTTTAGGCCAAGTCGTTCTGCCCATTGTGGTTTGATGAAGTTTTGTGTACTGCCACTATCTATTAAAACATGTAAGTGTTGGCGGCCAATTTCTCCTATTACCCTCAAGGAACATGGGTTAGATTGCCCAGCTAGGGCATTTAAGCTAAATATATCAGCTGTCACAACTTCGTCTGTTTATTCAAGCAAGGGAGACTCATTCAATGGTTTACTATCATCATCATTTGTGCCTAATAACAAGAGAAATTTACTACGGCAAAGATGGTTTGCACTATATTTTTGGTCACAATGTAACACAACCCCTTGTCTCTTTTTTCTTTCAATTCCACCAGGCAGAGACGACGGATGGGGAGGGCTAGAGTGGGTAACAGTGGCGGTGGTGGTATTGGTTTTGGGGTAGGTAAAAATGATGGTTGAGATGATGGTTTTGGAGTAGCAAAATTGGCATGTGGATAAGTAGAAGGAAATTTATTGTGGACATGGTGAGTGAGAGCAGGGGTGGTTTGTTGTGGGTGAGGAGTAACGACATTCCATTTTGTCCAAGGACGGCTTGTAATTTTTGACTCCTCATATTTAACTTCATATGCTCGTGCTAGAGCAAGGCTTCTATGAGGGACGTGGGTCAGCCAAACAACATCTCTCGCCGAATCTCAAGTTTTAAGCCAATGATAAAGAAACTGATCAGTAACGGCTCAAAAATGCCCGTGACTTTATTCACCAACTCTTCAAAGGCATATTGAAACTCAGCGACTGTAGATGTTTGTGTAAGCTTGGACAAATTGCCCTGATGATCTTCATATATAGAAGCACCAAAACATTGTTTAAGATTGATTAAAAAACTTTGCCAAGTGCTCAATAGTTTGTTGGCTTTCATCCACTGAAACCATGCAGTAGCTTTTCCTTCCATGTGAAAAGAAACAATACATAACTGTAGATGATCCGGGGTGCCATGATAATAAAAAAATTCATTGATTCGAAAATTCCATCCATTTGGATCAGTGCCATCAAACTTTGGAACCTTCATTTTCATGGAGCGTAATAGAGGTGAATTATCCGTACTACTAACAAGAGTAGTGGATTGTGTTGGGAAAGCTGTCAAAGATGTCGGAACCTTAGTTGAAGATGACGGTGTTAACGCTGGAGGACGTGATGAACATCCTAAAGCTTCGATAGAACTACTTATTTGAGAACGTAGCTCCTCAAAATGAGAATCAACCGTTGACATATATTTTTGGAGGTTTTGATGAACAGCCAGCGTGTGGCTTTCAAGAAGTGTTTGCATCTTAGAAATAATCTCAGGATCCGTTGTGGCCTCTTGGTTAGTCATTTTGCCAGAGAAATAGAGAGTAGATGACAGAGAATGACAAGGAGAAGAAAAAGGCAATGAAAGCACCAGTTGATACGACCTCAAATGAATATTTGTCAGTATCACAAGGTTTCCACCTTTCGAGCAAGTGTGAGCTCCACAAGAACAGAGAGAGAATAATAGAGATAAGAAAGAAAGAAACTTTTGTGTATTATCTTCTTGTCCAGCTCACGCCTTTCCACTTTACATATATCCTTTCCATTCTGCCACTTTTTGTGTAACTATCCAATTGCAATAATAAAACAAAATAACAAAAATCACAACTGTCCTCATGGAATAATTCCCCCAAATATTTCCCTATGTGATATAGTCCTTAAGATATTATGGAGTTTTGCGAACACGAGCTGGCCGCTGAAATGTTTGCTCCACTTCCTGCCTTTCAACTACAGGCCCATCTTCTAGCTCCCTTACTTTAATGGGCCAGGATGTATCAAAAACCGTAAGGGTGTGTTTGTCACGCCATATTATATAGGACTAACTAATGCAATGCAATCCTATATTTGATAAATTTTCTTATTCACATTAAAATACACCATAATGTGAATAGTTCCACATTAAACAAACCTAATGGGGATTGGGGTTGTGTAATACGGCATCATTCATATTAGCTTTTTTTTTATATCTTTAATTAAAATAATAAATAAATAAATTTTATATATAATATTAAATAAAATTAAAAACTCAAATTGATTTAATATAAATATTAAAATAAAAATGTTATTTTATATAATACAATTGTATTTTATTCCCACTTAATATAATATAATACAATACAATCTAACGCAATAAAATTGATGCAATACAATGTAGTGTATCAAATGCACCCTAATTGAAATTTAACATATTTATTTTAAATTCTTTTTCTTTTGGTCCCTTTAAATTACAGATAGTTAACTCTAGCCTCCCCATGTTTGCAGTTTCCTCATCATGACCCATTACGAACCAAAATCCAAGCTAATAAGCCATGAAAACTTGCATATACTTACCTCAATATACAACAGCATGGCTTTAAAACGCGAAGCAAGATCAACAATGAACCACTTGCCGTGGACGCCGAAGGTCAGCGGAGCCTCCTCGCCGATGTAGACAATCATGGGCGAGCTAGTACTTGCCCCTCCCCAGTACTTGAAGTTCATGATGTATTTTTGCTGAAAGGTAGCATAACTCTCAGGCTTGTAATTAAAATGATCCAAGGTCTGCGTGTAATAATATGTAACAAATTCTGGAGGGAGGTGCGAGTTGGACTTGCTTGTCATACGTCTCCTCATAGTATCAAATCTTGTGGAGCTGCCTGGATATGTTGCAGATATGCATATTGTTGTGAACAAAAGTAATAGTGAAAGAAATTGAAATAAGAATTGAAGTGCCATTTTGAGCAATATTGGAGCTTGAGCTGACTCGATTTAAAGATATTTATATTGGCCTACTCAGCAGTTTCTAAATATTATGCCATTGATTCGACATCCTGTATATATTCTTCATTCTTGATGACAGCGTTATTCACCAAGTGAGGATTGACATTTTTGGACGCTAGTCTTTAGTATTACTATTGCGCAATGTCTTTTTGCTTTTATACCATCCAGCATTTACAGCTATCATAATAATATCTTGTTATTGAGTATTTTGTTAAAAAAGGGTATTTTAGTTTTAAAAAATAGAGTTGGACTATTGGCACATTTCCAAATATCTCTTGAAATCCTTGTTTGTTTTCTACCCCATTAAATTATTTAAAAATTATGAAATTCTTATGACACCCATTTTAACCTCAAAATGACCTTAATTTCTTAATGAATAAATCTCAAAAAAGTTTGCAGCTCTTCTCTCTCTTCATATCTCATTTTTTCTCTTGCAATTTGAGCTCGGTCCCTCGTCAACTTCCGATGAACAAATTGAAATTTGCAACTTGGTACACTCTTGATTCCCCCCCCCCCTTCTCTTTTTATAGTAAGCTTGGAAATGAAAGTAAAGCTTCGTTACTCGCCATAACAATAAAATGAAATTAAGAAATTAAAGTAAGAATGTTGCTGGATTTTAAGCATTTTTTGGTGCCACTATCTATATTTCTCCCAAATCAACGCCGACTGATAGCCAGCAAAATGAAAGAATTTCTTTATTTTTTTCCCAATTGTTTATTTTTTATTTCTATTTTCAGATAAATAAGAAAGTTTTGGAATCATAAAGAGGTTCTATAATAATTGGGGAGCCTATCAACTTGCAGATTTTCAATTGTCAAGTATGGGAGTTTGAAACGATGAAGGGGTTTAATAAGAATCAACTTGTTCTCTTATGTAATTTTGTATAATGGTAAACTTATGAATACGTAAGTAGGGTCTAATAGAATACTATATGTAAAGGTTTTAACAGGAAATTAGAGGCGTACTAATAGCACCACTCAAAAAAGTAATTTTCAAAAAAGTAGCTTGGAAGAGTATTTAGATAGGTTCCAATATCATCATCCTAAATTTAAATGAATTTTTGACATTGGATCAAGATCCTCTTCTGATCTGATTTTCATCTGAGTAAATTCTGCTAATATAATTGCTAGTTAATAAATTTAAAAAAATTAAATTTTAATCATCCGCTAACACTAAAATACATGTGGTATAAAATCTGTAAAAAAAAAGTAATGCTCAAATTAGAAAAAGATCGATGTAGCCCATGGAAGAGTTGGCAACTAATAATTAATCGGCCTATTGTTGTGGCTGTCTATTTGTCCCAATTAATTTAATTAATTGGATACATGAAAAAATGTACGGGAAATTAATTGTACAACCACTTCAACAGCGATACAGCCACTGCATTATAAGCGGACCCACCCATATATGGTAACAGATGATTATTATTTGTCAAATGATACAGACTGCGGGGGTCATAAATTATTCCCTTTGACAGCAGTTTCAATTATTTGATTGCTTTGAGATCAGCATAGTACTTAGATATCCATCCTTCAATGATCTCTATTTCAGTCTCACGTTGCGTGACCAACCAGTCGGGATCACTGCTTTGGTTGGCTCGAAGAATATCCAAGCAATGAGAGCCTGCAAAATAATTAATATTAATTTTCTCAGTAACAACTCACCCGCCCCAGTATTTTAAGGGCATACGCCTGTAACTAGTGAAACATTTTTATTTTTTTTGTAGCCTTTAGTCTATTCTACTTAAATTGTGTAAATTTAAAAATAATTTTTAAAAACTTAATTACCATTTCCTGCATAAATATGAATGTTGATTGAGTTATAGATCACTTACCATTGATGGTAGCAATGGCGACGACACTATCTGATATGTTCTCCAATACCCTAAAAAGTTAAAAAAAAAAAATATAGATAGTATCAAGAGAGCTAGTCATAATTCATAACTAATTTTTATAAATAATTACAGGAAGAAATTTAATTTCTTTATAAGCTAATTATTATTATTTTAAAATTGGTTACCCGCCACTGCTGTAAGGATCTCTGAGTCCATTGGAGAAAATAATGTTGCTAGCAAATCTTTGGAGAATCAGTTTTATATCCTGCAATAATTTTTGAAATTGGATTATAATATATTGTTACCTATCACATAAATGTTCCAAAATTAGAAGATAAATAATTTGAAAACAAGAAGTCATTAATTAGTCTCCAAATTGCCTTGAACTGTTAAAAATAAATAGACACCCCCCGTTTTGGTGAAATGATCACAATCAAGAACTCTCTAATTTTAGATTTGATCATCACATGCACTATTTTTTTTTTAATAGTAACTTACATAGCCTCCATAGTAAGTAGTGACCCAATGAGGCCGCGGGGAGACGCCATACAAGCTCTCGCACCCGTCAATGAAGCTGCTCAGATTGAAAGGAGCAGGTTGGAACATTGTAGTATTGTCAGTGCCAATCGGTATCACCATCTCGCTGCATGTCTGATATTTAAATACACACTGGTCAATATTCTCATTAATTATGATCAACAATTAATTAGCATACGTTTAAGTTTCTTCTAAGAAAAAAGAAAAAAATACAACAGTAAAAAGATGATCTCAAATCATAATAATAATTTTTTTAATACACCCATTAAAGTGAGAACCCAAGACCTAAACTTCAGTAAAGAGACTCCTTAATTATCACGGAAGCTAGACCTATATGCTTCATCACAAATAATCAACTAGTGCAAGGAATTATACATTTACTTTTTGGGAATATAATCCGCTCTTGATCTGAGCTCTATTGAGTTTTTAAAGATTTTTTGTCATGTGTCATTTAGTAATAGTGAATGGGTAAGATTCAACTTCTTTTACTTTTTTTATTTATTAATTACCAATTAAAATAGATTTACTCATGATATAATCAGATCACAAGAGAATCCTGATCCTATTTTTTAACATTGTCTAGTTATTCCTAACAGGGGCAAACTAAACGGGATATTAAAAATTTATAAAAAATTCAAGTAAATAAAAGCAAATGAAAGTGCCAGCCTCCATTTTGAAAATTCAAAGGCATGTATCATGAGTCCTCGTGGTACACAATATTGTTTGACGGACTCTATGGTGTTGCGTTCTTGTTAATGTCAATTTTGTCATTCTCACAATTTAATAATTAATAACAGAATTTAACGTTGTCTCGCAGTGGCCGATTATCTTGTCAATGTATCATTGCCATTTGTTATGCCTATCCAATTATACAAAAATAACAACAATAATTAATCAATAAATAGTACATAGGTAAGAATTAATATTGAAGGTAACATGTAATGAGAATTAATGTAAATAAATTACCTGCCATCTCCATCCTACAGTGGTTTCAGATTCATTGATTGGTGGATTAACATAGCATGACTTATTTCCTTTTGTAGCAACAGCCCCAGCAAATATTTTGCTAAGAATATCATTATCAGAGCCTAAACCTTCCCCATCAATGCCACCACAGAGCATGTTAACTGGATACTTTGGTGGCCGATTATATTGAGCTGCATCCGCATACATTGACTCCAAGTAGTCTTCCAGCTCATATGAGTCTTTCAATGGACTAGTAATCCAACAGAACAAGAGAGTAAACAAAATTAAGTACATGAAATTATCAGGTGCCGTCATTGGTGTTTAATTAGCTGCTAAACTGAGATATATGTTGCGTACAGAAACCCAATGATATTAACTTGGTTAAAACTGGAATAAGGAAAATTGTCGACCCCTATTTTTTGTCAAAATTTACTAATTTTTCCTGGCATGCGTTTCAAAACCCATCAAAATCTTCGAACAATATTAAAATAAATTATTATTGTTACTTTCAACATTTTAGTGTCTTTTACTCATATGCTTCTACAAATTTTTGTTGCTCAATGGTGGGTTTAGCAAATCAGGAGTAAAACAGTACTAAAAATAATTAAAAATATTTTGAAGGACAACAAAATCTGTTTAACAGCAGGAGGTTTTGATAAATTTGAAAACATGATGAGAGAAATGATTAATTTACTGAGATTACAGGGGGGTTTTTTTGACTATTTTCCCCACCAGAAAAGTTTTTCATTTTTTTTTTCTTTTCCGAAATTCATCATTATCAGAAAACCAACGAGAGATATTAGACAAATTAATTTTCAAAAACAAAGCAAAGGACGCACAAATATACTATAAGAGAAACGTTGCCCTGCATGTGTATTAATGATTAAGAAACCAAAAGGATATACATAAAAAGACAGAAGAACTTTGGTATATTACTTGCAAGTTCTGAATTTCTTGCTGAGGATTGAGAGACCATCAGGCTTAGAAGCAACCTTTTCTATCTCTGCCCATGACTTCATTATGGTTTCGTAGCATGTCTCACTTGCTTCCTGCACAAACCACCATGCATCTTTTTCAACATCAATCAATTTGATTATGAGGTAACAGAATAGCTCATCAAACTTTTCAAGTATATATTACTCTAAAGACCCTGGTGACAATCGAATAGTATCCATTTTGTGGCGTGATGTCATCAAAATACAGAATTGGAGCTGAGGAGGCCAAGGCTCCAAGGACGACATGCGGATATTTTAGACGAAACCATGTAGCGAGCACTGGGGGGGGGGGGGGGATTCAAAAAAAATTAATCAATAAAAATCCGTTAATAGCGTTCATCTTATATTTTTCGTCTCAAGAATCAGAAGATGATGCATGGCTAGCCAACTTACTTCCTCCATATGATCCCCCGATGACGATCACCGGAGAATGCCTAGCATTAAATTTTTCCTTTATATACAAGAGAATTTCTGCATAGTCCGTTACAGCTTGTGCAGAGTTGAAATAGCCGAGAGTGCTTGCATTTTTCAAGGCTTCTTCTCTTGACCCAAATGGAATTGATTTCCCATAGTATCTATGCTGGAGATAAATAAATTTATTCACTATAAGAAACAATTAATTCATTAATTCGATCATATCAAATTAAAACTATGTGTATTATGATACCTCAATATATACTAGGAGAGCATTGAATTGAGCGGCGTTATCAGTTAAGAAACCGATGACGGAAATATCACCGTCTAAGGGCTCTTCAGCACCGAGATATACAAAGATTGGTGCATTCGCATCAGCACCTGCACCGCCACCCCAGTACTTGAAATTGATAACGTATCTCTGTAGGAAAGTTGAGTAGCTTTCAGGCCTGTAGTTGAAGTGATCAAGTGTTTGATTGTAGTAAAATGTTTGGAAATCTTCGGAAATTGTTGCTGAAAGAATTTCTGGGTTTTGTAAAATTGTTCCTCTGGTTGGACTAAGCCTTGGAATGTTAAACCTTGTGGCAGAAACTTGGAGTGAGGAAATTGCCGTGAAAATGTATAGGAGCCATTGAAATGAAGCAATTGAAGAGTGCATGGTATTGGAACTTGATAAAAGAATGTTAGTGAGCTTCAATTAATTGGTGGTTGGAAGTTTGCTGCTGGTACATCCTTTTATAAAATGGATTCTTAGATAACGTTTGTTTTTTTATCTGAAATTTAAATGGTCTGAATTTTTTTAAGATCTTAATAGGTCTAATTACGAAAATTTGAATGACATATTTATTTTTCTTTTCTAATATCTGAATATAAGTGATATCTTATTTGCTTTTACAATAAGAAAAATCTTAAACTTGATTATTTAACATTTATGTCCTTGTAAATTAAAATAAAAAAGAGGATTGGATTTTATAGTTTAGGAAATAAGTTATATTACAAAGATATTTTTGGAATATAATATTTACTTGTCATTCAAAAAAAATTTCCTTTAGATAAAAGTCACAAAAAATTATTTTTTTTATTCAGATATGAATGTCTAAAAATCATACATAAGTTTTTTTTAAAAAAAACATATTTTAGAAAATGGCTGAAATTAATAAAATTTCAGACTTCAAACATTTAACAAATAATCTCTTAGTTTATTACATTCGCTAATCATTTTTGCTATTGTGAACTACTTACATACGGTATAGCTAATTTTACCAACTTAGACTAAATATAAGATTAATTTGTATGCTATTATTTTGAGATAGAGAAAAGCAAGCAGAAGCAGCAACAAGTGGTTCCTTTCACTCCTTATCTTCTTAATTGACCTGGCCAAACTTATGAGTGAAGCATATGGATGCAACACACCGAAGTTTGTTCTAGGGAATTAAATTTAATGTTGAGCTAAACTTTTTATTAATGTTTTAAAAACATTTAAAACATACAAGTAGTAGCTATTGAGTTAGACAATGCGGACCTACAACCCTAGAAAAAATCATTCAAACCGCTTTTCGTTTGATTAATTTTATATAAGAATAGAGTTTTTACTTTACTTTTATATAAGTCCCTAATTAAGTGACCTTTAGGTTTTCATCAAATTTCATAAAACAATAGAGTTTTATTTTATTTTTTAAATATATCCCTAATTCAATTATATTTTTTCCAACTGAAATTAATTGCTTATTTTATAAAATGATTAAATTATATATTTATTGAATAGATTGACAACATTAGGGGTTTAAAATGTTATTACTACTTTATTTTTAAAAAAAAATTAATTTAGAAAAGTATGTCAATTTAATATAACATTGTCACTAGTATTAAAAATACTAAAAACTATATAATAAAAATTATTAACAATTTCATAAAATTTTTTATTTGAATGCTGAGATTTTATTTATTAGTTACATTAACTAATAAAAATAAGTTAGAAAATAAAATTTGAGTATTTTCATATGATTTTTTAAAGAGAGTCAAAGTGTCTGGTAAATAGATAATGCCACACAAATACCTTTTTTACTAGGTTAGAATTTAGTTTATTATTGAAACTCTTGACAACTAATATTTTTATAATTTATAAAGATAAAAAAATTAATTGTTTAATTATTTAAGCTTGTTAATTAAGTACTTTTCAAATATAAAGTTCTATTTGCAATTTTTAATTGATTATAATTGCATGTATTGATTTATTCTAAATTAAAATTCTTAATTGATTTATTAATTCTTATATAATTAGATGTTAATATATGTTGCAATGTTATATTCCATAATTAAAAAATGGAGATTGCCACTTTTCCCCCTACAGTAATCAACATATATAATTTTCCTCCCTACTATTTTTATAATGGCCAAAAAACCCTGATAGCATAAGTTTATAATATTACCTTTATTTTCAACTAATCTTTGAATTATATTTATTATAAATTAAATAAATCACATTAATAGAAACTAAATTAAATATTAAGCATTAACAATAAGAAATTTATATTTTGATATGAGCAAAAAAAAATTAATAATAAAATTTTTTTCTTGTACTTATTTATTTTGTGAAATTTTTCTTATAATAAATATATAAGAAAAATATTATAAAATGATAAAAAAAATATTATAAGAAAAACTTGAATGACAAATAAAAATTTATTATAAGACATATAATAAAATATTTTTGCCTATACTTTTTACATTTAATTTTAAAATATTACAAAATATTTATTACAAGAAAATGTTCACAAAAATAAATAATTACAAGAAAAAAATTTTATTATTAATTTTTTTTGCTCACATCAACAAAATAAATATATTTATTGTTTTAATACTTAATTTTTTTTAGTTTCTATTCATGTGATTTATTTAATTTATAATAAATGTAATAAAAGAGTAGTTGAAAATAAGGATAATATTATAAACTTATTCTGTCGGAGGGTTTTTGACCATTATAAAAACAAGGGAAATTTATAACCGACCACCTGTTTATTCTGTATTTTTTCAAAAATACACAAACACTTTTTTTTTTAACGCGCCACCTGAAGATTATTTTTTGTTGCATTCATCCACTTCCGTCTAATTTCTGTTAGTGAATTTAATAGAATGACCTTTTAATCCCTCGAAATTAGAATTTAATCCAAAATAAATAGAAATTAGAGATAAATTGGATGGATTTAATTTTTTTCAAAGGTGGATGCTAGAAATTGGAGAAAAATAATATTTGTGGCTTGCTAAATTTACAAAATTTGTATTTATTTTTTTGTCTTTCAAAAAAATAAATAAAAATTTTCTAAATTTAGCAATCAACAAACACTATTTTCCTCTAATTTCTAGCATCCACCTTTGAAAAAAATAAATTTATTGCTTACTAAATTTAGAAAATTTGTATTTATTTTTTTGTCTTTCAAAAAAATAAATACAAATTTTCTAAATTTAGCAATCAACAAACACTATTTTCCTCTCATTTCTAGCATCCACCTTTGAAAAAAAATTAAATCCATCTAATTTATCTTCAATTTCCATTTATTTTGGGTTAAATTGTAATTTTGAAGGGTAAAAATGTCATTTCGTTAACATTCCGTTAAATTCACTGACGGAAATTAGATGGAAGTGGATAAATGTAATAAAAAACAAACTTCAGGTGGCACGCTGAAAAAAAAAAGTGTTTGTGTATTTTTAAAAAAGACAAAATAATCAGGTGAACAGTTGTAAATTTCCCTAAAAGCAATAAGGAGATAAATGGTATATGTTGATTACTGTAAGGGGACAAGTAGTAATTCCCCATTAAAAAATAGTATTTTTATATTTGAATTATCTTTTTTTAGTCTTTTTGTATAATTATTTTTATTTAAAGTACATATTTATAGGATTTTTCGTGTCCCCCTTATTTGATGTACTTTTCTTTACTTATGAATAATTATATTCACTTCAAAATATAATTTTTTTAATTTACCCTAAAGTAATATAAAGTTCTGGGTCCGTCCCTGGAGTTAGAATATAAAACTAATTAAATTTTAAGCGTAAACTATTATACATAAACGCGTCATAAAAGATTATGAAGAGTTGTGCACAATATTTTAAAGAGTTGGACTATTGGCACTTCTCCATAATTCTTTTAAAATCCGTCTTCTATTATAAATAAATTTTAGGAAAAATGCCCTAATACATCTCACATCTGTTCTATCTCACTTCAAACTTTTGTATTTTCTCTCTTTAAAAAAAAAAGAAAGAAAAACTTTTGTATTTTATCGGCTATCACATTCATACAAGTAATTTTGTTTTCTCAAATTCTCTATAAAATTTTCTTCAATTAATAAGACAGTCTATTGATAATAAATAAAAGACATTCTAATAAAATTATCTAACTTTGTACATCATAATCTTAGAGATAATTTATTTGATTCATTGATTTTTAACAAGAAGTTTATCACCAATAAAAATTATTTGTGGGGAGCGAGAAAAAAATATTAAAAGATTCACAAATTAAATGTGTTTATTTAGAAATAAGGTTAATTTTGATATTAAGTTTAGTATAATTGAAAAGGGAGTTTTAAAAGAATTTCGGAGGAGTGCCAATAATCCAACTCTATTTTAAGTCTAACTTATTTAACATTTGTATTCTTCACTAGTACATTACACATTAATTGTGTCCTTTTAATGAGAAGCCGTGTTAAACTAAAAAATAATTTTTCTAAGTCAAGCTTTTTTTTTTTTTCTAAGCCAAGCTTTTTCTAAGTCGTATGGGCAAATCACATTCATAAAGACCGGTACTTTGGAAGTTAGTAACTGTACACTTCGTAGAAGAAATCACAATATTTGACTTTTCTTTCTGCTTTTTTATAATTTGATCCAAGAATACCAACTCAAAAGAGAGAAATATGAGAAGCAATAAGTTACAGAAATGTCTAGAATTATACATTGATGCCCCACAATCCTCATTAGTCATTCCTCGGTGGCCGGCTGGCCTTCTAGATTGTAGCATCTGATGTATTTTTCAAGGAATCTATAGACCAATATTGGACGTAGTAATGCAAACATTTTATTAAAGTATCTATATAATAATGTGAAGATCGATTGAACTAGATAAGGGCAAGTATATTACACTTTGGTCCTTTGGGTTTGAACTAATATTTAATTGTTCAATTGGTCCGTATGATGTAAAGAATTGCCTAAAATATGTATATCTCGTTACTTCCATGGTTCAAATTATTCTTCTCTTAAGACATATATGCTGATCATTGCATAAATTTTCAAATTAACAATGAACTTAAATCGTTTATATATTATTTCCTTTTAGTATTCCTTTCGTTTTGAGTACAGTTTCTGTTATTGGACTGCTTTAAGATCAGCATAGTACTTAGATATCCATCCTTCAATGATCTCTACTTCAGCCTTGGCTGCATGACCAACCAATCTGGATCACTGTCTTGGTTTGCTCTGAGAATAGCCAGGCAGTGAGAACCTGCAAATTATATAATGATTTTGTATCAGTAACAAATCAATGTATATTTATGTTCTTAATTTTGAATATATGTGTAAATATTATTTCAGATATGCGTCACCTACCATTGACCGTGTGAATGGCAACCACGCTTTCTGATATGTCCTCCAATACCCTACGATATATATAACATGCTTTATTATTAGCCATAATTTATATATATACATATACAATTACAGTAAGTTTGTTTTGTCCTTAAACTTCTCAAAAGCCAAGAAATGATATTGTTCATGGCAGAGGAATATCTTTTATTAGTAATGTTCATGGGTTTGATTCTGATTGGGCTTTGTCTTTGTTTCTCAAATTTTCTTCCTCATATTTATGTATGTTTATGCATATATTCGCTCCATGGCTGATGACACTTTCTTCTGTCTGGTTGCCAGGGAGAAGCCACCAGTGCTCAGCTGATTGGTCAAGCCATTGCCAAAAACCCAGCATTTATTACACTGAGGAAGATTGAAGCAGCTAGAGAAATTGCTCAGACTGTCTCGAAGTCATCCAACAAGGTTTAGTTGAATGCAGGTGAACTGTTGCTGAACCTTCAGGAAATGAAGTTGGACAACAGCCAGTGAGAACAGCCAGTCATGTAGCTAGGGTTGGATATTACATGAGGCTAAACTTGTTCTAATTGGAATTTTGAGAAAATATTTACAGATAAGTAAGTATTTAGTTTTTCTTTTTGTTGAATTACATTCTTTTCTCTATCTGCCTAGTCGAAGTCCCTTCTGTTCGAGTCCAAGGCCGGTATTTTAATTCTAAATTAAAATAAATTTTATAATCTTCATTTTTGTTTTATACTTTTATTCGCAATGTTAAATTGTGGTTGTGGGGTTTATCCTTGAACATTGTGCTGTGTGTAAAAGTAGATTGAAAAACAGTCGTAAAAGGTCTTCCTGGATATAATCACAAACAGTCATAAAAGGTCTTCGTATAAATTGAGTTGGATGGTGTAGTTGTGATTTCATGGATGGTGTTGGAGATGAAATTACTTTGGTGATTGATAAATTATATTGTTTTATGAGAAATTAATTATATACATTTTCATGTACGATTTTCAAGTGTTGTCTATATATCTATATAAAATTCTCACCTCATGCTACTGGAGTTGTACAAGACGGTGAGTGAAAAACAAAAAAAAAAAAAACAAAGGGATCGGTTCATTGCATTTGTCAGAAAATTAAGGATAAATGTACAAATGATAACCAGGATCCGATGGTCCGTCATGCGTGATTTACAATTTACAAACCGTATATATTCTCAGCCGTGAACTCCAATTCCACTTCACTGTAGCATGAATTTCCGCAATCCTATTGTTTCTTTTAACAACACAAGGGATCTATTTGTTGATAGCTTTAAGATCAGCATAGTACTTGGCTATCCATCCCTCAATTATCTCCACTTCAGTGTTACGCTGCTGAACCAACCAATCCGGATCACTGGTTTTGTTTGGTTTAACAATATCCAAGCAGTGAGAACCTGCAAAAATAAATGATCAAGAGTTAATTACATTCTAATTTCAGTAGCATGTTTCAATATTGGATACAAACTATTTGTATAATGTGGTGATGTGGCATCTCTTATAGATATTAAATTATAAGCACTTCACTTTAACGATAAATAACAAAATCAACCATCTTTGCTTAACAAATAATAGATAATGATTGGTGATATGACAAATAAGATATGAACTATATATCTCAACTCTGTAAGTATAGTATTACCCGTTAAGAACTTACCGTTGACAGTAGGAAGCGCGATAATATTATCGGATATGTTCTTCAGCACCCTACAGTATGAGATTGCACTTGTCAGAGACAATACATATATATACACACATAGATACATATAATATTGAAAAAAGTTTCATATTATGTGAGCTATTTATTTATTTCTTTGATTACCCGCCGGCACTGTAAGGATCTCTGAGTCCATTGGAGAAAATAATGTTGCCAGTAAATCTTTGTAGAGTCGGTTTTATATCCTGCAATTTTTCATAAAAATGCAACAATCGGAAATTTATTATAAGCTGAATAATTTTAAAGCAAGATGAAATATTTAAATTATAAAAAAGAAAAATTGCCTTGCATGTCCTCCATAATAAATTGTAATCCAGTTAGGTCGAGGAGGGACGCCATACACTTGCTGGCACTGCTCGATAACTTCAGTAAATTGAAAAGATTAACTGGCCGTCTACGGACATGGGACCACCATTTCGGAGCCTGACTATTTATGTACACACATTTATTATATAAGAGTCAGTCTCACATAAATAAAGCTTAATTAATTAATTTAGGCCTACATTCTATTTAAAGCTAGTGAGTATTTTTTCAAGTAATATTATAAAAAATTTCGGCAGAAATACTTTTGTCTTTCGTCCAAAATGATTTTATCATTTGGGTTGCCGATAATTTTTTTTTTTAATACTTTGTTTCATCCTGCCGTTTCTCTCCCGCTATCTCTCAGTCTTAATAATTTAAAAAATTAAAAAATTAGTAGAAACACATCTTTCTCTCTACGCTACCTTCTTGACATTTAATATTTTCCAACTCAAATAGTTTTTTTTAACTCCCTACTTTTCTAGAATTTAAATTATGAGTGACTAGTGAAAGAAAGATTTATGAAAAATAGTCAGTCAAGCAAGGAGACAGGCAGAATTAATGTATATTCAATTACCTGCCATGGCCATCGCTCATCGGTTTCGGTTCTATTCTTGGGCTTATTGATATAGCATGGGCGATCTCCTTTTTGGGCAAAAACACCAGCAGCTATCTTGCAAAGAATATCGTTTCCACAAGCTGTTGCTTTGTCGACGGCACTACAGACTTTTCAATTGGATTTTCCGGTGGACGTCCGTATTGAGATGTTGAAGTATACATCCCAGCCAAGGCATCCCTGAGCTCATTTTCGTTTCTCGGGGGACTAACACAACAAAAGATGGCATCGTATTAAAACTTTAAGCCAGCATAATTGTAAAGTGTTTAGTAAATACTTGCGTAAGATTGTACATGCAAAATTATTTTTGTTGAAAAACTTATGTTACCTGCATTAATTACCAGTCATATTTACCAAATACTTTCTATTTTTACAATAGAGTCAAAACACCAGACTACAAAAAAGAGAAAAAGAATCCAAGAAATGAGAGCAAGGAGTACTCTATTATTACGTGCGAGTTTCGAATTGCTTGCTGAGGATTGAAGCAACGTCAGGTTATTCACCAACTCTCTGGATTTCTGCCCACGACTCCAGGATGGTTTGATTTTGATAGCAAGTTTCGATAGTGTACTGCACAAAAATCCACATAACTCCTTCTACATGTAAATGAAAAAACAAATAATATGCGTTTGATTAATTACTCGGTAATTCTTGGTGACAGTAGAATAATATGCGTTTGATTAATTACTCGGTAATTCTTGGTGACAGTAGAATAATATGCGTTGTGTGGTGTGATGTCCTCATAATAAAGTACTGGAGCAGAGGAGGCCAAAGCTCCCAGGGCTATATGGGGATATTTTAGCCGAAACCATGTAGCAAGTTCTGGACCAAAATTATTTTAAAAAAAATCTTTCTAATTAATGTCAATGTTTATAAAGAACAAATCAAAAAATGCACCATCCGTGAATAAAAGAGAGAAATACTTGTGTGGCACCTCAGTATACGGTACAGCAAAATAAAAAATGGATGGTCCGACTACTGGACCCACTATCGACGACTACTTGGTTATCTGTTATTTGGTTGAATCAAATTGGCTAAGCACATCAGCTCGGCAAGTTTAGGTTGTATGCTAGGCACACACAAGTTTTTCAGATGGTTCTTGCGGCGGCAGCAAATGTGAGGCAACCGGTTTGGTGTTGTGGGATTCACTAAATTTTATATAGAAACTTGTGATTTATCGGACACACGAGGTTAGCATCAGTTGGTAACCACGTCCAAAATGAGCATTTTCATTTGGTGGGTTTCACAAAATTAAAATGAATACCCACTATGGACCACTACTCTGCGATTTAGGTCTACACTCAACCCACACAATTGACACAAATTGGCTTTTATTTCATTCATTACCTGCAGGTATGAAAAATATTGCAAAGGGTTATAAGACCATTTGTTTGGCCTGCAACTCTGTCAATTTCGGACCAGGACTGTTTTATTGTGTTGTAACAACTCTCACTAACATCCTGCATCAAGCAAACAAGTATGAGTTTAATAAAAATAAATAAATAAAAACTACTCTTAAATGATTCAAAATGTTTGTGACCAATTGAAAACCGAAATTCGATTCCAATTACGAGATGCATTCCGAAATCTAAAAATTACAGAATTGACTTGTTGGTTTTGTTACAAAATTTGGTTAACTTGATTTAATTTCTTACTCTGAAATCGCTGGTGACAACAACATGGTATCCGTTTTGTGGTGTGAGGTCATCAGAGTAAAGGATTGGTGCCGATGATGCCAAGGCTCCGATAGCAATATGAGGGTATTTCAGCCGTAACCATGATGCAAGCACTGGAATTTATGCCCAAAATAATAATAATAATAATAATAATAATAATAATAATAATAATAATAATAATAATAATAATAATAATAATAATAATAATAATAATAATAATAATAATAATAATAATATAAACAATATGAAAATTTTAAACAAATTAATTATGCTGGAAGTTTCTTTGTATTGTGTGTTACTTACTTCCACCATAAGATCCACCTATAGCAATAACGGGACAATTTTCAGCTGACAGGTTCCTTTTAACATCTGTGATCAGCTGTGCACAATCTCCCAAAGCTTGTGTTGAGCTTAGAAATCCAAGAGTATTTGCATCTCGGAACGCTTCACCAAAGGATCCAAAGGGCATTGAGTTTCCATAGTAACGATGCTGTATACGGCACCAAGTTATTTAATCATTATCCATTTGCCACCAATTCAAGTCTCCAGGACAAGGCTATTTTTATTTTGGGGGTTTTCAAGGCATCAAAATCCAGAAAAGTACGCAGATTTGATATGTTGTTAGCATTGACCAAGCGGAGACACATTTTGATGACTCTGATGTATAGTTTATATTAATTATTAAATTAAGCCACGTCTGATGTACTTCGGCTCTAATGTTACAGAACATTAGTTTTCTATTACATTTCCAAATTTTATTATACGTTTCAATTAGTTTTGTAACATCACCACCATTCAGGAGTTTAAGTATGTTGTGACCTGGGGAATGCGACCTCCAGGCCGAAAAAAGGTCAGAGAAAACTAGGATCCTAATGGTGTGTTTGTCACACTACATTATATGAGACTAGCTAATGCAATGCAATTCCATATTTGATAAATTTTCTTATTCACATTAAAATACACCATAATGTGAATAGTTCCGCTTTAAACAAACCTAATGGGAGTTGGGTTTGTGCAATACGTCACCGTTCATATTAGCGTTGTTTATATCTTTAATTAAAATAATAAATAAATAATATATATAATATTAAATAAAATGTTATTCTATGTAATACAGTCGTATTGCATTACCGCTAAATATAATATAATACAATACAACCAATATAATATAATATAGTGTATCAAATGCACCCTAACCGAAATTTAACATATTTATTTTAAACTCTTTTTCTTTTGGTCCCTTTAAAATTACAGATAGTTAACTCTAGCCTCCCCATGTTTGCGGTTTCCTCATCGTGACCCTTTACGAACCAAAATCCAAGCTAATAAGCTATGAAAACTTGCATATACTTACCTCAATATACAACAGCATGGCTTTAAAACGCGAAGCAAGATCAACAATGAACACCTTGCCGTGGACACCGAAGGTCAGCGGAGCCTCCTCGCCGATGTAGACAATGATGAGCGAGCTAGTACTTGGCCCTCCCCAATACTTGAAGTTCATGATGTATTTTTAATGAAAGGTAGCATAACTCTCAGGCTTGTAATTAAAATGATCCAAGGTCTGTGTGTAATAATATGTCACAAATTCTGGAGGGAGGTGTAAGCTGGACGTGCTTGTCATAGGTCTCTTCATAGTATCAAATCTTGTGGAGCTGCTGGGATGTGTTGCAGATATACATGTGGTTGTGAACTGATAAAACTATAGTAAGGAGCTATTTGGTAAGCTAGAAAGCTTAAGAAAATGAAAAAGAAAACAAAACAAATCTGAGATTTTTATTAATATTTCTTCAACCTACAGCTAAGTACAAAACACACGCTTATATAGTAAGCTAAAATTGATTCAATCAATACATTCAGTTCGTTACATTGCAACCGTGTGAGATGAGCTGGATAACTAACTTGCCAAGTCAGCTCTCATGAGCTTATCAGCTGCAGTCAGCCATACTCTGCTTCTGTGCTCCTTTGTGCTCTACTTTCAATATCTCTAACATCCCCCTTCAAGCTGAAATGTCCAAGATAGACATTCAGCTTGTGTCGCAGATAATCAAACTGCTTGAAGGAAGTGCTTTAGTTAAGATATCAGCGGACTGATCCTCACTGGGCACATAGCTGACTTCAATACTCTTAGCTGCAACTTTGTCACGGATGAAATGGATATCCAGCTCAATATGCTTGGTTTTTGCATGGTAAACAGGATTGTATGCGAGAGCAATAGCCCTTGATTGTCACACCATAACATTGGAGTAACACTAAGCTTAATGCGCAGCTCTTGGAGAAGAGATTGGATTCATATCACTTCTGAAGTAGCATGAGCCAAAGCTCTGTATTCTGCTTTTGTGCTTGATCTGGAAACCACTGCTTGCTTTTTAGATGACCAAGAGACTAAGTTTGGACTAAGATAGACTACATAACTAGCTACAGACTTCCTATCATCTCGATCAGAGGCCCAATCAGAGTCTGTGAAGCAATGTAGTTGAAGAGCTCCTGTAGTGTGAAAATGAAGACCAAGATGCAAGGTGCCTTTCAAGTATCTCAGCAACCTCTTACAAGCATCCTAATGTGCAATGCGTGGATTAGAGAGGAATTGACTAAGCTTATTAACTGAATAAGCTATATCAGGTCTTGTGAGAGTGACATATTGTAAAGCACCTACAATGCTTCTGTATGAAGATATATTTTTAACTGTATCACCTGAATCCTTTGTAAGATAGTGGCTAGTTGACATAGGTGTAGAAACTGGACTGGTATAAACCATATCATGCTTGGCCAAAATATCAGTAATATACTTGGCTTGAGAGAGATAAAGACCAGTGGCCGACTGAACTACTTCAATGCCAAGAAAATAATTAAGATCCCCAAGTCCTTTAAAGCAAAAGTACAATGCATGTTGTGAATCACTTGCTGAATTAACTGAGGACTGGAACCAGTGAGGATAATGTCATCAATATAAACCAGAACCAAGATAACATGACCATTGATCCATTTATAAAAGAGAGAGCTGTCTAACTTTGAGTGCTAGAAGTGCCACTGAGTTGTCATAGCATCTTTGAACCTATCAAACCAAGCCCTAGGAGCTTGTTTCAGACCATATATAGCTTTCTTTAACTTGCAAATGTGATGGGGTTTGGCAGAGTTCACAAAACCCTCAGGTTGTGCCATGTACACTTCTTCAACTAAGATGCCATTGAGGAAGGCATTGTTAACATCCACCTGTCGAATTACCCATTTGTTAAGAACTGCTAAACTCAGAATTACCCTCACTGTTGAAGCTTTAACCACTGGACTAAAAGTTTCAGTGTAATCAACTCCTTGGGTTTGATGAAACCCCTTTGCAACTAGTCGATCTTTATATCTTGAAAGAGAACCATCAGAGTTGTATTTGATTCGAAAAACCCACTTATTTCCAACTATCTTGACAGGTGTATCAGGTAATACCAATTCCCATGTTTTATTGTTTTGAAGGGCTTGAAATTCTTCTTGCATAGCTTTCAACCACAAAGGATCAGCAAGGGCTTGAGAGGTAGTAAGAGGTTTAGAAGGCTGAGCTAACAGAGCTGACAAATAAGCTTTTGGTTTGAATATGCCAACTTTTGATATGGTCATCATTGGATGACCAGTGGATTGAGATAAAAATGGTGCAGGAACTGGTGTAGCTGGTGAATGTTGTGAGGAAGAATTGAATGATTCGGTAGGTAGGAAGGGAGAAACATTTTGGTTAATAGGTGTTTGTGAAGAATTAGGAATACTTCTTGATGATGTTGCCAGGGGAACCTGCAGATGAACAAAGGAAGGAACAGCAGAAGAAGGGGTTGACTCTGACATAGAAACTGGAGACTGACAGTTCTCTGGAGAGGAAAAATCTAAACCAGAGACATAAGGAAAAGAACTTTCATAAAAAATAACGTGATTAGATGTATAAACTCTTCCTGAAGAATGAAGACACAGATAACCCTTATGATAAGAGCTATAACCAAGGAATATACACTTGCAAGTTCTAAAGTTTAACTTGTGCTTATTGTATGGTCTCAAGGCTGGATAACAGGCACAACCAAAAGTTATGAGAAAAGAATAATCTGGTGGTTGATTAAACATTTTTTGAAAAGGTGAAATGATATTTAGAACTGGAGTAGGAAGTCTATTTATTAGATAGACAGCTGTTTGGAAAGCATTCCACCGAAATTTAAGAGGCCAATGAGCTTGAGCTAGTAAGGTTAAACCAATGTCAACTATGTGTCTGTGTTTCCTTTCAATTCTTTCATTTTGATGATGGATATGTGGACATGGGTGTCTAAAGTGTATGCCAGAGGCTTTGAGTAAAGAGGTAAAGGTTCTAAATTCCCCTCCCCAATCAGTTTGAACAGTCTTGATTTTGTGCTGCAAATGTTTTTCTATAAATAGTTTAAAATTAGAGAAAACCTATATGGCATCTGATTTGGCAGATAAAGGAAATATCCATGTAAACCTACTGAAATCATCAAGGATGGAGAGATAATATTTGTATCCTTGGGTAGAAAAAGTGTGAAAAGACCCCCAAAGATCAGCATAGATCAGCTATAAAGGTAATGTTGTTTTGATTTCTACTGAATTGAAGTGAAGCATATGATTTTTTCCATACTGACAAGCATTACAGAAAGATAATTTTTCAATCTTATTAAGAACAATAGAATCTTTACAAGCTTTGAGTATTGTTTTGAGAACATAAAGAGCTGGATGCCCAAGTCTCCTATGAAAAACATCCATACTAACTGATGACATTGCAACTGCAGAAAAAATAGACTGAAGACTTGGTTCAGAGACTTTTACAACTTCTGGTTTATTGACAGGAAACATAGTACAAAAAGCAAAAAGAAATTCAGGTTTATTGAAGCCTACTGAGTTGAAAGAAGATGACTGAGATGACTGTGAAAAAATGTTTTTGACTTGATACAGGCCACCCTTAGCAACACCTTCAAGTAAAGTTACTCCTGTATCCCTGGCCATGACAAAACATGAATTATCAAGAAATTCAACAATAACAAAATTATCAGCCACAAGTCTTGAAATACTGAGCAAGTTTTTGGTTATGTTTGGTACATAAAAAACATGATTAAGTAATAAAGGTTTTGAAATTGAAGTTGTAATCATTGCTGATCTCATGTGATCAATAACCAGTGCATTTCCATTGTCAACAAATAATTTCTCCTCACCAATATAAGCTTGTGAATGAAGAAGCTTACCTAAGTCGTCATTAGTAATATGGTTTGTTGCTCTACTGTCAAAATACCAAGAAGGATCTTCAATAAGCTCAGGAGACACATTTGAATGGGACTGAAGCATAAAAGATGAAGTAGATGCATTGCATTGACCACTGGTATCAGGAGTTTCATTTGAAGCATATGTTGATGAACCAGGGGTGAAAGAGTAAAAAGTTGATGGATTCCCAAAAGAATTTTCTGCATGCACTATATTGCCTAAAAGCCAGAACCACCTTGAAACCCAAAACCTCTTGGTGAGTTATAATTGTTGTTAATTTATCCAGGACCTCTACCATAACCATTAAAAAATCTTCTTCTTCCAAATTGTCCAGGAGATCTAAAACCACAGTTAAAGTTACCTTTACCATAGTTTTTCTGAGGAACAAATGATGAGTTGTATCTATTCCTGCACTTATAAGCTCCATGTCCAGGTATGTAGCATATTTGACAAACAACATCAGAAAAATTATTTCCATTACTGAATTGTCCAGCATTGTTACCAGAAGCACCACCATTAAAACCACCAAACCCTAGACCATTTCCATTTCCAAAATTTCCTTCATAATTCTTCTGAAAACCACCATTATTTTTACCAGAATATGTGTTTTTTTTAGCAACATTTGCTATCATATTATGCATTACATCACTAGTGATCTTCCCTCTCTTCTGTTCAATTCTAATTTCATGATTCAACAGCAAGGAATACAACTCATCTAATGTTATCTTATCACCTCTAGCCAAGACAGCAGTCACTAAGGATTCATAGTTTGATGAGTCAAGACCAATCAAGACATGCATAATCAAATCACTTAACTCTACTGTTTTACCAGCTAAAGCTAAAGTATCTGCTATTCTTTTGACTTTAGCAAAATAGTCAGCCATATGCATTGAACCTTTCTTAATCGTTTGAAATTGCATTCTCAAAGTTTGGATTCGAGCTTGAGATTGGGAGATGAACATACCAGTAAGAGTCTCCCAGAGTTGCTTAGATGTTGTACAATCGATCACTGTAGAGAGCAGATTCTGCTGAATCGATGACATCATCCAACTCAGCAACAGTTGATCAGTCTTTATCCATGTTACAAACTCTGAATTTACAGATCTCGTGCTTCCAGTATTCTCAGAGATGAGAAATTGTTCTGGACATCTATTATCACCATTAATGAAACCTTCTAAGCCATTTTCTTTCACATTGTAAGAACTTGCATGCACCACAGAATGAAATTATTCTGATCCAGCTTGACTGGAGTAACAAAGCTAAAAGAAAGATTGTTTTGACTTATGTTTGTCATTCGTGGCTCTAATACCATGATAAAACTATAGTAAGGAGCTGTTTGGTAAGCTAGAAAGCTTAAGAAAATGAAAAAGAAAACGAAACAAATCTGAGATTTTTATTAATATTTCTTCAACCTACAGCTAAGTACAAAACACACGCTTATATAGTAAGCTAAAATTGATTCAATCAATACATTTAGTTCGTTTCATTGCAACCGTGTGAGATGAGCTGGATAACTAACTTGCCAAGTTAGCTCTCATGAGCTGATCAGCTGCAGTCAGCCATACTCTGCTTCTGTGCTCCTCTGTGCTATGCTTTCAATATCTCTAACATGAACAAAAGTAATAACGAAAGAAATTGAAATAAGAATTGACGTGCCATTTTGAGCAATATTGAAGGTTTAGCTGACTTGATTTTAATGCCATTGATTCGATATCATGCATATATTCTTCATTCTTGATGACAACGTTATTTACCAAGTGAGCATTGACATTTTTGGACGCTAGTCTCTAGTGTTACTCTCGCGTAATGTCTTTTTGCTTTTACACCATCCAGCATTTGCAACTTTCATAATATCATGTTATTGAGTATTTTGTTTTAAAAAAAAAAGAGTATTTTAGTTTTAAAAAATAAAGTTGTACTATTGGCACATCTCCAAATATCTCTTGAAATCCTTGTTTGTTTTCTACCCCATTAAATTATTTAAAGATTATAAAATTCTTATGACACCCATTTTAACCTCAAAATGGCCTTAATTTCTTAATGAATAAATCTCAAAAAAGTTTTCAGCTCTTCTCTCTCTTCATATCTCATTTTTTCTCTTGCAATTTGAGCTCGCTTCCTTGTCAACTCCTGATGAACAAATTGAAATTTGCAACTTGGTGTACTCTTGATTTTCTTTTTTTTTTACCCCCTTTTATAGTAAGCTTGGAAATAAAAGTAAAGCTTCGTTACTCGCCAAAACAATAAAATGAAACTAAGAAATTAAAGTAAGAATGTTGCTGGATTTTAAGCATTTTTTGCTGCCGCGATCTATTTCTCCCAAATCAACGCCCACTGATAACCAGCAAAATGAAAGAATTTCTTTATTTTTTTCCCATTTGTTTATTTTTGATATTCTATTTTCAGATAAATAAGAAAGTTTTGGAATCATAAAGAGGTTCTATAATAATTGGGGAGCCTATAAACTTGCAGATTTTCAATTGTCAAGTAAGGGAGTTTGAAACGATGAAGGGGTTTAATAAGAATCAACTTGTTCTCTTATGTAATTTTATATAATGGTAAACTTATGAATACGTTAGTAGGGTCTAATAGAATACTATATGTAAAGGTTTTAATAGGAAATTAGAGGTGTACCAATAGCACCACTCAAAAAAGTATTTTTCAAAAAAGTGGTTTGGAAGAGTATTTATATGGGTTCCAATATCATCATCCTAAATTTAAATGGATCTTTGATGTAGAATCAAAATCCTCTCCTGATCTGATTTTCATCAGAATAAATTATATTAATATGATTGGTGATTAATAAATTAAAAATAAAAATAGTTAAATATTAATTATCCACTAATACTAAAACACAGGTAACATAAAATCTATAAAAAATCAGAAATGTTCAGATTAAGAGAGGATCCATGTAGCCCATGGATGAGTTGGCAACTAATAATCGGCCTATTGTTGTGGCTGTCTATTTGTCCCAATTAATTTAATTAATTGGATACATGAAAAATTGTGCGGGAAATTAATTGTACAACCACTATATTATAAGCGGACCCATACATATATGGTAACAGATGATTATTATTTCTCAAATGATAGAGAATTCGGGGTCATTAATTATTTCCTTTGACATTAGTTTCAATTATTTGATTGCTTTTAGATCAGCATAGTACTTAGATGTCCATCCTTCAATGATCTCTATTTCAGTCTCACGTTGCGTGACCAACCAGTCAGGATCACTGCTTTGGTTGGCTGCAAGAATATCCAAGCAATGAGAGCCTGCAAAATAATTAATATTAATTTTCTTTCAGTAACAATTCACTCGCCCCAGTATTTTAAGGGCGTACGCCTGTAACTAGTGAAACATTTTTATTTTTTTGTAGCCTTTAGTCTATTCTACTTAATTTGTGCAAATTTGAAAATAATTTTTAAAAACTTAATTACCATTTCCTGCATAAATATGAATGTTGATTGAGTTATAAATCACTTACCATTGATTGTAGGAATGGCAACGACACTTTCTGATATGTTCTCCAATACCCTAAAAAGTTAAAAAAAAATAGATAGTATCAAGAGGGGGAGTCATAATTCATAACTAATTTTTACATATAATTGCAGGAAGAAATTTAATTTCTTTATTAACTAATTATTGTTTAATTAAAATTGGTTACCCGCCACTGCTGTAAGGATCTCTGAGTCCATTGGAGAAAATAATATTGCTAGCAAATTTTTGAAGAATCAGTTTTATATCCTGCAATAATTTTTGAAATAGGATTATAACATATTGTTACCTATCACATAAATGTTCCAAAATTAGATGATAGATAATTTGAAAACAAGAAGTCATTAATTAGTCTCCAAATTGCCTTCAACTGTTCAAAATAAAAAGACACCCCCTGTTTTGGTGAAATGATAACAATCAAGAACTCTCTTATTTTGGATTTGATCACATGCACTATTTTTTTTTTTAATAATAACTTACATAGCCTCCATAATAAGTAGTGACCCAATGAGGCCGAGGGGAGACGCCATACAAGCTCCCGCACCAGTCAATGAAGCTGCTCAGATTGAAAGGAGTAGGTTGGAACATTGTAGTATTGTCAGTGCCAATGGGTATCACCATCTCGCTGCATCTCTGATATTTAAATACACACTGGTCAATATTCTCATTAATTATGATCAACAATTAATTAGCATACGTTTAAGTTTCTTATAAGAAAAAAGAAAAAAAATACAACAGTAAAAAGGTGATCTCAAATAATTATTTTGTTTAATGCACCCATTCAAGTGAGAACCCAAGACCTGACTTCAGTAAAGAAGCTCCTTAATTATCACGTAAGGTAGACCTTTACGCTTCATCACAAATTATCAACTTGTGCATGAAATTATACATTTAATTTTTGACATTGTCAAGCTATTCACAACAGGGGCAAACTAAACGAGATATTAAAATTTTATAAAAAATTCAAGTGAATAAAAACAAATGAAAGTGCCATTCTCCATTTTGAAAATTCAAAGGCATGTATCATGAGTCCTCGTGGCACAAAATACTGTTTGACTGACTCTATGGCGTTTCGTTCTTGTTAACGTCAATTCTTGTTATTCTCACAATTTAATAATTAATAACAGAAATTCATGTTGTCACATGGTGGCCGGTTACCTTGTCAATGTATCATTGCCATTTGTTATGCCCATCCAATTATACAAAAATAATAATAATAATAATAATAATAATAATAATAATAATAATAATAATAATAATAATAATAATAATAATAATAATAATAATAATAAAAAATCATTAAATAGTACATGGTAAGAATTAATGAAGGTGACATGTAATGAGAATTAATGTAATTAAATTACCTGCCATCTCCATCCTACGGTGGTTTCAGTTTCATTAGTGGGTCGATTAACATAGCATGACATATTTCCTTTGTAAGCAACAACACCAGCAAATATTTTGCTTATAATATCAATTCCAAAAGCTGCCCCATCAATGCCGCCACAGACCATGCTTACTGGATAATCTGGAGGATGATTATATTGAGCTGCATAAGCATACATTAATCTCAAGTAGCCCTTGAGCTCATAAGAATCTCCCAAAGGCCTAATACAAAGAAATCAAATATGAAACTTTGTTAATCTATTTTGATTGGGATGCTGAAAAACCAAAAGAAGATAATATTTTAATTACCTGCAAGTTCTGAATTTATTGCTGAGGATTGCGAGACCGTCAGGCTGAGAAGCAACTTCATCAATTTCTGACCATGAATTTAGAATTGTTTGGTAGCAAGTTTCACTTGCTTCCTGCAAACGCCGCTTAATGATTAATTAAATACTTAACAGGGAAGAATATATGGAAAAAAAATTTGATTTATTACTCTAAAATCCTTGGTGACAACAGAATAATATCCATTCTGTGGAGCGATGTCATAAAAATACAGGATTGGGGCTGAAGAGGCCAAGGCTCCAAGGGCAACGTGGGGATATTTTAGCCTAAACCAAGCAGCAAGCACTGGCCGTATATGCCATGACCGGGAAAAAAAACAATTAATCATTTATGATGTCATATTTCTCAAAGAACATAAAATAAATCAAATGCATATATATGTGCATAGTCAACTTACTTCCTCCATATGATCCTCCGATGACGATCACCGGAGAATGTGTAGCATTATATTTTTGCTTTATATACAAGAGGATCTCTGCATAGTCTGCTATTGCTTGTGCAGAGTTGAAATAGCCAAGAGTGCTTGCATTTTTCAAAGCTTCTTCTCTTGATCCAAATGGAATTGATTTCCCATAGTATCTATGCTGGAGATGAATAAATTAACTGTATTATATAAGAAACAATTCATGAATTCGAGAATGAATATCAATTTAAAACTATATATAATATTTTCATACCTCAATATATACAAGGAGAGCCTTGAATTGTGGGGCGTTATCGGTTAAGAAACCGATGCCAGATGGAGCATTATCCAAGGGAGATTCAGCTCCAAGATATGCCAAGATTGGAGCATTAGATTGATCAGCAACGCCACCCCAGTACTTGAAATTGATGATGTATCTTTGTTGAAAAGTTGAGTAGCTTTCAGGCCTGTAGTTAAAGTGATCGAGTGTCTGATTGTAGTAAAATGTTTGGAAGTCTTCCGAAATTGTTGCTGATGACAGAATTTCGAAGTTTTGCAGAATTGTTTCCCTGATTGGACTAAGTCTTGGAATGTCAAAGCTTGTTGCCGTAACATAGAATGAGGACATAATTGTGAAGAAATATAGAAGCCATAATTGAAATGACAAAGTTGAAGAATGCATGGCAATGAACTCTCAACAGAGAATATGTTTTGGACCCAATTCGTGTGCTGCACTTTCTAAGATGATGTCGGGAACATCCTTTTATATAACAGGGACTCTTAGTTTATTTTATATTATTAAATATTAATGTATACATGAACAAGAAAACTCTTATTGGAGGGATAAAGTTTATTTGATAAAAAGATTATTAGACAAGTATAAAATAATTGAAAAACAACTATCAAAAAAGTATGATTATCTTACATAATCAATGAATAAAGACTTAAAATACATACTGCATATGACTCCAATAAGTATGATTATCTTACATAATCAATGAATAAAGACTTAAAATACATACTGCATATGACTCCAATAAAAAATGTAATTAAGCGGAAAAAAATAAAATGTCTTTCTCAAATAACCCAAAAAAAAAGAAAGTAAAATAGGCTCCAACGATCCAACTTTTCAATACTTGTCCTACAAGGTCCAGTTATCACATGGAAATAGCTTTTTGGCAGCATTTGAAATTAAGAAGCTTCAATGCATATACCAATCCATTATAGGCCCTATTGTTCCTAAAAACAGTATGTATATGCCATAATTTTCTTTGCTTTATGCTACTAATTATTCTGCATACTGCAGTCCTTCTATCTAGCTAATATGGGATTCCCATATGCTTTTGTTGACTTAGAAAAAGAAATTAATTTGTATGCTATTATTTTGAGATAGCGAAAAGATTGCTACGAGTGGTTCCTTTCACTCCTTATCTTCTTAACTGACTTGTTACAAATATCTGGCCAAATTTATGAGTTAAGCATATGGATGCAACAAGCCGAAGTTCGCTGAAGGTACTAACAAAAATGAGTGGCTGGGATAGAAAAAAAAAAAAAACAATTCACCGTCTTTTACAGCGATCCATCCCACGATTCCAAATCAACAGATTGAGTGGGCAATGCTTGAATCAACTAATATTAAAAAAATACTAAAAACTAACACTGGAAGAAATTGAGCTGTACTTCGGTTTCTCTTTTGTATTGCTTTTTCTTTATACGGGTTTAATGTCCGATCCCATATAATTTTCTTCACCATCTTTTTTTATTTTCGAATTCAGAAGACAAATTAATTGATTCAAAAGAATCAAAACATTACAAAAGGCAGTGTTTACTTACTTTTTTTATTTTTCTAAATTCTATAGTATAAATTCAAAATACAATTAACTTATTTTTGAGTCCAGGGGATTAAATTATTTCAACTTTTTATTATTTATTTGTTGTACAAAAAAAAAACTTTTTGAATTCCCAGTAGCAAGGGATTTCGCTAACGAAAAAGCCTTCAACACTGCCCCAGGGATTTTAATTCAATGTTGAGCTGAACTTTTTATTAATGTTTAAAAAAGATACAATTAGTAATTATTGAATAAGAATATAAAATTAATTAAATTTTAATAATATATTATTATACATATACGTGTGACAAAAGATTATGAAGAGTTGTGCTAAATCCTTATTTTAAATCAACTTCTTTCACATTTTTAGTCTTCACCAATACATTACACTTGTTTTTTGTGTTTTTGTTTTAATGAGAAGTCGTGTTAAACGAAAAATTAATTTTTCTAAGTCAAGCTTTTCCTAAGTCGTATGAACAAATCACATTCATAAAGACCGGTACTTTGGAAGTTAGTAACTGTAAACTTCGTAGAAGAAATCACAATATTTGACTTTTCTTTCCGCTTGTATATAATTTGATCCAAGAATTCCAATTCAAAAGAGAGAAATATGAGAAGCGAAGAAGTTACAGAAATGTCTAGAATTACAAGCTAAATTACAGAAGCAAATTAATGAGTTTATACATTGATGCCTCACAATCCTTATTAGTCATTCCTCAGTGGCCGGCTAGCCGCTCTATATTTTAGCTTCTGATGTATTGTTCAAGGAATCTATAGGCCAATATTGGACGTAGTCATGCAAACATTTTATTAAAAGATCTATATAATAATGTGAAGATCGATTGAACTAGATAAGGGTAATTATATTACACTTTGGTCCTTTGGGTTTGAACTAATATTTCGTTGTTCAATTGGTCCGTATGATGTTAAAGAATTGCCTAAAATATGTATATTTCCTTACTTCCACAGTTCAAATTATTTTTCTCCTACGACATATATGTTGATCTTTGCATAAATTTTCAAATTAACAATGAACTTAAATCATTTATTTATTATTGCCTTTCCTTTTGTTTTGAGTACAGTTTCTGTTATTGGACTGCTTTAAGATCGG
Organism: Citrus glauca; assembly: GCA_029633175.1. NCBI lineage: Eukaryota > Viridiplantae > Streptophyta > Magnoliopsida > Sapindales > Rutaceae > Citrus > Citrus glauca. Next base: position 32,490,684 of record JAQOOD010000008.1, read on the forward strand.
CATAGTACTTAGATATCCATCCTTCAATGATCTCTACTTCAGCCTTGCGCTGCATGACCAACCAATCTGGATCACTGTCTTGGTTTGCTCTAAGAATATCCAGGCAGTGAGAACCTGCAAATTATATAATGATTTTGTATCAGTAACAAATCGATATATATTTATGTACATAATTTTGAATATAAATGTAAATATTATTTCAAATATGCGTCACATACCATTGACCGTGTGAATAGCAACCACGCTTTCTGATATGTCCTCCAATACCCTGCGATATATGTAGCATGCTTTATTATTAGCCATAATTTATATATATACATAAATAATTAAGGTAAGTTTGTTTAGTTTTTATATTTTGAGGTTATTAACTGTTTAATCCTTATATTTTTCAAAAGTACCTCAAAATATCGCTGCAATCAAATTATTGAACCCTCTGCCATTACTTTTTATTTATTTTGACTTATTTTTATAAATTTATACTCTTATAATAATTTTTTTTGGACATTAATAAAAAGAAAAAATTAAACTGTCGCTTTAATTTAAAAATTAAATAGAAACAAAAAGAATATATAATAATTTTTGTAAAATACTATGTTGAGGAGCTAATATTTTACTTTTTTATTAATGCCCAAAAAAGGTAATTTCATGTCTTTTACAATATTAAATTTTTTTGGAGCTTTCACAAAAATTAATACAAATTCTTTTTGTTTTATTTTATTTTTGGGGCTAAATTGATAATTTAATTTTTTTATTAATGTCTAAATAAAAAGAAATGTTATTGTAAGAAGGTAATATTGTAAAAAAAAATGAATAAAAAGTAATGACATTGATGTCAATAGTATAATTACAAGAATATTTCGAGATATTTTTGAAAATACAAATATTAAATGGAATCTAAACTCAAAATATAGGAACTAAATAAGCTTTTACCCAAGTTAATCATCCTTTAGTGAGGGCTTCCTCTATTTAAAAGTGAGAATGCCACAAACAAATTTAAAATAAAAAAAACACATACGTACAAACATATAAGCATATGACACCTGTTTAAAATAAAATAATTTTAATGTTAATTACCCGCCACTGCTGTAAGGATCTCTAAGCCCATTGGAGAAAATAATGTTGCTAGCAAATCTTTGTAGAATCAATTTAATATCCTGCATTTATTATTGGAAATGCCTTGTAAATGTCCCGAAATAAAAAATATATACTTAATTTACAAGTAAATTAATACAACAATTGCTTTAAAAACAGTTCATAAGACCCTTACATAGCCTCCATAATAAGTAGTGACCCAGTGCGGCCGAGGAGAAACGCCATACAATTTCTTGCAGTCGTCGACGTAGTTGCTTAGATCAAAAGAATCAGTTGGGAACATTGTAGTATTGTCAATGCCTATGGGCATCACCATCTCGCTACATGTCTAATTAAAATTAAAAAACACACTATTCATTAATGTTGTCATATGTTACGATCAAAATTTGGCACGTGGTTAAGTTTCTATCATACATTCAAATGGATATATAATGACTTCATTTTCTGCATCGATCAAAAGAGTGTGTGAACATACTTAAATATTGTTTGACCTTCAAGTATACCTGTTCTTGTTCTTGAAGTTATCACTAACGCTTGTTAGAACTATAATTTAATAATGACAAAAATGAACCATAATAATCATTATATTGGAGGTTGAATTTTCTTCTAAATTTAAAGAATATAAGAATATTGTGATGTTTTGGAATGTAAATTACCTGCCACCTATATCCCACAGTGGTTTCAGATCCATTGATAGGTGGATTAACATAGCATGTCTTATTTCCTTTTGAAGCAACAACCCCAGCAAATATTTTGCTAAGAATATCATTATCAGTGCCTAAAGCTGCCCCATCAATGCCACCACAGAGCATGTTAACTGGATACTTTGGTGGCTGATTATATTGAGCTGCATCCGCATATACCGACTCCAAGTAGTCTTCCAGCTCGTATAAATCTTTCAATGGCCTAGTAATCCAACAGAACAAGAGAGTAAACAAAATTAAGGATATGAAAATTATCAGGTGCTGACATTGGTGTTTAACTAGCTGCTAAACTGAGATATATGTTGCTTACAGAAACTTAATGATATTATCTTGGTTCAGACTGGAATAAGGAAAATTATCAACCCCTATTTTTTGTAAAAATTAATCATTTTTTCCGTCATGAGTTTCAAAACCCATCAAAATCTTCGAACAATATTAAAATAAAATATTATATATTGTTACTTTCAAAATTTTAGTGTCTTTTGCTCATATGCTTCTATAAATTTTTGTTGCTCAATAGTAGGTTTAGCAAATCAGGAGTAAAACAGTATTAAAAATAAAAAATAAAAAATAAGAATTGAAGGACAACAAAATCTGTATAAGAGCAGGAGGGTTTGATAAATTTGAAAACATGATGAGAGAAATGATTGATTTACTGAGATTACAGGGGGGTTTTGATCATTTTCCCCACTAGAAAAGTTTTTCATTTTTTTTTTCTTTTCCGAAATTCATCAGGATCAGAAAACCAATGAGAGATATTTGACAAATTAATTTTCAAAAACAATGCAAAGGACACCTAAATATACTATAAGAGAAACTTTGCCCTACATGTATATTAATGATTATGATAAACCGAAAGGATATACATAGAATGACAGTAAGAACATTGGTCTATTACTTGCAAGTTCTGAATTTCCTGCTGAGGATTGAGAGACCATCAGGCTCAGAAGCAAACTTTTCTATCTCTGGCCATGACTTCATTATGGTTTCGTAGCATGTTTCACTTGCTTCCTGCACAAACCACCATGCATGTTTTTCAACATCTGTCAATTTGATTATGAGGTAACAGAATAGCACATCAAACTTTTCAAGTATATATTACTCTAAAGTCCCTGGTCACTATAGAATAATATCCATTTTGTGGCGTGATGCCATCAAAATACAGAATTGGAGCTGACGAGGCCAAGGCTCCGAGGGCAGCATGCGGATATTTTAGACGAAACCATGCAGCAAGCACTGGGAGGGGGGGATTCAAAAAAAAAAATTAATCAATCAAAAACCGTTAATAACGTTCATCTCATATTTTTTGTCACAAGAATCAGACGATTATGCATGGCTAGCCAACTTACTTCCTCCATATGATCCCCCGATGACGATCACCGGAGAATGTCTAGCATTATATTTTTCCTTTATATACAAGAGAATTTCTGCGTAGTCTGTTATAGCTTGTGCAGAGTTGAAATAGCCAAGAGTGCTTGCGTTTTTAAAGGCTTCTTCTCTTGACCCGAATGGAATTGATTTCCCATAGTATCTATGCTGGAGATAAATGATTGATTCACTATAAGAAACAATTAATTCATTAATTCGAGCATATCAAATTAAAACTATGTGTATTATGATACCTCAATATATACTAGGAGAGCATTGAATTGAGCGGCGTTATCAGTTAAGAAACCGATGACGGAAATATCACCGTCTAAGGGCTCTTCAGCACCGAGATATACAAAGATTGGTGCATTCGCATCAGCACCTGCACCGCCACCCCAGTACTTGAAATTGATAACGTATCTCTGTTGGAAAGTTGAGTAGCTTTCAGGCCTGTAGTTGAAGTGATCAAGTGTCTGGTTGTAGTAAAATGTTTGGAAATCTTCGGAAATTGTTGCTGAAAGAATTTCTGGGTTTTGTAAAATTGTTCCTCTGGTTGCACTAAGCCTTGGAATGTTAAACCTTGTGGCAGAAACTTGGAGTGAGAAAATTGCCGTGAAAATGTATAGGAGCCATTGAAATGAAGCAATTGAAGAGTGCATGGTATTGGAACTTGATAAAAGAATATTAGTAAGCTTCAATTAATTGGTGGTTGGAAGTTTACTGCTGGTACATCCTTTTATATAAAATGAATTGTTTTTTTTTATTTAAAATTTAAATGAGTCTGAATTTTATATAAAAACATTGACTTAGAACTATAAAAACATTGACTTAGAACTAAGAGATGACTTCAAGCACTCCACTCTACCTTTTCTGATCACTAGCAAAAAAATAAATATTCTTATTGTCTAGATATTAAAGATGGATACTTCCACTATGTGATTCTCTGCAGCTATTTGGTGGATGGGCAGCTCACTTTTCAAAAGGAAAATTATTCTGGCAAACGAACAGTGAGGTGACCATTACAGTTACAAGAAGAAAATTATTCCAGCGCGGACTTTATCGTTTCTACGAGTCTCGCCCAAATTAGCAAAGCAAGGACCCAAAACACGTGTTCTGCGTTTTGACAGCTGTTGTGGTGTGCATTTTAAGCTACAAAAAATGCTTTCAGAAAGTATTGCCTATGGCCATCTATTACATCCACAGCATGGTATGTGAAAAATTAATGGTCCACGTGTGGGTGCACCTTTCTTCATGCGCACCACAATGCATTCAAATTTAGTCAGCATATGATGAGAAGCTGACCCACTCCACAAAAAGCTCTACTTTATTTACATGATTCAACTCAACCAAACCCAAACTATGCCCAGGCACAAGAGAGACTAGCACTGTTGGCACAACCAATGCACGTTCAGTAAGTGGCCACGAAAAAAAATATCAATGCTTTTCATTATATTGATATGAATTATGATACAAGAATTGACCATAGATGCACAAAGAGGGGGGGGAAATTGATTTATCGCCGCACACAGGACATATACTCAGACAAAAAACAATAATAAATTAGAGGGAAAACAAAAAGGGGGAACAACCGAACTCACCCGACCACCCAAATTAATGCAAGCACAGGCACACATCACTAACTCAACTAGCAGCAGTGGTACATAAGATACAACGCATCCGAGGGGCACCTGATTGGGCTTCGTCGTCGTCGCCGTCATTTTCATATTCAACACCATTATCATATTCATATTCTGAAATTGGTTCTCGGTGAGTGGCTCCAGCCGCTTTCTTACCATTAACAGTTTGCATGGAATCCTTAAGACAATCCATGTGATAAGCATGACAGCAAAAGAACACAATTACTGATACATTTTGTATTGAGAAAGGATCAAAACACATGCAACATCTTGCACCAACCCTAGTTTTTGACTTAACCTCCATGGTTCTAACACTCGGCACTTTTTCGGTTGCCTGAGAAGCCCCACTGCCAACTCTTTTTGTTCGTGCATCATCTTCTTCATTAGTCAAGCAAACTGCTCGCCTTGCTTCTTTGTAGTATTTAACCAAGAGATTTACAATATCAGCCTGTGTTTCACAATACTCTAAAATGAGATATCATTGCACATTGTTTAGTTAGGATGAAATACTAAAACGTTATATCAGAGTACCTTCAGAATGTCATTGCACCCATGTCTAAGAGATGTTTCAGTCCTGTAATCAGTAATAATTTTCACCAGGCGATCTCTCAGACTGAAACATACCAAAAACAAAAATTATAAAAATGAAGCAGAGCAATACCAAATTTTCGGGTTGTATTATTTCCAACCCCAAGCCAAATTATAACGTTATGCATCACTCAATCTACGAAACTACGGCTCCACAGAGCATAAAAGAGGAAATATACAAGAGAACAGCCAAAAAAAATATTCAGTCAATACTAACCGAGGAATCTCTAAGCCATTGGGCACCATATTTACGATATATAGAGGATCGAGATTGCCAACAGTGTGCTCCAACAACACACCAACCTGCCCGTTGATGGAAGCAAGCTTAGGAAAACTTGGCATCATATTGTAAATATTTGCAAAATTGTCTGGTAAAATATGTGATGTATACCATTTCAGGTTTGTTAAGGCATTGCTTAATCAACTCTTCCCAAAGTTCGTCATCATGCTGCATGTTAACAAATTCCACAGCCTGCAAACAACCAAAAAAAAAAAAATTACCAACGCCGCAAGCCATCCAAGTTAAAACACAAAGTACCTCAATCAGCAAATGATTTAAAATACCTCTTCTATGTCCCCTAGTTTATTAATGATCACAGCTAGGGCATGTTTTGTATTTCCCATTCTTCCAAGAATGAACACCTGCTCCCGTAAAAGATCTCTCTTCACACAAATTTCATATGCCTAAGGTATAATTTCAATGGGTTAATTTATTGAAACATATGTATATACTTATCAAATCATAATTTGAATATTCATTGAACATTTCAAACCTTCTCAAGTGTGTAATGCTGACTACTACGAAGAAAAGGAAGTAACATCTTCAAATCATAGTCGGCACAAAGCTCTACCTGTCAAAATGAAAATGGAATGATAGGATAGTAGACACAAAGCACAAACACATATGATAAGCCTGTAATAATTTTCCCATTCTATACACAATAGAAATAAACTCTTTATTGTACAGAGGCTACCTTTTATGCTCTTAGTTGCACAACCTGTACAAATTTATAATGAAATGCCATGCAAAACCTTCATAGTATGAAGAGAACAAATTAGAACCCACTGAATCCCAGTATCGCTTCCAAAGTAGATCTTTTCATTAAACAGAATCAATTATTATTGAAAATTCCCCAAAAGTATTCCCATTACCTCATAATGGATTCCATAACCCCATTGATATATTTGCAAGTGCATTTGTATATTGTACATACAACTTACTTCAATGTTGCCCCTATCTAGAAATGATAAAAATTATTCAATGTCTAAATAATAGTTGGAGCATTCCACCCACCACCCAAGAAAAAAATAAAAATAAAAATATTTTTAAGGAAGTATATTGTGAAAATCTTTCCGGAATATATATCAAATACACTAAGAGTGAAACACAATATGCCAATAATAATGACAGATACATAACAAAAAGGTTAATTTAGCACTTCAGTACCTGCATATCATGAAAATCTTTTCCAGCATGCGGATTTACTTCAAATAATGCATGCAGGTATAAATGCAAAAAATATCTCGAATCACACTTGTCCCTTGCATTGAGTAGCTGTGTCACAACTTCAGATGGAGTAATCAAGTCCTTGTTCTGGATCAACAAAGAGACTGCACGCTTGCAATCTAAGAGCATCAGTTGCACAACCTGTACAAGCAAACAAAGCAAATGAGTCAGGTGATAGTGCGATAAACAAGTTGAGAGAAACTCAAATAGAACAAATCATGGACTTTGCATTTCACAGGTTGATCTCATCACACATTGACATAAAATTAGCATTCAAATTTTTTTGAAACAGATGTCAGAACCTCCTCTGTTTGCAGCAACAGTAAACTAAAAACAACATCACCATACCTTTTCACGAATGGCATCATGTAAGTTGTGTTTTTCAATGAAGTCAAATACATACGGCTTCATAAGCTGAAAATATAAAATTTACAAAGATAGAATCAAAAATTGCCAAAGTGCAAAACAGATGAAACACATTATATGCTTAAACAAATATAAATCCAAGGTAATAATCCCAGTGATGACTGCATTTGAACATAAGTTTGCTTGCAGGCAGATGTGCGTCAGGAAACTTACATCAGCATAAAGTGAAAAAGCTTTCTCATATTGCCCATCAATAACATACAACTCCGCTAGAGCCTGATTGAAAAAAAGGGCCAGTGTGTTTAGAAACAGTTGCAATTGGAGGGGTTCACATCACAACGTGATACATAAGTCAATATATAAACAGGGTTTAAACTAACCTCCTTGAGTGCATCGGTCATGGATGAAGAATTTAGCTGAGGTTCTATGGCAGATATAACAGACGATGCAGAGTAAATCACAGGAGGCCAGGATTTAACAGTTGACAAAAGATACTTATGGAAAGATGGATTTGTTGCCAGTGCTACCAGTGCAACCTGTGCATAGGAAACAGAAAGATCTGGCACATGAGAAATACAAACTACAGTAAACGGATTGCACATATCTTCATGGACTTTTTATGCAAACCTCATAAGCAGTATCCTTCAATCTTGGATTTTCTGTTGGCATGTATGGAACCAATACAGGAAGCTGACGAAGATGAGCAAAGTGGAAAACCCATCTGCAAAGCAGCCCACTCAAAGTATTAGCATGGAATCTATAGAAGATTTCTGAAAATAGAAAAAAAATGCTACTACCTCTCCCATGCTGATGCCGATCCCCTTAATAATTTGGGACACAGAGATGCAGCTTCAGCATATTTCCTTTCAACAATCAAATGATCAAGATATCTAGATCCCACCTACACTTATAGCAAAAAGTATAACAACTTAGCAAAGAAAATCATTAGGGCAACAATGCAATCAAACAGCATAAGTTACTCAACCATATTTAGAAAACTACAAGAAATCACAAGTAACTACAGCAAGCATGCTGACTAACTTATAAATTGAATATTCCCAGCACCAGATCTATGACGATAATTTCATTGCCATGTAATTGGACATACATGAATTGACCCAATGCCAACCCCAAATAAAAATAAAAGGCAAATGCACACCCGGTCTGCATCTGATTGTGAACATAGCCTGTTTTTTTTCTTTTCAGAAATTCTAGTCAGTAGTGGATAAAATGAGGTAGACAATCCCCAAAAGTTCTCTATAAATCGTCACACACATACATCTTCGGTGCTTATGACCTAGTGCTATATCCTCACTAACAAAAAAATTGACAGCATTTATGACCTAAATAGAATAATTAAGGCATTAAAAATAATAATGATTTTCCTTTCAATATAGATGGATGGACAGATCGATAGATTTATGAAATGACCAAGTTGACCATCTCAGGTTTGTAAGCTAATCTAGAATATGTCTCAGTAAAAAAATAACATAAAGCATTTATATAATACAGACTTATGCGTGGTAAGGATCCATGTTCATCCCAAGAATTGTCCAGTTTGTATGGACTCTTGCGGTAGAGGCAATAGGTCACAGGTTCAAGATCGGGAGATACGTCAAATGGGGGTAGGGAGAGGTGAGTGCAAGGTGACTAAAAAAGCTTACTTTCATTATCATTCCTGATAAGAATTTTTCTTTCTTATTAAGATATATGGTAACAAAGATAATCCAAATAAATTAGTTAAATTACCTCATCAAGGAGTTCACTCCGCCCTTGGCCTGCTTCAACTGCTGCTAATGCTTTTTCATGCCACCCATGTTCAAGAAGCCAAGCAATATGATCTTCAGCATCCCTAACAACCATACATCCATGAGGTTCGATCAATTCAAAGAGTAAAATACACACACACACACACACACAACAAAAAGTTTTGTACATGATAACACTAGAGAGGAGAGAGCTGTTAGAAGTTGCTATCAGTGGGATCAACATTATTCCATTTCAGAAAACAATTTCAATCCTCTATTGTTTCATCATGATATTATTTTTCTTATTTCTACGACTGCAATTAATTTCTAAGTTTTTGCTTCAATTCTCCGTAATCCTAGAATTGAACATGAGCATAGGGATGGCAAAAGGCGGGCTTGGGCCGGGCTTTTTCAAACCAAGGCCCAAGCCCACTTTAAGATAAGCATGAAAGCCGAGCTTGGGCTTTCATTTTTTTAATTTTTTTAAATTGTTGTAAATTTGAAATGAGTTAATAGACAACAAGTTGTTAAAATCATAAATAAATTAAAGAAAACGAATATTTCAAAGTAAAATAATAAATAAAGCAAATAAAAGTTTAGAAATTTAATTTTTTTAAAACTTAATTTTCTAATTCAAGCACTCTCTTAACTAATTAACGCATAAGAAAGGGTCTAGAATTATAATTTTAACTTTTCTGAATCATCATTTATTTATAAATTAAGAATTTAAGTTTTCTTTTTCTATTTTTATGTTATTTTTCAATTTTAATTATATTATTCTAATTTATAAATTTATTTATTTTTAAATAGTGGGCTAGGGTCTGGCCAGAACTTTTTTTCTTGAGCCCTTATCCAAGCCCTCAAGTGTCAGGGCCGGGCAGGCTTTTTTGCCCACCCTACTCAGGATGCCCCGTGGGCTTCATCTTGCCCCTGGTGGCCGTGAAGGAAAATTTATATAGAGAAATTTTTACTAGACCACATTTTCTAAGGCAATAGACAAAGGGCCAATTAGCATTTTCCCCATATCAGGAGCACCTAAATTAGACTGATGCCAAGTATCATGCATACTCTGAACAAATCAAAAATCAAAACACATTTCCATATGAACCTATGAGTGGCTGAAACCTCATTACTGACCTGGGTTTTGCAATGACTACATCCTTCGGGGATACAATATAATACAATGGTTCATCACCAGCAGCCCATTGCCCTCCAGCATAGCTGCTACCTAATGCATGCAAAAAAGTATTACAACTAATTGAATTTCAATTTTCTGATATACGCACAATAAAAATCTCAATAATGAATATTTAACCTGAAAAAGGAGCATGAGCAAGGGAATAGTCCTTTGCCTTGTAATGCTCAAAGCCAAGTACTGGTAGGGCATCTGTTGTAAGTTCATCATTATTCCATGTAACTATACGTACTTCAGGTCTCTGAGCATTCCCCTGCTTATAATAGATTCACAAAACTCAGATTTGTAATTTCAAGCATGCTAACATCTTTAAAATTAAAATAAATAAAAACAAGGCAGATAGATTTGAAGACAAAACAAAATAAACACCAAGGACCATAACAACCTGGCAGGTAAAAAGCAATAGTTAATAATTTCTCAGTCCATGCAAATAAAGAATCCCATAACAAAAAGGTAGCCTCGGACTGATATCCCAAAAAATACTACTAAAAATAAAAGAACAGTACTATATATTTCCTGTAATCAGGGGGGGAAAGGGGGCTGAAATATAAAAAGAACAATATTAGAGGTATCTTCGTGAGCAGTAGGAATTTCTTTCAAACATGAAAGCATTTAAGTCATTGCCTAAAATTACAATTTCTTCAAAGGTTGGTGATAGTTCAAAGAGTCTAAAAATAACCATTAAAACCACAAGTAGCGACAAACACATCAATCATTAAAAATTCAAAAAATTTGCATCTCAAAGAGAAATTGAATTGAAAATTTAAAGGGATCATGCTACATGAGAACCATATATTTCCAAAATGTGATCAGAAAATACCTGTCGTGATGGAAGAGTGCTACTAAATTCCTTTTCTCCATCTTCCTCTCCAGGAATATAAGCCAGAACAACCAAACAATCACCAAACGGAGCTATTCCTGAAATATAATAGCTGGTCTGAAAAGATGCCACTATGTCCACCTGGTTCATGCCAACATGCCTGTATGTCCCATTTGCACCATTACTCTGATTTGTTTTAATTGATGCAATTTTGACATACGTGCCCCAACCAATGACCAAGAGAGTATCATCCTGAATGTGACGGAAATACAGGAAGCAATGGCATCAATTCTTTCAGGGAAAATAAAAGTTAGAGAAACAATTTGCTGGAGCTGTTTAGAATTGCAGTGAACCTGCTTAACGCACATGCAAAATCCAATTTGATTTAAATGAATATAAGTTCCCAAAATAGTTTTTCTAGCTCCCAGGAAATCGCAGAAATCCACCAAGAAGTAGCACCTACTTGATAAGTGAGCACAAATTCTATTCACCTTTGACTAACCTGCCAAACTAAATGAGGAAGCAAGAGCTCAGGACGTGGGCTTCCTCGTGGCCTTTCAATAAATGTTATACGCTGATCATAGGCAGCATCATAAACTTTTACACCCGCATCATTGGCCCAAGCAATGAGACTGGTCCTCCACTTCACCACATGAATTGGACCTTCACCAGAGTGCAAAACCTAGGAATAGAGCATTTTGCAGTTGAGAAACCTAAAGGTTTATGGGTAATTTACATAAGCTACTGGTCTACAAAGTAGTACAAACCTGGTCTCGGTAGCCTAGCCACTTTTTTGAATTTAAATATAAATGACCTGCTAAGCCTCCAGCAACAAATCTTCTAGACATTTTCCTGGTATAATCTGGGTCCAGTGAAATGGCCTTCATTGGGCGATGATAATCGAACTTCATTTTTTCATCAGTGAAAAGGCTATTTATCACAACAGAACCATCATCCGAACAACTTCCTACATATTCGCCATCTACATCAAAGCTAAGGTCGTTGACAGCAGCAGTATGAGCAGGAAACTCCTTAACCTGTATAGAAAAAGATTTAATTCCGTATAATCAAAACAAAAGCAAGGTGACTCTGCCCATATCAATCAGTCACCAAAGCCAACCATCAACATTGATGTAGCTAAAAACAAATAGCATTTGGGAAAAAAGGAGCACAAGGGAAGAATTTAACATCTGCTTATAACAAGAGATGCAGGAGCTAAAACAAAATTTCTTGTGATTCAGTAAGTTTAAAACTAAAAATGAGAGTGACCATAAATCAGCAACCAGCATTCACTTCCAAGTAATTTCATCCACTCTTTTGCATGACTCAACCAAAATTCACCTCTGTCCATGAGGACCACTCAAATGCCTAAAAATTCCAGCAATACATTAATGCCAGTAAGAACAACCAATATGGCTCATGACTGGCACATGAACTAGAAAATGGAAGCCCAAACAGACTGAGCTTCACCCATTGAGAATACAAAATTATTAGTGATTCTAAAATTACACTAGAAACAGACCCTTTCTGAGTAAAATGTCTATTGTATAGCTTGTGCTACAGAGTTTTAATGCCGTTAAAAGAGCTTCTAAAGAGCTATCAGGACCATCTTAAATTAGTTGGATAAACAGATGATATGTTCATCCTTAGGATGAAACCTTTTGGAGAAACACTAGTTAAGTGCTCTTCCAGCAGAAATCATATTGTGAGTCAAAAAAGGCATTTGATTTGCTTTCCAGAAAAGCATTCCATAGGTGCTTCTACAAACAACTCTTTCTATTGATTACGCAAAAATCAGTTTCACTTGAACAGCTTTATACAAAAGCTCTACCAAAAGCACCTTCAATTTAACACACAAGTCGAATTTAAGCTCATTGCGAACAGCATCACATCACTCAGCTCAAATCAACGCATTCTCCTCAACAGTTAAGTTTAAACAAAATACAAAAATACAAAAAATAAATAAATCCAATCAAAATTCCGATCCAGCAAACGAGACAAATTCCTTCGACTTACCTGATTCCCCAAAAAATCAAGAATATGAACTGTGCCGGCGTGAGTACCGAGAGCGATCATCCGTTCAGCTACAGCAACGCACGAAGCGGCGTCGTTTGCCAAAAGAGAAGGTAAGCTGCCTCCCATTCTTTGATACTTGAGCCTTGGTTCTTCCTCCTCCTCCTCTTCTTCTTCTTCTTCTTCATCTTCGTCTTCTTCTTCTTCTTCTTCTCTCTCGTCGTCGCCTTCGACGCCGTTTTCCGCCGGAAACGGAGCCATTTGTACGGTGACTTTCGTCAGGTTGGTGCCGTTCGGAGCAAAAAATGAAATATAATAAATAATAATAGAATGATTGAGAAAGAAAGGAAGGGAAGGGAAGATCGGTTAATTTATTAATTTGCCCTTTTTTATAATTAAATTGAGTTTAACGACCGTTTAAAGTTATTAATTTGCTGGACAACAAAGAGTGATTACGTTTGATGGTTGCCACTTGTACAGGCGTTCTGTTTCTTCTTCAGCATCTTTCGTTTCTCTCTTCCTTCAGTTTGGGAGTTTCCCATTCTCCCCCTAACTTTTCATTACTCGGTTTGAGATTTATACGACGTGTCGTTATGTGCACCTGTGTAATTTTGTCGTCTCTTCAGTCCTCATTTTGGGTGACTTTTTTATAAAAATAAACCGTTTTAAAAAAATCGAATTAAGGCATTGGTTTGGTTTAATGATTTTTTATAAGGTAGCTGCTGCGTAAGAGTAGTTCCAACATAAAGTAAATTACAGAATCGTTGGATGTCTGTAGTTGAATTTGAAAATAATAATAATAATAATAATAATGTGCATCTAATAATTTTGGAAGTTATTCTACTTTAAAATTACTTTAAGATAGCTGAATCATATCCATAAATATCAGGCCAATAATCATATTATAATAATATTAATTCCTTAATTATCAATTAATTAATTCATATTTTGTTTGAAGGGACATTTTTTGAAAAAAATTAAGAAAAATGTGAATCACTGTTTATCACTTAGAGAATTAGTAGTTTGTTAATTGTATTAAGTTATAAGAGATAAAAATAAAAAAAATATATATTTACGCATTTATTTATGACTTATTGATTCTAAATTCATCAAATAAATAACATTAGTATATTTTTACAGAATACATAAGTCGTATAGTTTATATATTCGGAACATAAATGTAATGATATTGGACTCTAGAATAAAATTCATATTTTTTCTTAAAATATAATGGATTCATAAATCACAAATTAATATTTCAACCTATTTCCCTTAAAATTCAAATTTGGGTGGTCAGAAACATGACACTGGTTGATAATAACAATTACAAAAAACGAGCTAAAAATGATGATGACAATAATAATAACAATAACAAAAATTGTATTAAGATAACAACTTCATACATCACGATCTATTTTAAAAGAAGATTATGAAATATGGATCAATTTATAATGGAATTATGGTACATATTATAGTTACATTCAATTATTGAACAACAATAAATTTTACCGATTTAAGTGTATTCAACGGCGGAATATAATTATGGTGCAGTACCAACTGTAGTCTCGTTTAAAATATGATTGTATGAATCTGTTTAAAAAAGTGAGTGGGCCCCATGGTCCATTGTTGCCACCTTGACTCAATAATTTAAAATTTTTTCTAGTAATAAATTATGGCATAAGCAACTAACTGTGGGCTGACCTGATGTGGGGACATCTCCTAAAAGCAATCGAGAACAGCAGATTTATGGGCCTTGTTGATAGCCCATCGACCCCCGTCACATAAAGTAAACTGGATAGAAAATTTAACTAATGCTTTTCCTTTTAATATCCTGATAAAGCCTCTTTTTTTTTTATTATAGGTATATTGTTAGATAAAAATTACATAAAAGAATAAATTTGAATTTAACTACAAATCATTATCCCTAGCTATGATTAAATCCTAAAATATGATCTAATTATTATTATTGATAAAATCAATAATAATTTTGAAAACAAATAATTAAATTACTTAATAATAAGAATAATATTAAGAGAAAATATATTTACAGTGTAATTAATTTATTCTAGAGGATTGTAGAAATTACTTAAAAATCCACTATATATTTTGTCGTGTTTTGCAATTTTTATCAAATAAAAACTATGTCGGTGGTGTTGTTTGCACTCTATAATTTTTTTGAATTCTTTATTATTTCGTAAACTTATTCAATAAATTTTAAAAATATTTTTATTTTCACACTTTTTCAAATATCAAAATATTCACTTATTAAACCTGTGTTATTAATTACTGATTTTTTATACCCACAAAATATTTCATCATTCTCTAAGTCATAATAGTCCAAGAATATTTATAATCGATTGACTTAACTTTTCTTTGTATTTGATGTCCTTGTAGACAAATGCCACAACTTGTTAATCTTATTCAAAATTGTTATTCCCTTACAAATTTTCATTTCTTCATTTTTTTTTCAGTCTTTTATCACATTCACATAAAGAGTGTGTGGCCCGCTTGACGACTTCTCATATCATGTAGAACTAAGTACTTTTATTTTTACAATGGATTAAATGGGATGATAAAGAGGAAAATTTTGAGATTTGATATGTGATAGATGAGTTTTAAGAACATTAAATTTTTCTTAAATTATATTAATGTTCTTAATGGTAATTTATATTAGGATTATTTTAATAATATAAGATTTTATTAAAATTATAGTATCTAATGTTATGGTTGTGCTAAAATAATGAGATACTTTATTTAACAAGAAAAATTTAGAATTCAATATGTTGAAAGAATTACTTATTAAAGTATTGTATTTCATATCAAAGATCAAACATATTTTTTAATAATTATTGGTCTCTCTTGTGATATCAAACTTAGCTTTAGTGATTATTCCATCAGTTTATAAATAGTGTCAAAATTCTCAAAAACCAAGAAACGTGATTATCCAATAATGTCATATTTGTAAAAATACTTTGAATATATTTTGTCTCATAAAGGGGCCTGAAATTGTCATTTCAGAAATTATCAAAAATGTCATTTACATTATTTCATTTCACAAAAATCTTTATTGTTATTATTATTATTATTATTATTATTATTGTTGTTGTTGTTGTTATTATTATTATTATTATTATTATTATTATTATTATTATTATTTATTAGGTATTTTTAAATCCCAGTTAAACATTACACGCTCAAAAGTCAGGCTTTAGGCCATGCTGTGTCTGTGAGAGTCCGTCTGATCAGTTAAGAAAGATCTCTAAAAGTCAAGTTACATTATTGGTTAATTCTTTTATTAGTCTTTGCCAAACGAAGCCTTAACAGTCACCAGCTCCTCTATTCTCCTAGCAAACACTTAACATTCATTCACATATCTCATTAACAAAATTCTCAAATCTCAGATCTCCGCCACACTCAAATCAAATGGCTCTAAGCACTTCCTCCACACGGCGTGATCTGAGCTGAGATGCATCCGAATCCATTTCCATTCGGCACCATTTTTGGAAATCCGTTTTTATTGAATGGAGATTTGACCGAGGAGGGTGGCGCCGGTTACCAGAGCCCGAACGTCTTGTTCTTGGTCCCTTTTTTGCTTTTCCAAGGAGGCGGAATGGATTTGTCCAAAGTCGGCGAGAAGCTGCTCAGCTCCGTTCGCTCCGCTCGATCGCTTGGACTTTTGCCTTCCACCTCTGATCGCCCAGAGGTAATTAAATGTAGTGGTCTACGTTTTGATTAAATGCCCGTATGTAGTATTATGAGCAGATAATTGGATATGTAATTAGTGAAATTTACTGGAAATGACCTTTAGCGCTGTAATTTAATGCTATAGAGATATGCGAGGAAACTGGTGAACTTTGTAGTCAGCAGTATAGTTTAATCTTCTTGGAGTCTATGGAAATGCTGGTTGTTACTATGTATATCATCACTTTATTATGAACTTAAGAAGTTTTTTAATGAGACTTTTCATTATGGGTTTGTTATGATTGGCATAGTGGATTATGATTTAAGTCTTGTACTGTGACATTTATCTTAGTGGCACTTTTGCTGCTGCTATTTTTCTTCTAGGAGCAGTTAAAAGTAGCTATCTAAGTTTTTGGTTGGTGCACTTTGGGCTAGGGAGAATAGCTAGGGAAGCTATGAGGATAATTAGGGTTATAATGCTTTAGCAGTCTATATCTATTTATGTTTATTTATCTGGAGGGCCGTCATTAGTAGGTTAAGCCTATGATAGTTGAGATAAAAGTGATTTTTCTGGTTTCCTCATCATTGAAATGCTGGGAGAAGTAATTGAGGAAATCTTAGAAAAAAAAAAAGAAGGGCAACCAATGACAAAGCTGCTGTCAGAGTTTTCTGGTATTGTTAACAGGTGGGATGTGAAGGAGAAAGAAATAATCATCCTGCCAATATTCCTATTCTTGCTTGAGTCCTGACTAGCTCTTATGATAGTGCAGTCCACGTGTCTCATCAAAGTCATCCACAGAGCATATACCTACTTGATTATCTCATGAACAAATTATGGATTTAATACTTTATTTTCTGGCTGATTTTTCAGATTTGCTGGATTTCAAATTATCTAATGAAACATTGTTGTTGGGCTTGTTGAGATCATCTGAAAACCATGATTGGTGATCAATATTTCCTGATTTATTATTTCCTGAAACAAGAAAAAAAACGTCAGAAATGCTTCATGCCTTATAGATTGTAGTTAGTGAATTGATGAACCATGGCTGTTATAATATTGTTAAACTGACTTTTCATCTTTATAAGTGTCATAATTTCTGCTTCTCTCTGTTGTCAATTCATGAAGGGTCTTAGTCTCCATGATGTATGGGAGGAAAATGTGGAATCAGGTCACTATGAAATTATGACACTTATAAAGATGAAAAGTCAGTTTTACAACATTATAACAGCCATGGTTCATCAATTCACTAACTACAATCTATAAGGCATGAAGCATTTTTGACTTTTTTTTTCTTGTTTCAGGAAATAATAAATCAGGAAATATGAACTTTATGTTGATAGAAAGTTGGCAGTCTAGTGTACAGTGTGCTTTTCACTGATTATCTCTCTCTATTTATTGAAGACCTTAAACTGAGTCTTTTGTTGTTCTATTTGAGTTATCTGTTCCTTGCTTTCTTTTGCAGGTTCCGGCTCGAGCTGCAGCAGCAGCAGTTGTTGCTCGTGCTCTTGCAGGATTGCCTCCACATCAAAGATACAGTCTTTCATCAAGTTCTGAAGAACTGAGCTCTATATATGGCAGTAGACCTCAGGTTGAAGTGGTGGAAGAACTAGAGGAAGACTTCTATGAAGAGGTTCGACTAACTAATGTATCTTTGGTTTAATTTCTTTTTTCTGCTTTCTTGGATGATACTTCAGAAGTTATGAGTCTTGACGTGCCATATATATGATTCATTTAGTGTTCTGGTCTCCAGAATAGCCTTTCTATAGGAACACTTTACCTTGTAGAAGTCTGACTACTAATTTTTCATATGTAATTTAAATTTATTCCACTTGTAAAATTTTTTGAACTGTTAAAGTCTGCCTTCAATCCTGAAATGGTTTACTTTAACATTTTGGGGAATGTAAATTTTTTTCTTCAAAAGTGAATGCTGATGGGCCTGGGTTTTCATCAGCACTTAATTTAGTTTATCTAAATGTGCTTTTGATATCAATAAATTAGCTTGCTTGATGGGGAATTTTTAAGTTTAGATACCCAAATGTGGCCTCATGAGCTGCTTTGTTGATTTCATTTTGTCAATGGGCTGAGAAGCACACAGAGGATCTTTATTGGTTTTTTTTTCCTCCCCTCATCTGTAAGACAAAGAGCATATAACTAATATTGCAACTTTTCAACCACTCTGCTTTCTCTCTTAAATGACATACATCCACTGCTGGAAAAGTAGGATGTTTATTCTGACCTTGCTGCTGTGCTAATCTAGGAACTTCTTTGTGAACAGGGCAGAGCTAATGTTTGATATGAGGTGGGGAACAATGGCTAACCTTTCTCTGTCATTCTTTTATGACAGTGGAGTATTCTCATCGAATGAATTTGTTTATCATTCATTTTCTGATAAGTTGAAGCAATTTTCAATGAAAATTTCAAGTCTTGAGAGCCAACACAGATTTTAATTTGTTGCAAAAGTTGGTGATAAACATAGATGATATGCTATTGTTGGCATCTGCTGCAAAATATTGAAATTATAATAAATATATTTCGTTTAATCTTGTCAATTACGTTTGTGATTTCTGCATCAAAATGAATGATGGTGACTTTTAAAATATATATATGTAGACACATATACTTGAATATATATTTTCTGGTTTGATTTTTTGTTTCTGTGTAAGTCAAGCATCAAGTTAGATATTTTTAGTAAATTGAGTAGTTTTGCAACATTAACATCATCCAGACCCACCATATAATGAGTTTCTTTGGCAGATTTATCACTAAAGATAAGACAATTATCATTAATTTATCTTCTTGGTGAATTTGTAAAATTGTATATAGATTTTAAACTCCGTATTATATGTGTATTAAGTTTCAATTATGTTCTTAACCCCCCCCCCCCCACAACAACAAAAAAAAAGGAGTTTCAATTATGTTGCATGATTAAATCTCTGTAAACAGGATTTTGATCCAGTAAGGCATATATTAGAGCATATCCCCCCTGAAGAGAATGATCTGGAATATTTTGAGAAACAGGTATTGCTTCAAATTCTTTGTTATTATTTATTTTCTTTTAGTGAAGAGTAGAGAATGGCTTGGGTGCATCTGCCCTTCCTTCATAGTGAAGGGTTGGGATGCTTCAAATTCTTTGCATTTTTTAGGGAGTCAAGTTTCCAACCTAATTTTTAGTTATTTTTTATAGTACAATTGAAGTTACTTCCCATGTCTTTAATAATAAGGTAAGGCTGTGAAGCCTTCCTGCAACTGGTTTTGGCTTGTCTCTGCTTTGAGGAGCTATAAAGCTTCAGTACTTCTCTTGATTCTCTGATGATGCTGTTTGGCTCTTTATTGGCCTTTGCTTTGGCAAATTTGAGCCAGTGGGTCATAAGCTGTTCATAGTGCACCTACCACTGCTCATGACAAGCGAGCAGCAGACTAGGTTTCATTATATTGGACTGCTTTCAGTTGGCAAAACCAGTGATGCCTGATTTTAAATGTCTTTGTCAGGGAAACATTCTGATCAAAGCACCAGCTCCAGGAATGATAGATATTCAAAAAATCTTAATAATTATGCTTTGTCTCACATATAAAACTGGATTTTATCATATGCACTTGATCAAGGCAGTTTTCTTTAAGTCCTCTCCTGGTTATCTTTCATTCAAATGCCACATGCATGGGAGTCCTAGTAATTTTGTAAATGATTGAACATCTTGAAGATGATCTTATTTTTCCTTGACCAACTATACCATCCTTTTTTACCTAAACCATAAAAGATAAGCTCAAAATCATTTTTATTAAATGCTGAGTGGTATTTCCAGTGACTTAGATCTGCTTCCTCTAGCCTTTTGGCCTTTCTCTTGACAGATCGAGAATCTAGATACCCAAGAAAGGGTCAACCTTCTACATCATGTGCAAGTCCTATAGTTATAACAAAGTTTGAGTCCACCATAAAGGTCCTATACTATATCGAATACTGGAAAATGATTCTTTTAGCTGACTCCAACAGGTTTAAGATTGCCAAGAGAACTTGGGTCATCTGAAATACAATTGTGATTCATGAAAAGGATTTGGCGAATTGCTTCATCCTATTAAATACTGCTCAACATCATAAGCCATGCATGCATAATCATACCTTTGCCTCTCTTTTCTTTATGTTTTTGCGGCTACTTTGTATAATATGATTCCTTAGTTCTGATTACTGTTGTTAGAAGGGTTGAGATTTCTGTGTGTTTGTATATGCTTCTATCAGTTGCATTTGTGATTTTACTACATTATAAATTTCTGTGTCTGAGTTTGTTCCTAGATTTCATAACTTCATTTTTGTTGTTCCCATTATATGAATGAGACAGTTAATGTGTTCTTTGTTGTATATTATTATCATTTTATTAGTGGTGACTAATAACCTTCTGTATACAGAAGGTTGTTACATAATGTCACTAGACAGCAGACACTCATTTATGACTATTATTATTTTTTTAATTCATTATAACGGAAATATAAATTGCTTGTTT
Organism: Citrus glauca; assembly: GCA_029633175.1. Lineage (NCBI taxonomy): Eukaryota > Viridiplantae > Streptophyta > Magnoliopsida > Sapindales > Rutaceae > Citrus > Citrus glauca. Next base: position 32,511,897 of record JAQOOD010000008.1, read on the forward strand.
GTAGGCTGCTCTTAGATTAGCACAGCTGGATAGAGTATCTGAGCTCCTATCCCGTCAAGTTATGGAGCATACTGAAGTAATGGGTAAGTTCTTTTCATCAGATTTCCCCAACTTCTCTTTTTCTTTTTTTCTTTTTTTTTGTTGTTGGGGGGGGGGGGGGGGGGGGCATTTTTTCTTGTTTATATATTCACATTTACATTATTAGAATCTTTATGGCAATAATTAGTCTTCTGTTGTTTGTATGATATGGTTTAACTTTTAAACTATTATTTTATTTTTTAAGGTTTTAGTTTGCCTAAATAATTAAACTAAACAAAGACTCGCAGGCGCAATTGCAGGAATTTATATCTTTTAGTTTTTTTTTTTTTTTTTTTGGTTGCGGGACGGTGGGGGAAGGAGCGGATGTGGATTTTTGGTCTAACTGTGATTTTAGTTGGCATTAGGAAGATATTTGAAACGCATTTTTCTTATTTGTAAAGTTGATACTAATACTTGCTCTTGGCCAGTGAAGGGGATGAATTTAGTCAGGGAATTGGAAAAGGACTTGAAGGTTGCAAATGTCATCTGTATGGTAAGTATTGAGTTTTGCTTTATTAGAGGAACTTCATCAGGACTAAGCATGACCTCATTCATCTTCTTTCAGTGGTTTCTGTGAATGCTAATTCATTTGTGCAGATATTGTTTCTTTCCACATAAAACATTTTTACCTACAAAAGTACTTTTATTTGGTTATTTTTACTATTCTTTTGCAACTGCTGCTACTATCGATTTCCTAGCTCAATTGTGGTTTTATTTACTGTTATTTTTGCACTTTCCAGAATGGACGACGACATATAACCTCATCAATCAATGAGGTATCCAGGGACCTCATTGTAAATACCAATTCCAAGAAGAAGCAAGCTCTTCTGGTATATTTCTTTCTGTTGACACCTTAGCAAGCGACTATAGTTTTCATAGTTTGTTTTTCAATTCATAATAATTGCGGGATTTTAACAGCAAATTGTAGTCACATGGGTTAAACAGCGTCATTTTTGTTCTGTCGACTTTTCTTGAGGAAGTACTGAGATCATATTGATACTTAGAGTTCCATACTCTTCTTGGAACTAATTGAACTCAACTAAGCTGTAATATCTACAAAATGGAGTTTGGTTTGTTTATCCTCATGCTTCTGTCCACTCTCAGAGTAATAAAATAGTCTCAAGAAATTTTGTCCATTTCTATTTTATGACCTATTATGTCATTGTTCTTTTCGTGGCTTCTATCGAAGTAACTCCTTTGTGCTGTCACAGTTTTACGTTTAATTTCTTCTCTCTCCTCTTGTCATCTTCTGATCCCATTTTTACCTTTATGCTGATATATTCTTTTCTGTGTTTTATAGTTGCATATGCCTTTTGAGTTCAGCAATCACCATTTATTTTCCTTGCTTGCAGGACATGCTTCCAATATTGACTGAGCTTTGTCATGCACGTGACATGCAATTGGCACTAGAATCCCTTGTTGAGGAAGGAAATTACTGCAAGGTGGGTTTATGTATCTAGTAAACCTTCAGTATGTTTTCTTGTTTTATGTCCATATAGGCTAAATGATTACATTATACAGGCATTTCAAGTCCTATCTGAGTATTTGCAGCTATTAGATAGTTACTCTCAGCTCTCAGCAATACAAGAGATGAGTCGTGGTGTTGAGGTGAATATTGGAAATCTTTATGAAGTATTTTTGATAATTTATTTCAAATTCAGTTGTATTTTTCAGTCTTCATGGAAGGTTATAAAATTCACTTCTAAAATTAGAAACATTTGTGATGCTGCATTGTTTTCACCTTGAGATGATAGGCTCTTCCTTTTATGATTTATGATTTATGCCTACAGTTGCTTATGTTGATTGCCATTTATAAATCCAGGTTTGGCTGGGAAGAACTCTTCAGAAGCTGGATTCCCTTCTTTTAGGAGTTTGCCAGGAGTTCAAAGAGGAGGCATACATTAATGTCAGTATATCAGGCATTGATGTGATAGTTCATTTTTCCTTCTCTGTAGTGAATGCATGAAGTCGTCAATTTCTACTTTGAGCATCTTAACATGCTATAATCTCCATCATTAGTTGATATCTTTTATCTAATTTATGAACTCTCTTTGTCCCAAATCACTAACATAAATTGAAGGGTCAACTTTGTATAAATCGAATTCTTGGTGGGAGATTATTAATTTCCTGAATTATTATTTTCTTCATAATATTTAATGCATTTTCTTTGGACCAGTTTTAATTTTCTGCGGCAGTGGTAGCTTATATCTTTGTGTAAGACATCAACCAAGTCAAAACTTATAGCAATCGTAACAGCTGCATCTTGTGCTGGTCCATCCCTATGTAGATTTCATGCTCTTAGTAGTAACCATATTTTTTTTTTTAGTTATCCGAAGGTGGTTGTCACAAAGTCATAGCCAAGTTGGGCATTATTTTTCTTTTTTGAACAAAAGGATTTACGAATGTTGTTTGTAAGTCTTTTTTATTTGTAGGTTAGGTGATGGTTTACTTAAATGCTTTTCAGGTGGTTGATGCTTATGCATTAATCGGAGATGTCTCGGGTCTTGCTGAGAAGATACAAAGCTTCTTTATGCAGGAAGTTATTTCGGAGACCCACTCCGTTTTGAAGAGTATTGTGCTAGAGGTATGGATATAAGGCAGATGCTAAGAATAATAAAGGTTGCACTACCATGCAAATTCATATATTTTCTTCCTGAGCCAAATGATCTTACCAGTTCTGACACAATCTAGTTACATGTTTTCGTATCTTGATACCCAGTTAACCTGAAAAAGAAAGCATAATGTGCACCTTTATCCAGAATTGATGCTTCCACTATTTCCCCTACCCAATTACCAATGCATTGTGCTTGTGTGAGCTTATAGGGGACCACATGGTCCACTTCTGGATTTAGTTGTGATGGATTTATATGTCATTCAATTGAAGTGGATTTCATACGTTAAAGCATGCAAATGATTATAAGGGTATTTTTGGCTAGGAGTATATGTGAATCTAGACATACACATGCATGAAACATGAGTTTAATGCTGTTGATAGTCATTTTCTTGTTCTCATTATTATTCTATCATTTTCTTTGTTTAAATTCATTGTCTTTCTTTGTTATATTAGAGGACATCGTTAGTAAGATGACACATTAACTTTTACAGGATCATGAATTACAGATGCTAAATAGCAGGTATGTTTTAACAGCCTTGTTGCTGCTTATGTAATTAACTAATTTTGATTTGCTTCCTTATTTATTTTTATCATTTTCAGACTTACCTACAGTGATCTGTGTGAGCGGATACCTGAATCTAAGTTTAGACAGTGTTTATTGAAGACCTTAGCTGTTTTATTTAAGTTGATGTGTTCATATTATGAAATTATGAACTTTCAGTTGGAGAATAAGGTAATTTCCTTTGCTAATGCTCTTCTTTTCTGTTTGTTTGGTCCTCTTTTTGGTTTTTTCTTGCATCTGCTCTTCTCTTATGCAGTGCAATTTTATATTGTCTCCACTAGTAGATACACCTCCTATTAGTTCTGTTTGTTGGTTAAATAAAATACTTTACCTTTTTTTCCTGTGCTTTAGATATTTTTTTTTTTCAGTTCATATACTATTGTGCTTGTCTACTGAATGTGATTGTCAGATTTACTTTCTACATCAGGTCTCATTTAGCTTTGGTTTTCCATCTTTGTCCTAAACTCACTTACATGAGACTAATAAAATTTAATTACATTCCTTTATCTCAAAAATTACATCTATTATTTCCTGTAATTGCAATTTTATCTTTTTTCAAATATTAAGTTATTCTGTAAAAGAAGATATCTTTTATTGAAGATTTTTATTTTCATATCCATCTTTTATTTTTGTCAGAAATAAATAATGAACCATTAGTTTAGCTCCAAAGATTCTTACCCAGTTGTTAAAATTGACATTTCTCTTATCTTCTAACAATTTGGGGAATAACAATGTTGTCAACTGTGTACAAAAGAGATGTCTATATGTCATAATTTTACTACCAGCAAATTAATATATTTCTCCTCATTTTGGTAAATCCTGTCTCGTGGGCATGCTTGTTGGCATATTCTTTTGTTAGGCTTACTGAATGAATGGGTCTCTGCCTATTATTTTCTAACTTGAAGCCTGTTGGTTCTGGCTTATGTAGACTCATATGTAGGATGAAGCTGTTATAAGGCTGCTCCTTTTTCTTTAATAAATTCCCAGAAGACATAGTGCTGTTATGTATGTCCAAGTGTTTCCCTTGATTGCTTTCCTTTAATTACTTCATATACACAGCATAAACACAATAAAACATTGACTTCTTCCTGCAGAATTCAAATATAATTGCTTTCTTCCAGTTTCTTATGCAAGCAAAATATGCACAATGAAACATTGATACATTTCTGCAGACTCCAAATAAGAAGCAGAAGGAAAGTGACATATCAATGAGTTCTGGAGAGATTCATCAAATTAATTCAGACCCAGGAAATTCTTGCAATACCGTAGGTGTTAGTGGCTCTGGTTCTGTAGACAAGAAATCTGGATCATCTTCTATGCCAGAGTCAGCGACTACCAGCTCTTTGGCTGACCCAGTTCAATCTAATTTGGCGAATGTAGAATCTCATGATCAAGTGGAGGCGATTAGAGATGATGGCAGTGCAGCATCCAGTAGTGGATCCCCGTGGTATTATCTCCGTAAAGATGCAACAACATTCGTCTCGCAAACTCTCAGGAGAGGATGCAAAAATCTTTGGCAACTTACAACTAGTCGTGCTACGGTTTTGATTTTTTCAGCTGCTGTTTGTTCGACAAGCATTCACCAATTCTTGAGAAATTATGAAGATTTAAATTGCTTCATCTTGGCCGGGGAAGCCTTTTGTGGAATTGAGGCAGTTGAGTTCAGGGAAAAGTTGAAGACTCTTTGTGAAAATTATTTTGTAGCATTTCATCGACAAAATATATATGTAAGTTGAGATTTCCTTACTGGCTATTTGTTTATCAGCATAATTATATTCTCAATTTGCTATTTTGTTTTCTATGTTGTGCACATAAAATATCTATGGCTTGTATGATGGACACAATGACTGCATCTTGTGGAAATAACATATTCAGTCCTTTTCAGAGTTACTGTTTAGATATTACTTTTATGCCTTCAATTTCATGATTTACTTGTTAAACTATTGAGATCTAAAGAACATCATCAGAGGTATTTTTTTGTTTGAAAATCCTTTTCAAATTCTTCTTGTGGTGTGCTTCTCAGTGGGTTTATTAGTGATGTGATTTTTGTTTTGAATTGTCTGCATCATGAAGTTGAAGTGAGAATTAGGACTTTAGTGCCAGAATGAGAAAGGTACGTGGCGTTGTTACACCAGCGCTACAACAGTTAAGATTGTACTTTAAACCAGTAGTCCGCAAGCTCGGGTTTCCAGCCGATATACCCCTGAGATCAAAACCTAAAACGAGTTCTCTTAAGATCATATAAACCCAAAACAGACTTTTCTTTAGTCTTTTAAACAGGGTACCAAACCTTTTAAGAAATCATCATAAGTTTTCTGATGCACAGGATCTTGCTTGAAGGAAAATGCAAAGCATACTTCCTTAAGTTTTCAAAATAAACAAATTTAATTCTTTGATTGAAAAGTCATGATGACATTTTGTTTTGTTTCCTATTTTTTAATTAGCAACTGAATTTATGGTTGCAAACTTTTTGTGGAATATAATTTTTCATCATGTTATGCCTCCAGTGTGGTCTAAGTAATTTTTCATTCCTTCACAGGCATTTAAAATGGTTCTGGAGAAGGAAACTTGGATGAAATTACCAGCGGATACCGTACAAGTAGTGAGTTTTGCTGGGCTTGTTGGTGATGGAGCACCACTAATTGTTTCACCGGACTCTTCTAGTGCTAGAGTAATTCATTCCAATAAATCAGCAAGCCCAACTGGTGCCACTTCCAGGAATAATGGATTTTCTCACTGGCTGAAGTCTGGGAACCCATTTTCACAAAAACTAATATATATCTCCAAAGGTCTGAATTCGCCACAACTTAACGGAGCAATTGATGGCGAATATGATGACTACTTTCGTGGAGATAAAGTCACTCCAAAAAGTAGTGACAAAAGTCATATGAATGGTGCCAATTCTGTTCCAGAAGAGGAAAATGAAGATCTTCTTGCAGATTTTATTGATGAGGATAGTCAACTTCCAAGTCGAGTTTCAAAACCCAATCTTCGGAGAAATCTCTCATCACATTGGAATGATGATGAGATTACATCTCAAACAGGATCATCTCTTTGCCTTCTCAGGTCAGATGCTCTAAATTAATTTGGAAGAATATATATAGAACTCTTTGCTTGAACAATTGAATCTAGAGTATGTTTTATTCAGCCCTGCATGGTTTTGCATACTAGGTCAATGGATAAATATGCAAGGCTGATGCAGAAACTAGACATAGTGAATGTTGAGTTTTTTAAGGTATTTTTTCATTATTTACCCTCCTTGTACCATGTTTCATGTCTCTAGCTGTTAATGCAACCTGAATGGTGGTTTCCTGATTCAGAATATTGTTGCAGGGGATATGCCAGTTGTTTGAGGTTTTCTTCCATTATGTATTTGAAACATTCTGTCAGCAAAATGGAAAAGGCTCAACCAATCCTCTTAACTGTAAGGTCCTTTTTTAAAATTTCTTTATCTGGTTCTTCTGTATTTACCAACGCATACTCTTTTACTTTTTACTATTTTTAAAACTTATAGATTTGTTTCAAAATCATTCTACCTAGACTGAACCACTTCAAATTGGAGTCAACACTTAATTAAGAACTTTATCTTCATATGATACTCAGATCGGCTGAAGACAGCCTTAAACAAGATAACACAAGATTGTGATGAGTGGATAAAACCCCAGTTGACATCATTTTCATCTTCGTCACCTTCATCTGTGGCAAATATGGATGTGACACCTACTAGTCCTCGGAGTCTTTCAGGTTCATCTTTTGGTCTCAAGGTAATGTTCATATTTTAGTTTAGGCATTTAGTCAATTAGCATGATCTTTTGCTTTTTGCTTCCCCCGCTTCAGTATCCACGGTAGTGTTGGGGCTCTGGGCGTTCTGACAGCTGCTTGTCTTGTAAATTTTATTTCCAAAATGTGCTTAATATATACTATTATTTCTTTTTAATGCCCTTAGACCCATTTTTTTATATATCTTAATTGTTCGGTTGTATCTCCTCTAACTATCCATAATTCTGGTTTTGATTTTACAATTCTTTAAGCCCTTATGCCTATCATTATTGTTCATTGTTCTGTTTTAAGAAGGTTAGTGTTATTTCATCCTTCAAGTTACACTGTATCCCATTACCAACTTCTGTTGTTCCTTCTGTATTACTGTTTTTTCTAGTTTTATTTCTTCCTAAGTTACATTGAATTAGTTCCTTGGAAAAAAGCTATACTGAATTAAAAATGTACAATTACACAGCTGTGCATGAGACAGTCATCAGAAGATGCTGTCGATTTTATGATTGATCAAGATCCTAGTCTTAAGGCAGTACTTCCTGTAGTTATCTGTTAGTGATTTATTGTATCAATTGCTTTTTGTTAAGTGTAATACTTGATGATCAAATTTCCAATGATTCAAAATTTGGAGATGATAGTAGTCTGAACTTATCAATAGTTCCCAGGAATACAATTAACTGATGGCCCAAGTTCTGGTTCCCAGTATTGACTATGCAATTTAGAAATGAGAAAAAGTGAATTTGAACCTCCTGGCTTCAGATATATAAACACTGAATGTGAATTTTTGTGGTCAGATCACATGCTTGGTCGAATATATCTGAAATGCCACTGACCTTTGCAATGTGGTGACGATTTATTTGTTTAAGCACATTCAATTAGGTGAGTCAGAGAAGAGAATCCATTGGCATTTACTAAGTAGCTAACTTCACTGTGTACCATAAACTGTTACTTGGCTATTAAGCTGTGGATATACAAATGTTGTATGTTAGGAGTCTTTTGAGGACAAACATCCTCTCGTATATCTTGACATTGAATAAATATGGGTTGTTTGTGTAATGTTCTTGGTTTCTTGATGTACTTGCCATTTTGCAAATCGCATGTTCTGCCCAAGTTGGCATATTCTCTAAACTTATAGACCATTGAAATTACTCTCCCTGGGAGGGAAATCAACATAGAAGGTAGAAGTTCTCATAATGCAAAGTAGTCAGTTGCACTTCTTGTCACCTTGTTTGGTTTCCTGCCATTTAAGGAAGCAACTGCATTTCAATGCAACATTTTGGGCACTGAACATTTAATGAAGTTGTGGATGAAAACTTTCTCAAGATAATTGTGTATTGACACATAATGGACCATGGAATTAGCATTGTGAACAATCTGATTCTTTGTTAAACAACCGAGCATTCCAATGAGAAGAAAGCCCCGTGTCTGGAAAATTTGGGACCTTGGTTTAGAGGATATTAATCTTGTGAGCATTTCCCTAGGCTTCACATTCGTGATTATCCAGCAAATTGATTTTGCATAGCCTGACGCTAATGGGTGAGTACTAAGAAACCAGTCTCAGCATTTTTATAGACTTGGCTGTCTTAAAAATGTATGAGATAGATATTCTTACTTAGGGTTACATTTACGGACTTTTTCATTCTTCCTTTCAAATGTTTCAAGGAATTGAAATCATGAATAAATCACCAGAAAAAATAGTAAGTTATTGCTGTTGTTGGATATAGAATAATTAACTGTTTGACAATTTCTTCTCTGCTGATTTTTGTTATATTCTAAGAAAAGCGTGTGAGTTCCTTTATTACTTTATACCGTAGCTTACATTCAGTAAATCTTGTTGTTCAAATATAGAAATGAAGCAATGCGTGAGACACTGGCCTATTAATAACCGGACTATTATGTTGCAGGAAAGATGTGCAGCTGCTGATACTGTATCTCTTGTTGCTCGGATGTTGCATAGATCAAGAACTCGTCTCCAATCAATGCTTCTGCAAAATACTGCAATTGAAGATTTCTACGTCAATCTGGTACTTTTGCCGTTATGTTGTGGAATGTTTATTACCAGTCATGAACATTTCAAATCTCAGACTAAACATGGGCCGTCACTTACTATTGATTGACAAAATTATAAGATTTTTGCTAAATCCATTTACAAGTCTGTAATGGATTGAGATTTGGCAGTGGTTGATTTTTGTGTAATAAGATTGGAAGACATGGCAATAGCTTGATTTATGTGTAATAAGAATAAAACAATACTGTTGAGGTATTGCCCAACTCTAACTTGAAGACTATTTAGTAGATATACTGCACAAATATATGTCATATTGTGCCTCTAAAATGAAATTCTCAAGTTAATGGACATACAAGAGCTGGCCTTTGTGCATTTCTTTGTAATGTTGAAAATCAATTATTTTCCATGTTGCATATGTTTAGAGGAAAGCAAAGAACACTAAATTTTCATGGCTTGAAACTAAAGGCTTAAGCTACCCTCAGATATAGAACTTTTTCTTATCATCCTAATGTTCCAAGTCACTACATTATAGGTCCATATTATTGAAAAATCTGCCCCATTGCCATGTTCGTTCAGCATATTGGTTAACTTTCTATTTATTTTGACAAATGAACTTTACTTTTTTAACTTTCTTAGAAGGTTTGTTTAGAGAATTGTTTTTCTACATATCTAATAAATTCCATCTGCCCAAAAAAGGGGGAAAAGGGGTTTTCCCACATTGTACGATCTAACAGTTATGTGGTCTTTCTCAGGTTGATTCAGTGCCGGATCTTATAGAGCACATACATAAGACAACTGCAAGACTATTGCTTCATATTGATGGGTAAGATCATAAAGCATAATATTGTATTTGTTTTTTTCTCCATTAGGAGTTCCACCATCTAAATTATTTCAATTTTATAGTTGTGGGTCTGGCAGTGGAACCATGTATTCTATACATGTTATAGACATACTTTAGACGTTTGGAGCTGGTCTTTTCCTCTTTCAACTTGTGTGTTCTGTTATTTTGAACTATCAGCATTCTCCTGTCTCTTCTTTTCATCTTTAATGGATGAACCTGTTTTTGACAGCTATGTCGATCGAATTTCTAATGCTAAATGGGAGGTTAAGGAGCTCGGACTAGAGCATAATGGGTTTGTTTCCTTGATTTATCTTCTATCTGCTACTCTTTTTTGAGATTCTAACTTTGTAACTACACAATGTCCTTAAAATTCTTTTAACTGTGAGCAGCATTTCTTGGCAAAGAGATTAATATGTATATGCACCCGATATGCTTTTGTTTGCACCAATATTTAGTGCGTGTATTGATTTATTTGGATTATGAGTTTTTCAAGATTCCTGGAGGAGCTAGAGGGTTCTGGTATGGGTGACACTCTGTCTTCCTGTTGGGCAGTTATGATTGTTTGCACTGTTTGCTGGTACCTGAAAATTTTGATAGGACATATTTCCATCCCTTTGAGATTGGCTGTGTAGCTAATAATCGTGAAGAATATGTAGTCTGTCTCATCATCTGCATCTAGTAACTCCGGGTTCCATGCCCTAGTCCTCTACTCCAGGACCCGTTTTTCTGTAAAATAATTAATTCATGCAACTTCTTCTTGTGGCCAAAACTTGTATCCGGGTCAGTCTTGCTCCTGCTGTGGTCGCCATAAGAATCACATCCCTCTATTTTGTTCCTGCTGCTATTTGCTATTTTTCTTTATTGTTAATTCTCTTTGCAGAACAAATGAATTAACGGCTGCTGTTGTAATCCTATTTCGAACCTTAGCCATTAGATTTTAACAAATGGTGGATTGCAGCTGTTGTTTTATAACCATTTCTGTGTTCCTAGCAAAAGTGTATATAACAATTGAAAATAAGTTAGTAACTACAGAAATATTCATATAATTCTTGTCTGAAAGGAGGTTTGCTGTAAACATTGTCCTGCTCCTCTATCTCAGCTGGTGGAAATTTTGAACCATTACTATCAATATAGCTGTTCCAACATTCTTTTAGACTGCACTTTTCAGTTGTTGTGAAGGAGCAGCTGCTCTGTTTAATCATGCATTACAAAACTTTTGTAATCTACTATTTTTGAACAATTTTCTTTCCTTACATTTTATCTTTTAGATATTTGTTTTTATTCCGGTCCAATTTCTACTTGCTGACATCGGTTTATAATAGATATGTTGATCTATTGTTGGGAGAATTTAAGCACTATAAGACGAGGCTTGCTCATGGGGGAATTCACAAGGAGGTATTTCTCTCTTGATACTAGATCTTGTTTTATGTGAATGCTGGGTGTTGGAAAAATGTTTATTTTACATTCATTTTTCGATGAATGGTTGATCTATGCTTCTGGACAACTACTTGTGGTGTGGGTGAATACTGATTGCTTGACTCTATACTAATTTAGAATGACTAATTATTGGAAACTGTCTTGCGGTTCATAAAGGTTCAAGACCTTCTCCTAGAATATGGAGTTGAAATTGTTGCCGAGACTCTTATAGAAGGTCTATCACGAGTGAAGAGATGTACTGATGAAGGACGAGCTTTAATGTCCTTAGATCTTCAGGTGCTTGTTAAACTGTGATGGGGAATTTGCGTATATAAATGTTTCCATGTATTTTTGGTTAAACTAAAAAAGCTGACTGCTGCTTTTGTTATCAGGTTTTAATCAATGGCCTACAACATTTTGTCCCTGTAAATGTCAAGCCAAAGTTACAAATAGTTGAAACTTTCATCAAGGTGAATAGTAATATTACTAATTGATCCATAAGTTAATGCAGTTAAAATGTTGAGGTGATAAATTGAAGTGGAGGTTGCAGCTTGATCTGTTTGACATGCTCTTCATTTGGAAATGCACACAGACAACTTGTCTCAATTAATAATTAAACTATGCTTTCTCTCTCCTTTTTTTTTTTTTTTTTTACTTTTAACAGGCTTTCTACCTTCCAGAAACTGAATATGTTCACTGGGCTGCTGCTCACCCTGTAAGAAATTTTGTGCTATGTCAAACTTTTGTATACCTTTTTAGTGCATTCATTCCATCATGATACGACTTTGGCTTGCAGGAATACACTAAAAGTCAAATTCTAGGGCTGATCAACCTTGTTGCTGCAATGAAAGGGTGGAAGAGAAAAACCAGGTTGGAAATATTAGAAAAGATTGAGTCAGCTGGTGCATAGTCTGCAAAACCATGTAAAGTTTTGGTCTCTCACGCTACCATTCTTCTGTCCTTTTCACCGAGTGATGTATATCGTTCTCACTTAAGTATGTAGAGTACCACATTTCCAAGGCTGTATATCTCCTGATGCATCTGTTTGTGTAATTCATCATCTTTCCCAGAAGGGAAATATCACATGTAATTTTTTATCACAGCATATCTGGTTGGTTTTCAAATGGAACAGTTTCAGTTTTCCGCCCTTGCTTCCTTTATTACAAATGGAATTAGTAATTTTTCTGTCTTCTGCGAGTGCACTGTTGAAGTGCTAACAAATGCCCTGCATTTAGTTTAGACTTTAGAGTAAGGTAACTGAAGTTGTCAGGTTTGGCCAATGTCAGGATGTGGATGGTGATTTAGTGTGAGCAGAGTTGTGTTTAGTGTGAGAATTCGAATCCAAAGCACATCTTTTACAACATCAAAGATGTTTTACCAGTCAAGAGACAATTTGAAATTTAGTGGAATTTGAATGATTTTGTTTCCTAAGTAAATGAGACTGGAAACATCGTTGTTTTTTTATTCAAACTCGTATTCATTCCTAATCGAACGATCAAAATTTTGGGTTAAAACTTAAGGTTGAAGGTTCAGATACGAGCTTTAGACTTTGAGAGGATATATTAAAAAATAAGTAAATAAATGCATAATAGGGATCCGATAAAATTCCAAAACTATCAAGTACCAATACTCCCTTGTTTTTCATGTTCTGATTTTTGGTATCGGGGATCAAAAGAAATTCCATTCTTCTAGGACTTTCCCTTTACAAATTCAATGAAATGTAACACATTATTGAGTTTGTGTGTAAAATCACTCGTAACAATAAATTGCAATGTTCGGAACTTCCCCCTCGGCAATGCTATGTCGCCTTTCTCTATCTTTTATTGCTGTATTTCTTCTTCTGCCCCTCCTCGAGTTATTATTAAGGATTTATCATCAAATCACTACTTTTCGTGTAAGCTCAGACTCTGTAATTAATCTCTGTATCTTGCTGTTCTTCCATGTTGTGCTTATTGGATGCAACAATAATGTCAACTTATCACAGCTTTGCTTTTCTAGCAGAAGCAGAAGCTGGTGAGTCTGTCATTGCAGCCAACATGTTTAATGCAATACAGGGCTGGTCTACTGGCACCTGCTTAATCAAACAATTAAATTAACATTATATTTCATGTCCATGCAATGCACAGTATAATTCGCAGAAACAAGCAAAATAATAGTAATAATAATAACAAAATCAGAATTTCATGTGAGAACACTGTAAGATTTTCCAAGTCAGAAAAGTCCGTCAGTTTCGACTTTCGACAAGTACTTTCAGCATTAAATGCTTCAACAACCCCACTGTCCACCTTTACCCTTTTTCCCTGACCACAGTATCACAATAATTTTTCTATAAAAAAAAAAAGTGTCAGAATAATTTCATTTAAAAAAAATTAAAATAATTTAATTGATTATTACTCATTTATTTATAGGGATTATTTATAATCTCCTCTCAATTGTTAAATAATTGAGTGGAGTCAGTTTATTCCTCACAAAATGTGAGTGAAGTTGACATCTCTCGAATATTTGAGAGGATTTTAAAAATTTAGACAACGTTTTAAAGGAGTATATACCACAAAGAAGGTTCCAATTATAAAATCTGTTTGTGAATATTAATTATAATACATAATGTAATATCAGTAACAATCTTATATAACAATATTAAAAAAAAAAAAGACCTAACCTAATACATGCAGTGCGCGCGCACTTTAATCGCACACGACTACATAAATGGTGAGTTCTCATTTGAGACTATAACCCACAATAAAACTCCACTCAATGAGAGCCACCACACGTACAATCCCATATTATAAGATATGCAACTGTGCATATTAAATCAAATTCTTATTATTATATGGGAGCATATCCACAATTCAGCCATTGTATATTTCATTGGCTTTCACTCTTTTGAAAAAGTTACAAATTTTGTTACATCCTTTGATTGTTCCTCGTTGACCATCAGATTTTACTGAAGTAAAATGATGTGGAATATATATATATATATATAAGAGGGATATCGAATTTCATCAATTCTTTTTATTGAGTTTTGAATTAGGTTTAACACTTTGATTTTATGAAGGTTATAGTTTTACAACTTAAGCTAAACCTTTGGCTTAGGGGAAAAGACAAAAAAAAATTAAATTAGCAAACATCTTTTGCTTCTCCAAAGAAAGCTTGCACGGGTTACCAGATTTGACAAGCTTTTAAGCCCACTTAATTATTATTATTATTATTATTTGTTGCTAATTCATGCTTTTAAGCCACTTCACTATTGTAGTTATAACTACATTCGGTCTCTTGTTGCAAGTTGTATGATATTTTTATGTGCAACCAAAAAAACATTGAAATATTTGTGCATACATTTCGTCCCCACATGCTCAAATTATTATATTATAGACCCACAGGGACTTAATAAACCTTGTACCTAACATACTTTCTTCGTACCATTGTATTCGTTTCAATCCGATTTTTAGCAATTGAAATGTCTACTTAAAGAAATTTTGCAAAGTTGAATCATTAACAAAAATAGTTAATTAATTTTTTTACTAAAAAAAAAAGAGTAATGGGTATTATAAAGTTTTCATTAATGTGAACTTCCCTTTCTATTTAAGTTTGGAAGGAATTTGTTAAGAGAAGTTCCTAATCTTCTTTACATTTATTTTTTTTCTTAATAATAAAAAAAAACACAGAAAACTATATTTCCAAAAATTGTATTGACCATAGATGCAGACAATTTTGACTGTAATGATAGTGTCATGATGATCTTAAGGATGAGAGTGATGGTTTTGGTAGTTGGAATCATGAAATGACAACTAGATTTTTAAATTAATTTTCTTGTAAAGAGTTGTTCTAAGTTTTGATGACTTACAAAGTGGCCAGCTCCAAGAATCCAATAAAAATGCAAATTTTTGTATGACTTTTTGAACCCTTTTGTAATTTTGTCATTCCTGCAGAATAATGGAGTCCTCTCAGTGCTGAGAAATTTCTGAAGCCCGTCCCACCTGATATCAATTTTTTTTTTAAAAAAAAAAAACAAAATTTACAAATTAAAATCCCATATAAAAGGTTCATACAGCAATTTACAAAAATATATCCAATTAAGAGTAGCTTACTTTAGCTTCTCAATCCATGCTTCAGTTCCCTTTGTTGAACAAATAACATCAAGCTACACAATACATCACCCAAGCAAGGCTTTTTCAGAATAAAATAAAATAAAATAAATATATGTATAGTTCTTTTTTAATATAAATGTTCGCATTGTATAAACGAGATAAAAATTTATCAATTTTGGAGATATTGACTGTATAATAAAATGCTATATTTTAACAACCCTGAATACAAAGAATTGACCTTGTAGAATGTAGAGTCCACACACAAAATTTTCAATATATATATATATATATATATATATATATATAGGATAAAGTGGGTGGTCCAAATGGAGTCCAACCAATTTTATATTGCCTATTGTGATTAATGTGGGAAAACGTTGAAAAGATTGAATCTTACTTGCCCATTATACACAGTCACATTCACTCCCCTGGCAAGTAGCTCATCAACCTATAAGAGGAAACAGAGATGAGAATACTCAATCACACACCATAATCATCTTGTTTGAAAAAGATAATCACTTTCTTTGGAAGCAACTTAAAAGAATTCAAAGAAGCATCCGCCGTGATTTGCCAAGAATGTGAGGAAACAATAAAAAAAAAAAAGAAAAAAAAACTGAAAAGATATTTGGAATGCTGTTGTTTAATGAAAAACAACAAAGAAGTTACTGGTTGAAATTTCAACATCTCTGTAGGTGGCCGAGAAATCAAATGAACCCAAAAAAAAAAAAAATTCATTAATGATAACAGTTTCTGTAGCAAGAGGCTGAACCCCTCATACCTCACTAATCCTTGGCCTCATAAAGTCACCAGAAAGCTCTGTGAAAACAGAATCTGATTGTCCTCCCCATCTGATGAACACATAAAATTTGTACTTGCAATCATGGATTAAAATTTATAAATCATTCAATGAATTATATATATTTTTTGGGAGAAATTTAATAAGACGCACGTAATGTTTTCTGGGATAATCTTGAGCTTCTTTTTTATAACACCATTCATCAAGCTACCAACATCACCATCACCATCAGGGGTGGAAGATTTATGGGCACTGAGATATCTTGAGTATTTTCTCATTGAAGCTCCTACTGCTAATGTTGATGCTGTTAAAGATACCGGGTCCATGCCCGAATCCAGTAGAAAATTGTAAAAATCCTGCACAATTAATTCAGCATGTAAAATAAAATAATCCAACATTTACTTGAACCAAAAAAAGAAAAAGAAAAAATGCGTGAAACATTTAATGCAGTTACCACAGAGTTGCTGTTTTGACTAATCACACCCTCAAGTTGCGCCCACGAGTCTGTGGCACCAACAAATTCACCAGCTTCAAGCTGCTGCTTAATCTTTTGAGCTATTTGATTTGATTTTGCGAAGCCATTTGTATCAAGCCTTGACATATCTTTAAGTAGAGGCCCCCATGAAAACTGTATATATATGTATATATTTCACTCAATAATTAATAATCTAAATGCACGCTCTTCATATTATAATTTTATTTATTTCGATATAAAACATTTCAATATTTACCACAAAATCCTCTGGTGAGATCCAACTATCCCCCAAGGCAACTCCTGCATAAAAGTGAGGAACAAATATATTGATAATCTATTTGCGTATTTATTTTTGCTTTTGTGATTTGACAACAAATTAAATTACCTCCAAGTTTGAGCTTTAACTTTCCAGCTTCAATGGCTTTAACGGCTGCCAGTCCGAGAGTTGCAGCAAATTTGCCTCCATAAGACTCTGCCACAATAAACAGAGGACTCTTTTGCAGAATTTCATTCCTGTTAAATAACTCCATTAGCAATGTAGTTAAATCATTTGCTGCCTCAACATCGTTTTTCACAAACGAGCTATTATCCTCAACATAGCTGTATCCTGTTCCCACAGGATTGTCCTGTATCACACATTAAGAACAAATGCATACATTAAAATATCAAAAACCTGTTAAATTTTTACAAAATTCATTACTCTTTAAGCTCAAACTAAGCTTTAGTTTTAACCATACAACAAATAATAGGTCAGCTTTCTTCAACCATGTTGAATTCCTTGGCTTCAAATAAGTGTCTAATGGCCCAACCTCTTCAAAATTCCCAATCCCAACTCCTGAAGCACCCTGTTTCATGACAAATGAACACATTAATATTCAATATTAATTCCAAATTTCTGGGTTTTTTTTTGTTTTAAAGGGGGGGACATTATGTGGTTTAACATATGAGATTGTTGATTAGTACTCACAGGGCCGCCTTGCAACCAAAGAATGATAGGCCATGGCTTTGAGGAATTTTCAATTCTGTATGGACTTTTATATAGCCACCAAAACATGTGTGCTTCTGCATATATTTAAGCAATCTTGAAAATTAAAAGACCCAAGAAAAAAAAATTGAAGTAAAATAAACAAAAAGCAAAAGAACAATTCTAAAAACTTACTTGGCCTAACGTCAACATATCCCCACTCTTCTGAGGCATCGTGGTTTTTATTCAGAGCTCTAGCTGCTGCACCTCCATTAAAAAGAAGAGAAATAAGGAACAGTAGAGTCGCTACAAAGCCACAAAACTTCTTCATTTCAATAAGTGAAAATGAAAATACAAGACACCAATAGCGTTATTTATAAATGTATAAAAATAAATATCATTAGAGGGTTGATTGAAAAAGTGGTCTTTGTTTCTGTCCGTAACAGATATAACAAAAAAGTGGAAACTTCTACAGCTAATTTAAGGTAAAAGCATGCTAGATTTGTATAAAGAATCAAAACAAGAAGATTTGTATTTTTATACAGTATTGTCTTTTCCTTATTTTATATGAATTAAAGAAATGATAATATCAATATACCAAATGATTTTTTATCTGCCAATATATATATATATAAAGAGAAAACAAAACATGTAGAGCTATTGCTACAGGCTGTTTTACAAGGTGTCTGATTCTGCAATTTGTTTTATGTTTTCAGAGCATAGGTTAATTGAAAGAAAAAAAATTGATAAAAAAGAGTTGGGCTGCGGTTTGTATGAATTGCTTACATGAAGATGCATAGTTTTGTCTTTGCAGTAAAGAGAGGACATAACAGTAACACACAACTAGTCAAAAGTGTTACTCTCTTCTGAAAGTCTTGCATACAACAGTATTTATTTTAATTTTATTTTTTAAGTTGAATGAGTGCATTTGTTTGTGTTTTTGTTTTCTGAGGCTGTGAGGGTTATGGGGGATATTTTGGTAACCAATCAAATCTTGCAGCTGTTGAATTTCTCATGGAGGATCCCTTGAATAGTGGAGATTTTGGATTATTTTTTCATTACTTTTTCAGAGAGGAAATGGGTAATTGGTAACAGTTTTCTGAGACACCCTTTGATCTCTCTTCTCATCTAATATATGTTGTCAAATTAATTAATACATTAAAAAAATTCGAAGAAAATAAAATATACATTTCTCCCTGAGGGGCATGACTCAATACTTTTTAAGTAGATTTATTTAACTGATTTTTCGAATTCAGAATCTTTTTATTGTTTTGGAGTTTGGATTCGAATCTTCTCAATGATGGGTTAAAATATAAAATTGGGTTTTACTCATCATAATATATAATCTTGATTTTAACAATCTCTAAATTTTGAGAGGTTGTTAAATTTTAAAGAAATAGTATCAAAATTTTAAGTAATGATACAGCCACAAACTCTTGTACAAATTTATATTGTACAAACTGATGTGACATTAATTCATTGGTAAAATGGAAATATAAAATAATATAAACAAATCATGTGGGCCAAGAGATATTTAATTCAACCAATAAATTAACGCCACATCAGTTGGTACAAAATAAATTTGTACAAGAGTTTGTGGCTATATCATTACTCAAATTTTAAAGATCTTATTTCATGTGCATATTTATAATAAAAGATTTTATAAGCGAACATGAGATTTAGTTTATCTTTTTTAATAATTTTTCTTTAACTGCACAATTGAAAAATATTGATCATCCCACGTAAGTAGACGGGTCAATACTAATTACGTGAAATTGACACAAATATATCATTCTCAATCTCAATATTAATTTCCCTCTACGGTAAGTTACTCTTTTTTTTTCATTTTTGGTAAAAACAATTTTAATATATAGTTTTTTTTCTTTTAATGGCCCATAATTAAAAAATAATAATAAAACCCTAATGGAGGAGAAACATCAAGTGAACGCGTGAAACCAATGTGATTCTATCCTAAAAAAGATTAAAGGTAAAAGAGATCATAATTGCAATTTAGGTTTAATGTGCACCCACTTTTGATAATTATTTCTCTTAATAAGGAATGTCCCAGAAAAAAAAAGATACCATTATCTGAAAACAGTGATACCCATGAACAAAAGTCCAATAATGCAATGCAATCAAATTTTGTACCTATAAGGTTTGTCTCCGAGCATCGGCAAGAAAAACAGTGAATTCTAATCTTAAATTAGAGAATGACAACTCGTGGTAAAACCATAATTGACATATATATATATATATATATACTATGTATACCTACAATATCAGGCAATTAATCGAAGTCACGTATCGAAACTTTTATCAAGAAAGTTGTCACTCGTGCATCCATTTTCAAAATATCATAAATGCAATCACCAGCTGTTTGATGCACCAATTAATCTTTCACCATCTCTATTAGAAAAAGTGACGAAAGAAATTTTGAAATAATATAACCCTAAACTTCAGATTTTTCAACAGGAGTGGGGTTAATGCATCAATATTCTCTTCAAAATAACCAGCAGAACTTCTTGACGATGAACAGTAAGTGTAGTAGTCAAACAATGACAACCAAGTAGCGTGCATGCTACTTAAGTAACGAGACGTATACGCTAACTCCGGAGGGGCCAATAAAAAAGAGAATTTGAAAGAATATTTAAGTAATAAGTTTCTCTACACTTTCTTTCCAACCAAACAACTTCAATAACTACAAAAATAAAAAAAATAAAAATAAAATTATGAAAGCATAGCAAGATTCTTCAATAATCAGGAGCGTAAAAAGTGAAAACTCCAATCACATGTGATGTGGGCGCACGAACATTTATGTCCCATCATTTTCGACTATGTGCCTTCATTTGCAAGATTTTGCCAGCACATGCTCATTAAATTAAAACTTTTTATAATTGGAGCAGGCCACACTTAATATATGGTCACGATCCTAGATATATTAAAAAGTTTTTATTTGGATTTTGAGCTACGGCAAATTTTCTCCATAATGATATTCCATTAAGGAATAATCTCTACATAATTTTTTATAATTACGTTTTTATTTTGAAACAGTTATAAGTAAGAATAAATTTTATATTATAATAAGTTATAATTTTTTTAATTTAATTTTAAGGAACTTGCCTCCACATGAAGTTGTATGGGACAATAATTTATACAACACACAATATTTAAGGAACTTAATTGAGAGAAAAAAACATTAAATTGAATGCAAATGTTTTAATTTTTAAAATGATTTTACATAACACTACATTAATTGATTTTTAAAAAAACCATATCTATCTCTTTTATCAGTATTTATATATTAGATTTGACACGTTCTTCAATTAAATATTAATGTAATACGTATTTTAATTCTATATCACTTTTGCCAATGATAACTAATAAGTCTGAACATTAATTCTTGACTGCTTGTAGATGTAATATGACTATATTGTAGCTATAATATGGCTATATATAGGTAGGTCTTACTGAATATATTAGAAGAAAATTACGCTGAAGACTCACTAACTTAATTAATGCTGGCAAATTTAGGTACTTGCTGCATTAGAAATTTGGTTAAGATATATTACTGCATTTTATTTTGTTAATGAAAATTGTTGATTCCATATTCCTATTAAAATCGAATCGAAAGTCCAATATATGTTACCCTCAAGTTCGAATATCTATATCATATACAACTTACAGATCACATTATTGTTTGTACATCTAATTCTAATATGTATATTAGACATAACACTTAACCTAATGATCGATAAAAGTGAAGAATAAACGTTTAATAAAATTTTGTGCTCCACAAACAGATTGCGTATGCTATTGGACCAATAATTGTTGTGATACCACAACAGCGAAGCATTGAAGCATGCGTGCATGATTTGTGCAATTTTTTGTCTGCAATTTGCCGTCACTATATATTATCTGTTAATGAAAGTTCTGGACCTACTTGCCGGGGCACACAGTATACTTAAATCAAACCATGCTTCTATCATATGCTTCAAAATGATAACGAAAAAAGAAATTAATTGAAAATATTGCATATTCAAATTTGCAGAATTTTGCTTTATCAAATAATTTCTTCTGTAACTCTATTTATCGACTGTACGCCTGACACATTTGTTACTGTGTTATATCAACAAACCAATTGATGGGCCCGAACCATGGGCCTTAGCCATAGGTTGCTGCACATGATGGGCCTCAAGGTAGTGCAATAAAATGTGGGTAAGTAGCGTAGGATCTTACACTGAGAGAGGATAACGATGCAATTCCTACTATATCATTAAAAATGTTTATTTGTGTTTTGACGTTGATAATATACATAAAAATAATACAGAAAGAGTAAATTAGAAAAACAAAAGAAGCTAAATGGTACAAGCAAACGACATAAGGAAATAAAAGAATAAATTTTCTTTACAATTTAGCCAATTTTCATAATGTAATTCAACCAAGAAATGACATTTGTCCAATGCAGGTAATGTTCGACCGTTTCATAACATTTGAACTTTCTTTAAGTGGTGGGAAATCGAAAATTCCACAATAAATTTATTATTTTCGAACAACTACAACAATATATAATTGATTAAGACTCATTCGATAATTTATCAACCAATCTTTATAAATAGAACTTAGCAAATAACATTTTGGCACATACAACACTCATCTAAATACATGTGAGGTGACATTCATAAATTCGATAGCAAGTGAATTTTCAAATGGTATGGTCGAAAATTCCAAACAAATTAGTCGTTAAGAGACTAGTTTTGCGAAATATTCTAAATTCATGTCCAAATTGTAAGTTGCTCCTCAAAGCTAAATGAGAACCCAATACCCAAGAAAAAATATAGAGAAATTCAACTAACTTTCAACCATTAAAATATTGCAGTTGTTGTTGCTTTTAGAAATCTTTGAATGAATGATAGTATTATTTTCTTTCGGCACTGAATGACTTTCTTTGTCTTCAACAAGGATCATGAATTTGACATTTCTTAACAGAGGACTTAAATTGTATCTGGTTTTTAACTCGTTACAATTTTTTTTTTTTTACTTGTTGATAGTTAACTTTCAACCATTAAATTATAACAAAGAACATCTATTGTATCAAGTAATGAAAATTAGAAGAGAAGAATCTGTGCTTACTATAGTTAAAAAGATACAAAAAAAAATATATATGATTTAATGAAGAGAATCTCTATTAATAAAACAATCTACTAAAAGTTAAAAAAAAAAAACGATCGGACCAAATTTCCTAAGTTTGGCCGATATCTACTCAGATGTGTTGAAGCTTCTTGTTTTAAAAGTATAATGTATTTTGTTATTGGACTATTTCAAAGATGCACTTTTCAGGTTGGCCACTACCGACAATATGCATGTGATGTACAGTGTGTTTACTATGCGATGAATTTGTGTGTGTATATATAATATTTAATGATCAAAAGAAATGCGATGGGTTTTTTTTATTTATTTAATTTTTGTTGATGACGAAATCCAAATGAGTTGATCAGATCTCAAATTCTTGCATCATCATTAAATTTATTTGGTAGGAAGCTGATGATTAGTTAACACCATGAGCAGATGTTCTGTGAGCAGACAACCCATGAGTAGATAATTCATGAACAGACGATCTATGAGTAGATAACCCGTGAGCAGACGATCCATGACCAAATAACTCGTGAGCAGACGATCCATGAGCAGATAATCCATAAGCAGACGATCCATAAGTAGATACCCGTGAGCAGACGATCCATGAGCAAATAACCCGTGAGCAGACGATCCATGAACACAACCAATAGCAGAGAACCTGTGAGCCCGTGAACACAACCAATAGTCACGAGGTGCCGGAAGTTTTTCCGATGAGAACCCTCCGACACTCAAGTCAGCGATTCGGGTCTTACTTGAAAAAATCCATACCACAATTCATGTGGCTTAACTATGATTGCTTTAAACAAAAAGCTTTTAAGTAAATTTAAAGGAAGAGAATTTGAAATAATCAATCTTCAAGAAATCACAAGCCAAAGAGAAATTTCTCAGTGGTAGAGAGAGAAAAAGTCCAATGGGTTTAGTTACTCAGAGAGAGAGAGAGAGAGAGCCCCATAAGAATCTCCCCCTTCGGGTTTTTATAGAAAACTATAGCGGTTTTTACCCTCTCCCCTAAGATTCTCAAGAAAACTACTAATTTTCAGCCCACTAAGAATATGGTCTCTAATATTTCGGAGAAAATATTTGGACTAAATCGTGCTTTCTGGTAACTTCCTGGTCAAGGTGATCAATAATATCCTGGTCGAGATGATCTGCTCGAGGTGACCATATATTATTCGGATCGAGGTGACCAATAATATCTTAATCGAGGTGACCAACAACATCTTGGTCGAGGTGATCTGCTCAACCATTTGCTCACTTTTACTCTAGAGGAGAACACGATAATGTATGAGCAAATACCTTTATCTTGGTCACCCTATTTCATTCTCTAAACAATTTTTGTAGTTCATAGTTAACATGCAATCAAAAGAAATGCGATGTTATTTCTTACAGACCCTACTTAGTAAAAATCGTCTACTTTTTCTGTGGGTGCAAAAAAAGTAGACAATTTTTACTAAGTTTGGCCACCATCTACTTGGACGTATTGACATATTCTTTTTCAAAGATATAATCTACTTCGTAAATTTGCTAGATTATTTCAAAGTTATACTGTTAAATATGTCTTTTCAAGATGCTAAATATTATTAATTTATGTTGTTAAGGAAACGCAGCAAAGCAATTGGTCAAAGCGTCCCTAAAACACCAAAAAAAGAAAAGAAAAAAAGGATTATGCTACATTAGAAGTCCATGTCCTACAGTTGATTTTAGATTAGGTTAATTCGTGGTGTTTAATTCGTTTTTCAATTTGCTATGTTTAATTTAGCGGAAATATTTTTCATAATCTTTCTTTTTATCTAGTTACTTGTTTATTTCTTCTAATCTTAAAAAGAAAATTAAATGCAATCATACATGGCAAGTCTTAGGAAATAGAAAAATTTAATTCGCTTTGTTTAATTAGCAGAATTATTTTTCATAATCTCCCTTTTTATCTAGCTACTTGTTTATTTCTTCTAATGTTAAAAGAAAAAATTAAATGCAATGATACATGGTAAGTATTGGGAAACAGAAAAAATGTATCATATAAATAGTCTTACCCAATTTATCACAATTAAACATAATAAATGTTTTAACACTTATACCAGCAAAAGATAAAATGTAATTGTTCAATAAAATGAATTAGGAATTTGAGCATGACTAACCTATCAAATTTATTTTAGCAATTCAATTAAAATAATATATTCTAGTTTAATTTATACATCAACTAAAAAAAAAAAATCAAAATCCCGCATGAAACAGCCATTAACTCGTGTAATAAAAGTTCCACTCTAGCACTT
Organism: Citrus glauca; assembly: GCA_029633175.1. Lineage (NCBI taxonomy): Eukaryota > Viridiplantae > Streptophyta > Magnoliopsida > Sapindales > Rutaceae > Citrus > Citrus glauca. The sequence continues at coordinate 32,536,913 of JAQOOD010000008.1, forward strand.
TGCATGTGGAGTAATTGTCACACGTCGGTATTTAAATATGATTTTAATTTAATTCAATTTATTTGTATTTCTCCTTGTTGTTTTTATGAGACTCTCCTTGTATAGAATGATGTTTTAACTTGTATAAAATGATATTTTCACTTATTGTAAAAGACTTAATCTAATCTCAAAACGTAACCTAATTAATTTGCCGACTTTGTGCCCTTCTTACCGAGAGACGCAAACAAAGAACCCAAGATTAAAGCATTGCGTAAGCTCCAAACACTCTCCTCTCTCTCTCTCTCTCTCTTTATTCTTCGGCCCCCTTTCCCCGATCCAATGGCCCAAAAGCCACTTTAACCCAACCAATACCTCATCTCAGCCGTTACATCTCACACCCCTCTTGATATTTTAGCACATATTCTTTGTGTCGTCTTCATTGTTTTGTTGATGAATCTTATGTTTTCGCAGCAACAATTTCTCTAAAATTCAAAACCCATTTCGCATTTTATTAATTCATTATTACTACCTTTACTTTGTTTATGGTAATGCAAGCTCAGCTTTCTTCATTAGCATTCCCTCATTTTTGTTCATTTTATTAGTTGTTGACTCATCGTAAACTCCTAACCTTTGTTCTAATTCTTGTTTTTATTTTCTTGGTGTCCAAACAGATAAACAGTAGCACAATGTTGGTACCACCATGGCTAGAATCATTATTGTCAACATCATTCTTCACCATTTGCCCCAGGCATAATGATTCACCTCGAAACGAGTGCAATATGTACTGCCTTGATTGCATGAGCGGTGCCTTTTGCTTTTACTGCCGATCTTCTAGACACAAAGATCACCCCGTTATTCAAGTGGGTATTTATATATCTATATCTATGTGTACATATATGCCCATGATCATTCAATTCAATTGTGTTTTAATGATTACTTTACATTATGTTTACAGATCAGACGGTCGTCGTATCATGATGTGGTTAGGGTTGCAGAGATACAAAAGGTATTGGACATAAGTGAAGTGCAGACGTATGTGATAAACAGTGCAAGAGTTCTATTCTTGAATGAGAGGCCGCAGCCGAAGGGTCCGGTCGGTAAAGGGGTTTCACATCTTTGTGAAATCTGTGGAAGAAGTCTTTTAGACCCATTTCGTTTCTGCTCTTTGGGATGTAAGGTTAGCCGCCAGCTTGTCTCTTTCTCTCATCCTTCTTCCTTCTTGCTCAAATTTTTATTATTATCATTCCTTCATTTTCTAATATCAATTAATATTCCATCACATTGTTATTGTCGGTGACAATATACTGTGATTAAGGCTTGCCATTTTAGGATTCTTATTTAATATATATAATTCTTAAATGATGAAACATATATTAATTTGTTTGTGACGTTCGTTTGATATAGACCAAATTAGACTAACAAATATGTAAAACATTTGAAAGTGCTCTTTGAAGAAGTACTTACGGATAAGTTAGGTGTTTATCTTAAATGTGTTGCAAGTCTTAGTTAAAATTATTCATTGCAGACATCCTTAATTTAAAAAGTGCTTTTTTGTATATGGATAGTAGTTTAGGCCATTTACAATCAATGCGTGGAAATCCGTAGGAAAGACTTATTTGTATATCAGTATTAGCAACGATTTGCGCGCCAAAATTACTTACGCTGTTTGGAATTCAACATATGGATGTCTACATATGATATTTACTTGTATATGATTATTAGTAGCAATTTTGGCAATAAATCGCTAACCATCCAGATTTCAACTTCAAGGCAGAAAATTTATTTGAACATAGTTATTAGTAGCTATTTGGGCGCTAGATTGCTAATGCTAATTAAAATTTATCACATGAATGTAGCACGAAAGATGACTCTTGAACATTGCTAGTGGTAATGTTCAGTGCCATATTGTCAACGCCGTGTATAATTCAGCACCCTTAGATCAACTTCGGTACTGAAGATTGACTATATGATGAATGTTGAAATTGCTTTATCCATAAGTATTTATTGTTAATTATCGAGAAAAGAATTCTTCCAAATTCCAACATATCCTTAATTGTTTTGAAAGCTAGCTTTAATTCAGTTTAATATATATATATATATATATATATATATATATATATATATATATATTGAATTTAGCTTGAAGGAATTAAGAAAAATGGGGAAGCAAGTTTTGTCTTAAGCAACAAGAATGAGGAAGAAATACCGCAAGAAAGGGAAGGAATGCAAAGAAGATTGCCAACTAAGGAAAAAGAAGAATTGCGTGAAGGAAGACAACAAGACATGTACAGAAGCACGCCTCCTCCAACTCATTCTAATTCAAGAAGAAGAAAAGGCATTCCTCAAAGAGCCCCCTTCGTTACCTAAATTAATTAATTAATAATTTAATTTATAATTAAACCCTTTAAGCCTTTTAAATGATGTATATCCAGCTCGGTCTACATAGGCCACCACGTGGGATGCAATGTGCCCTAAAAGAATAGTGCATATTGTCCCTTTAAACAAGCAAAATTAGGTGTAATGTAAGCTGTTGCTTTTGGAATTTGGGGCTGACTTAAGGGTTCAATAATGCTGCGTTAATGTTTGGGAGTTGGGACAATGCTAGGTGTAAATGTTATGTGTACACATGAACGGTCTTTTATATATAGAAAGCACCAACAGCTCATCAATATGTTAATTGTTTTTTGGTTCATGAAACGTGGATAACATAGATTTGATGGTAACTATAATAGCCAAATTCGTGAGCTTTATGAAAAGAGTGATGATATAACTACAAATTCTGGTATAAACTTATCTTGTATAAATTGATGTGATATTAATTAATTAGTTAAATGAAAATATACAATAATATAAATAAATCATGTGAGACAAGAGATATTTAATTCAACCAATAAATTAACGCGACGTCAATTTATATAAAATAAATTTATACAATAATTTATGATTATATGATTACTCTTATGAAAATGTCATGCCATTTCCAGCCTTTTGATTTCTCTCTTTATCTTAGTTCAAATTTATGACTGTAGCTATGTCGTAGGATACAAATATTCAATTTCCTTGTTTAAAATCTATTTTTCATTATAAATTAAAGTAGGCTAGCACGTGGGATATCTGTACATTAAATTGTATCGATTTGGCGGCTGAATTGTTGTTGAAAAATATTGCAATTGTTGTCAAGAATGTAGCGAGACTTAGTTAAATAAAAGTTAGGCTAATTATGTTGACAATATATAGTTAATATATGTACTTTTCATGTAAAAAGAATATCGATCTGAACCCATCAATATAATCACTGATTGTTTAAAGAAAAAAGGGAAAAAAAAACTCCAAGCAGAGATAATTTTAAGGGTAATTACGGCGTTATAATTGAGAGAAAGATAATGGGAAAAAAATGTAAAAGATCGAGCTTAATCAATTCATCAGTTAATTTGAACAGTCGCGATTTGATTTAAAAATATGATAATCTATTCAATTTATGCAATTTTATGGAATCTTGTTCCAACAAAATAAATCATTATCTCCCGACCTATTTGATTTTCTAAAAATAAAAAATAAACACAAATAAGCACATTAATGAAAATTTTCACCACATTGAGTTTATATCCCATTGTGGGATTCGATGAAGTCGTTGACTCCCTTTTTAATTCCATAAAAAATAATTTCTTTTTCTTACTCTATGTAGGCACGGAAATGGGAAAAATGACATCTAATTAGCATGGTGAGGAACCCTAGGCACTCACAATTTCCGTATATCACTATTTTTTAACCTTAGCACGAGAACTAGTAGTAGATCTTTTTCATTATTATAGCGTTATTTATTTATTCTATTTCATTTGTGTAATCACATTTTTTTCCCCAAAATCAACGATTGCAGAATGAAGAAACATAATAAATTAAGCAAAAGAAAAATTAGTATAACGACTTTTACCTTGTAATTGTAATGGTTTGAATCTACACCGAATTATTATTATCACCACTTGGCTGTCTAATTCTACTTCTATGAGTCTAGTTCTATCACCGTGCAGGTCGCACTTGCCCACTGATTGTCAAAGCACCATTTGTACACACTTTCTTCAAAATCAATGAATCATATGAGCTTAATGGTAATAGGTCACTCGAGTCAAAATGGGAAAGATTTGGTATATATTTATGTAACATTTGAAATATAAAATGTTATTTTAGCATGTCACATACAAGTTGAACAGCTCGCTACAACAGTCAATGCGAGAAATGAAATTACAAAATCAAATAAAAATTCATAATCAAATTTTGATTATCCATATCAGCCTAAAAATTTTGTCATGTTCAATATTGGGTTTGGATAATTGTAGTTTAGAACCTATAATAATAAAACATTTAATAAACACTAATTGTTGTACCTTATAAACTAAGTTAATTTGATCATATACTTATATGATGAAAAACTTATAATACTTTTGTTATTTTGATCAAAATTATTATTTAAAAATTATATTCACTAAACACTATCGACTTTTATTTTATAATTAAATTTTAAACTTTTTTTCAATAATTATATCTTAAAAATTAGAGCATCTCAATAATTTTGATCTATCGGTACCACTATAGTTGCATATACGCTTCTACGGTTGCATTCATTTCAGCCGACGGGTTCAACAAATTAATCCAACAACCCACACAATATATATAGAATATTTGATTGGTCTAGTTAATCATCTAAAATGATTCTATGAATTGCTTAATTAAGACACCAATCAAACAAACCTGTATTGACTAAATAAACCTTTTGTTGAGCGAAAATTACAAAAGTACCAAAATGTGATTAGTGATCGGTGCAATTGCAACATGTGGAGAAGAAATAGCCAAGCATATATATGATAGGGGCCAGGGATAGTTGCGTAGATGTCGATATCAAGAGGGTAATAATATTCTACGTTCAAAATGGTATCCTATGCATGGAGTGTGCATGAAGACAAGAAAGATATCTATAAATATATGTATGAAGTGACAGCTGATGAAGGAAGAGAATTTAGAAATTGTGAATCAAGATAAGGACCAAGGACCACTACTACTGCCACCTACTGAATCCAATATATAGATATGCTCGGACCTCAGTAGCTCAGGTTATAACTGGGAAGGCAAATTGTATTTGAACTGAAGCCACCGGTAATTCACTGCTCTGCCATCAGTGCTGGCCATCACATGCCTTCACATATAGTTCATGTACTATAGTTGCGTACTGCTTCGGATGTTTGAGCTTGAGAACTCTGCCGTCACATGCATTTCATACATATAGTAGATTAATAGTTACTTGATTTGCTTATGACAATGACAACAGTACAACAATTACATGGTATAAATTTAGTCTCTGTTGAAAATTTTAAATTTTCTGCTACATTCCCATATTTTTTCTAAATTGACCATCTAAATTTTTGTGATATTATATATTATGTATCGTAAACAAAAATTCAGCAATGAAAAATTTGGGGACGGGTGTAAGTAAATCTTTGGAAGTTTCATATACAACGGTTGCATTGTTGATATGTCCACTTGCCTGATATAAACCTATTTTAGTTTAGTTTTAAGGTATAACCCACAATAAAATAAAGTGTTTATTAAAGTTTTACTTGTTATGACAGATTAAGAGTTGATGTCATATATAAACAGTCGAAAAGCAAATTCATAGGAATTGAATATTATTTTATGAGATTCATAAATGTCGTTGGTCAACTTGGACTTTGACTGTAATGAGCTATTGATGCTGTCATTTGTTAGGAAAATGGCAGCGTCAAAAAGAAATTGAGAATATATAAGAAACAAAAGTGCAAATGAGAGTGGACGTATTTTTCCAAAGAAGATAAGAGAAAACAGTAAAAATAGGAAGTCTATTATTAATTGTGTCAATTTCTCACCCACTTAACATTTCTCTCATTTGCCTCCTCCTCCTTAGCAACCTTCTCTAAATCTAGTAGCACTTGTATGATTAACATAATCTCCATGTCTAAAGATCTCAAGTTTCAGCAAATTAACCTACCAAAGCTTAAACCATCATCAAAGATTCAAACAGAAGAAGAAGCTGGCGAAGAAATTCAAGCTGCGTCAGAAGATTATACTAATGAAGATTGCAAGACACCAACTTCTAGTGATCACAAGATAACAAAAATTCAAAGCTGCCCAACAACTCCGAGGAAGAAAGTGCAAGTGTCCTTTCACAAGAGAAAGATGCATGAGTTTTTGTTCTTTGAAGCTACTGGGCGTGAGGAGGTAGAGTCCTTCTTCAGATCAAACTCAGAGCTGTTTAGGGTTGACTCTCATGCTGTCAAGAAGAGATGTAAGAGCTTATGAAATCCCTCAACTATTGTAGTATTACTTCTAGCTAGTTAATTTGTTTATCTTCAGTTTTAATGTGTATATATAAATGAAAACTTTGCATCTGCAATATTGCTGAATAACACATAATTTTCTTGGATAATAATAATAATACTCCTATCTTTTAATTTCTGATCAGAAGTGCTTAATTTATTTCTGCATCTACATCAATCCTTTTCTTTCCTGTTATGAATATGCTATATCAAATGGAAAAAAACGAAACATCGGCAATTGGAGTAACATCAATCAAATCCAGCCTTCTCAAAAAGTAGTATGTGTATAGTTTAATTGTCGTTTAGAGATAGGTCGGGCGGTTATTAGAAGACTTGCTTTTAGAGGGATCCCAAGTTTAAAATTTTCTTGGGAAGCCTGCAGCCTTAATGAGTGATCTCCACTAGGGTCTATGTCATCGTACCATACATATTATTTATTCATTTAGATCCGTGCTGATATTAATTGTGCTAAAATAATCTACCATGCGTGCATATATATATATTCTTATCCAATAATTACAAATCCCAGCTTTCTCAAAAATCAGTCCAAAAATTCGATCAGCATTAAATCTAAATCTGTAATTTATAACCTTCTTTCGTGATTTGAGTTAGCAAGAGAAATATAGTTTGGTATTAATATATTATGCATTCAAGCTGAGCAGCATAAAGAAAATTGGAGTGTTTAACATCCTTCTTGCACTTGACAATCACGAAGCTTGCCTTGAAGGAACCAACGTACAAGTGATGCATTGTGTTATTTACATAGCCTGATTATTTATCAAATGGTAAGGAGAAGACTCTGCTTGGCGCACAGACGTACATGGGATGCTTGCAGGGCGTAGCCTTACAAATTGACAAATATTTCGGGCTCTGTCGGATCCACTGCCACTGGGAGCCCGAGTAAGCCCATGATCTCAGTTCCGTTACTTGCAGGCTGAAGCAAAGATGCGAAACACTGGAATTTTCACCTCATTAACTGTTACCACACGTTGCCATTCCATCCTAGAAGAGATTATCTTTTGGACACATGTCCTCCACGTGTCTCTCTCTGGTAGCATCTACACACTTTGATGGACAGTTATAAGACAAAACAAGTAACCAGTTAGTCTAGCAGTAACAAAGATTGTCATTTTCCTCTTTTTTTTTTTTTTAAAACAGTCTGCGGAAAGGGAATAAAACATTCGAGTGCAAAACCAAAGAGAAAAAAAGGAAAAATGCCTCCAAGGCGTTCCGCAAGAGTTGTCCTGACTAAGAAAGTTGTCGAAGAAACCGTTCAGGTTTCTGTAGTTAACAAGAAGAAGAAAGGAAAGCAAGAAATTGCTATTCATTCTGAAGAAACACTGCCTTCGAAGACCATTACCGTTGAAGACAAAGAAGAAGGGAAACACACTACAGTTGAAGTTCCAATAGAAGAGCCTGAGCCTCCGACCGAGCCAGAGGCCGAGCCTTCGAGTTCTGTGGCAGCAGAAGCGGTAAAACCAGGAAAGAAAGAAGAAAAAAAGACATCCATTGAGACTTCCCCAGAGCCAGAACATGATGTTGCTGCTTCCGCGGAACAAGAAGAACCTCCAGAACAATCGAAAAATAAAGAGAAAGAGAAGCCCAAGGAAGCTCAAAAGACAGCTCAACAAGAAGCTAGTGCTGCCCGCGAAAAGCCGAGTAGCAAGAATGGAAAGAGGAGGAAGAGAAACGAGGGTATCGGAGAGGAGTACAAGACGTATGTGTTTAGGGTTTTAAAGCAAGTGCATCCCGGGATGGCAATATCGTCCAAGGCAATGACTGTAATCAACAACCTAATGAACGACATGTTTGAGAGGATTGCCGGCGAGGCTGCGACGCTTTCCAAGTATAGTCACCGGACGACAATGTCGTCGAGGGAGATTCAGGGAGCGGTGAAGCTGGTTTTGCCTGGAGAGCTTGGGAAGCATGCTGTCGCTGAGGGGACCAAAGCTGTGACTAATTACACGTCCTATGATGCAAAACGGTCCAAAGCTTAAGAATTATTTTCAGTTAATTTTCGTTGTTATGTTGCATGACCTTTTGAGTTTTTGTTCTGCACGTAATTTAAAAGGCGTCACGTAGTGTGAATGTATCTGCTACTTGCATAGTTTTAACATACGGTGATGACTGCATTTCATGATTCTATTCATGTTTTCTTTTAGCACAGAATCATTGATTTTAGGAATGTTGTTGTTTCTACATTTTATCAGAAAACTAATACATAGCCCGGGAAATAACACGGATCAAAATCATCAGAGACAAATATCAGGCATCAGAAAATTTATAAATATATCATTTGCCACGCGTTTTTTATTCAAATTTGAACAATGAATCAGTGACATCATTTGCTTCAAAAAATTATACACTCGGATTCCTTGACTATGTATTAAATCAGCTTGAGGTCAAGAAAAGGAAAAAAATTAAAAAAAAAAAAGTACCAGAGCTCCAGGTCCTACTATAGGATTGAATATGCACGAATCACCTCAACTAGGGGTGCTTGACACATTGGACATTTTCCTCCACTTTGGACCAACTCATTTGCACATTTCGAACATGTGCACATGTGTCCACACCTGTTCACAAAATCATATAATTAGATATATTACATGATAATAACAAATTAAAAAAAAAAAAAGGAAAGCCAAAATGAGGGATCGTGCATGTAAAAATCTCACACCAAAGAGAAATTTGCTGAAACTTACCTGTACAACAAAGAATCAATATTGCTATCACAACATATGCAGCAAACTCCTTTCCTCACATAATCCCAATTAGATCCATCTTTCGACAAGCTGTCTTCACATATTCCTGCAGCATCACAAAGGCAAATTATGTGATTAACTAAATAGAACAAGAAAAAACCATCAGGATATATAGGTACATTCAATTTGTATCAGTTATTTGGTTGTAAAACATTTGTAAAGTGGAAATGGAAAAGGATCATAAAACGAGAAAGGTAGAAGATTGAAGAACTAACTACATTTCAATGGCCAAACGGTGTACCAGCGTCTATTCTCCCTAGGAGAAGGGGTTGGAGGGTGAAAACAAAAGGCTAGCAGTAATTTACTGGGAAAGACAAGGGTGTGTATAAAACAAGCAACAAAGATGTACTCCCAGATGCAAGGTGGATTAGATCGTTGGAAATTAAGTTCCAAAAGAGAAAAAGTAACAGAACCATAAACAAACCTGGTGAGCCAGCCGCACGATTCAGGGCAGCGAACACTTCTTGTCTGATTGATCGCTGCAACTCAAGTTGCATATCCATACAGGCCTCCAGCATCCGCTGCATATTATTCATCCTCTGCTGCAACCTAGCCATATCAATCCTCAAATCATTGATGATGTCCCACTCCTGCACCAATTGAGGACAAGGATTGTTTAAACTAGAAGTAGACAACATAAGCATAATCCCCAAAAATTTAGAAACTACTTGACCAAAATTAATTCGCAAAAAACAGAATTAAAACAAACATGAGTTTCTTCACTTTCATTTTTTGACCATCTAAAATAATGAACATGCATTGGAATTGCCAGTTACAATAAAGTACAAATCTCTCATATACCCATTCACCATTATAGATGCTAAGACCAGCTTAACATTGAGCTTTACTAGGGTCTCTCCACAATAGAAAGACAATATACATTAACCAACACCATGATTATATATTGCCCATTTATCAATTTTCTACTTTGTAAATAAGCATATTCCGGAAATAAATTCAAAAGAGCGAAGAGAAAAATAGACGCACAATTCCAAAGCGCTGATGCATGTCATGTGATTGCCAATTATCATGGTGTGACTCCTGGTCCCAGAGTGGCTGAACAGGAGGCAATGAAGGTGAAGGCAGGGCAAGTGGGGGACTCTCAATGGTTTCCCTCTGATCCCCATTTTGCTGCTCCAGATCTTGTTCTGCGGATGCAGCTCCACTAGATGTTCCATTCAGCTCCCAGTCAACTGGAGCATGACTTTGCCTGTCCACATATGACTGTATCAACCGATCAAGACTTTGGCGGAAACCGCTTCGAAGAAGATTCGACACACTTCTCCTACGAAAAAGAAAAAACTGCCCCTTAAAATATATCCATTTAAAGGACCAAAAGAATAATGCATGTAGTGAGAAAAATGGTTACCTGCTAAGGAGTTCCCTGATTTCTGTGCTGTATACATTATCATCTTCCGGCAGATAAAATGTATCAACCCTTCCAATGGGAAGAGCTTGCGAATCAGAAGGTTCTTCTAACCAATTTCGTACAGCCTCTTGAAATCCATCTCGCAGATGACCATGTTCCTCAGGCCATTGATAAGCAATACTTTCCTGCTGATTTTCATCCATAAATTCTCTGGTTTCACTTCTCCATTCATTAGATTCCACATCAGGTCCTTGCAAGAGTCTTTCCTCGCTACCCAACATTTGTTCCTGCGAATGTTCTACATGAGCAGCAGGTTCTTGCCCACTTACATATTCAATCAAGTTGCCTTCTAAATGTTCTGTAGTATCCATTGACCCAAGGAATGCTCCTTCCTCACCACTTTGCTGAGGTTGTTCATAAGAACCTTCACCAGCTTCTAGCGGATGAGAATGTTCAGCAGCTTCATCCGGTAAAGGTCCTAGGGATAACTCATTAGCAGTAATTCCCATCCAGTCTCCATCCAGCAATTGTCCGGTACTATTTGTCCTCTCAATAATTTCAGTATTTGCTGGACTTTGCCATTCTCTAACTTCATTCTCAGAAGATTGTTCCTGCCACCCTTCTCCTCGAGCGGTAGTTCCTTGAAAACTTACATTTCCAACAATGTCACCTTCTATATCAGTTCTAACATCTGATAAATCGTGGCAAGCATTTTCACCATTTCTAAGTTCAGATTGTTCATGAAATTCATCCATAGTTTCCTGTAAATTGTTTACTTGGTTTTGTTCATTTCTGTTAACATTAATGTCAGCATTAGACGATGTATCAGAATGGCAGCTGCTTAATCTGGAGAAAAACCCTTCCCTGCCACGAAAAAACAGTTTTAACAATGTTCCATCAAAATACCCCAATAAAACAGCCAAAAAAAGAAAGGAATTTTGATGCAATAACAGAATTTAAGTCAATAAATATCCAGTACCACAAGAATTAATCATGACAAAAAATTTACAATCACATTCATCACTTCCCTAACAAAAATAAAGAAAAAAATGTGACAGAGGAAAACACAAGTATTGAATTATCAGAACAAACACAATCACACCTCACACTAATTCCAAAAACAGTGAACAGATATGATAATAAACCTCTTTTAATCCTACAGAAATACCATAAAATTCTAGAACATAATATGTTCTCTCGAGGTTTATCACCAAAGCGGGACAGTCTGTGGAGTGCATTTAAGACAGAACTGTTTGCCCCTTCATGCATTAAATGAAAATTCCATGTAGCATGATCCATTTTAAGCATGCGTTCACTACTATCGCTTTTATTAAAATAAAAATTGAACCATGGTTTAAGTTTAGCTCTTCTACATTTTTAAGGTTGATGGGCAAGAAGTTTAGAGGCTGTGGAAATTTACACTTTTGGTAATGATAAAAAAGAAACCTAGTATGAATTCACTAAAAATAAAGCAGAACAGGCTCAAGTGGGCATCTACTATAATTCTGATTGCTAAGGACATGGAATAAAGAATAGTATACCTCAGCCCAGACACCGTATGTCTTTGCCTCAATAAACCTAATTCACTAGCTGCTGTGGACCTGGGTCTCTCATCCTCAACCACTCTGTCATTCCTCAAGAACCTTCCTCTGAGTAATGACTGCATAAGGAATTTATAAATAGATAAATCTATAATTATTTAACAGTAATAGTGAGGGAACATCAACTAATACTTCCTTGGTACATATCAAAAGAAACTGAGAACCAACAGTTCAAGAGCACAAAACAGAAAAGACAATGTATAGATGTTGATTGTTAGAGGATATTCATATCATCATCAACAATAAGAAAAGAAAATGCAAAAATTTACTGTCAACTAGCATCTCACCTGAATGCGGTTGCGATGTGCAAAATTTGATACAGCTCGATGCTCCAACAAACCTTGAAGCTCTCTTTGTCTTTCCCTCTCAGCATTTTTAAGCATATCAAGCAGCGCTTGTCTGCCACACAATCTACGAATGCCCCTCCGAGTATGGTCATTTCGACTATTCTGGTTAACAACGAGACCGTCAAGAACTTGTTCAATTTGATCGCCCATTTCAGTTGCTTGATCTTCTCTACTGTCACTACAAGCACCTCTTTGTTGGCTATTCATTTGAACCCACTCTCTAATAATTCTCACTCTCTCCTGCTCATTTTCACCCAACCATTCTGGCCTTGATCTATGGTTCATGCGGGAAATACTAGATGCACATTCACTCGCACCATTGTTCATCCATTCCCGAAAAATTTGCCTTACCCTTTCCCTTTCAACTTCTCCCAAGTCTGAAGAACGGTCATAATTAAAGTTGGCAGGATCATCATGCCCATTTTGCAACCCAAATCGATTTGGGGACCACATTCCACACTCATTTTCACACACACTTGCATCATCTGATCCACCACCATGTTCGCTACCATGGCTTTCAGATACATCAACCCTTGACACGTCAGAAACTGTCCCATCACTCCCTTGTTCCCGCAATCTTTCACCCACCCTCTCTTGGGAATGACTCACCACATGCTCATCCTCAAGCTCCCGCCACATTTGCAAGAGTGAGGATGCCCGGGTGCTTCCCCTCTCATCACCTCCTCTTCTTCTCGGTTCTTGAGACTGAGACTCCCTAAGGAAAGAGGAATCAAGCGCAGAAACATTGTGTAGACCAGCTATAGCCATGACTCAAAAAACTAAATGAACGAATCAATTTAAATTTTTCAACCCATCTCTAAAAATGCATAAAAAGGCGCACGTATTTACAATAAATACAAGCAGAGGATTCCTCTCAAGATCATATCATCACAAAAAATCGATAACCATCAGAGTCGTTCATCATCATCATCACCACCTTCAGAGCACATGAATACGATGAGATACAATCATCAGTTTGGCCCATCATTAACAAAGCATACTGGAGAAGTGCTTCCTCCAAGTTTTTACTGCACCAGCTGAAAAATTGTCATTTCCTCAATTCTAAACCGCACCTTATACATCACATTCCACAGTCAAAGTCCACAAAGCCACCTACCTAACACACAAAAATCAATTCAATATCCCCTTAACATATATTCATATATTTGGTTGCCAAGGAAATGCGGAGCAAGAAATATAATTAAAAGTTCAACTCTCAAACCTCAATCACGCAGGAGCTAACCCAAACTAAAATCCCTAGTAAACCAGAAATTTTGAACTTTCAAGACGACCCAAGTTAACAGAATCAGGATTTCATGATGTTCCGTTAGTTTCTCAGCCTTTCTCAGCGTCCCAACAGAAACTAAATAAACTATAAAAATTAAAATCAGTTCACAAAAGCAAAAGCGAATCGAGATCCGTGACTCGTATATATCACTTAAAAATTTCACAAAATGCTACGTTACAAATGTCGAAAAATGAGGCGTAAAACGTACCGAAAAGCTGTCGTTTTGAAGTAGGAGTGAGAGAGACAGAGAAATTGGGAAGAAACGAACACAGAGAGAGAGAGAGAGAGAGAATGGGAGGGGGGAAACACAGGCGGTTTCTAATAAATGTTCCGGGGGGACACGTCACCAGGGGTGTCTCTCACTGTCATTTGCTTACAAAATCTTGCCGTAACACTAACGTCTAAAAAATTGTTTTCGTGGGTGGGGGGAGCAATGAGGATGTGACGCGTAGCGGATGTCCCTGTCTTTCGGGCTGCCCGCGGAAAGTTTCCAAGTCTTGAATTTAACGGGAAGTGGGGAGCAAGCTCTTTTCAATAAAACGACAGCGTTTGATTGAGTGAGTGGGTAAGTAGGTGGCAGGTGCGCGTTTAATTGAGTGAGTGGGAGCAAGCTCTAACGTTCGACACTTGGGTTCTCACTATGAGCATAACGTTAATGTCAAAATGAGTGGACTCTAAAACTCACGGTCAGTACACAAGTATAAAAAGATAGTTGTATCATGTTGTTTGAGTTCTTTTCTAGAATATCCAACTAAAATTATTATTAATTAAAGTTTATGTTTTTTTTAATTGTTATTTACATTTTCATCTTATTAAAAGGAGAATGTCTTCATTAAAAAAATTAAAATATTTAAAAAATAAAATTAATTATATTAATTAGCGATAAAAGTAGTAAATTGAGCCACATCATTAATTTAATTTAAAAAGAAAAAATAGACTCATTTATATTTCATATCGTATTTATGTCAAATTTGATTAGATTGGCAAGATCTATTGTTCTATATCGTTCGTGGTCAACGTTTGGCTTTAAATTCTTTTTATTATTTTACAAATATTATTGAAATTTATCTTAATTTAGTTGTTTAGATAGCTTAAGTGTATAGCTGTGTGTTATTTTTGAATTATTTTAAAAATAATTAGTTAAATATTCGTACTTTTATAGTCAATTGGAATTCGAGCCTAAAATATAATGAAATACGAACCGGTTAAAAATTTGTGTATCAATCCACAATTTTATTGTGTTCGTGAAGCATCGACTTGGAACAATTTACACCTTAAAAGTGTTAACTAATTGTTATGAAGAACCTTCAAAAGAGAACTTGAAGCGAGATTGTTAGAGGGTGGCTTCTTGTGAAGTATTTTAATTAATATAATTAGCTTCTCATGAGAAAATCAACTGTCCAAAAGTACCTTTTGTGGGTTCCAAGCCATTATTAGAACAATATTTTGGATTGGTGCAAATTAGCTAATGAAATTTATGACTAGAATATGTTCAGTCTGAAAGTTGGTGCAACCAAAAAGTGATTCCAAATATATATTAATAAGATTGTATCAAAAGTTACCCGGTCATTATAATCATTGCTTCCCTATTGATGGATAAAAGATACCTTAAAACTAGTTAAGTGATCGATTTTCCCAAAAACCTTAACTTTGCTTCCTTTTGTATATGGATTGAGTGTACTTGAGTTTGAAGGGAACCCAAAAGCAACTTTGAATATAAAATTTCAGCCCCCTCAAACTTTTACTTTTATTCTTTCTTAATCATTTGTTGGTAAATAGCTAAAGGATGCATGTAATTATGTAAATAGATATTTATATATTTTGAAGTTTCATAAAGCTGTTTTCACATTATTAAAATGGTGTAGAGAAAAAAACCCTCGGGTTAAAAAAAAAAACAAATAAAGGCATACCTTTTAGAAACCTTACAAATATGATATGTATTTTATAAGATCTTCATTATTTAAAACTCAGAGAGTCTTTGCCATGCATGTCTAAATCACTTTGTTTATTTCAATAAAGAGAAGGGATAAAGAATGCATTATTATATTTCAACATATTCTTTATTATAATATTACAATAATCTCTTGAATCCTATCTACCATGTTGCTTTGTTGTAGCTTGTCATCATGGAGTCTATAAAATTAGAGCATTATCATAATATATAGTTTGGATCTCTCAAAGTATCAAAATTCAATTTTTTTTTTTTGCTTTAAGACCGAACAATAAGACAATAATAACTAAATTTAGACGAATGAACCCCTCTAATTATGTAAGAGTACTGGGAAAACAAGCTTTAATTTAATAATTTCATCAAATAAACCTTAAATCAGCTAATATTAATTTTGAATGGCACATTAACACGTAGAAAAATAATTCATTACCTTATCCAATTGAAATTTCCAATAAAATGCGTTGACTACTCTTTTTTGCCAACGACGACGGTGCATGGCTCTCATCATTAGGGTTGAAATAATTAATGCTGAATTATAAGTAATATTATAAGCCCAAATGTTAGCTCAAACCCCGACCAAATCCTAATTTAATTGATTTGATGGTGAACATTTGTGCGTGGCCAACAACGATCCACCATTGTGGAAGGTGTCCTTCCATAATTTAACACCACGCAATGTGATTTTTAAAACTCCCAAAACAAAATTGCAATTCTAATAGAAAAGCCAACGAAATTTTTGACCCAATAGAAGTGAATAAGAAGTTTTAAAGATGATAAAGGCTCATTACAGCGATTAGATGATGACTTTTCTACTCTTTTATTAATGAGTTTCTTTTGTTCCAATAACAAAGACACTTTCGTCTGTTATAGGAAAGAAATTCTACAACTTGGATCTCTTGTAAATTTCTAATATGGGCAACTTTATTATCAAATACTAAATTAAAATGAAATATATTTTTCAACGATGGATTGCGATGTGACCACTTAACCGAATTTACAATGAAGGTGATGAAAATAGGCGAGATTCTGAGTATATCAAAATATCACACCTAATTAATTTATGTATTTCTGTGTACTCCTAATTGATTCTAATTAATTTTAAGGAGAAATGCTGATGATCAAAATAGAAGAGATTCTAGATTATATTAGAAAACTACACATAATTAATTTATGTATGCTATGTGTACCACTAATTTACTATAATTAATTCTAAGGAAGGCTTTTTTTTTTTGTTGGGTGGGTTGGGGGGGGGGGGGTTGTGTTATTGAGAAAATTTAGTGGTTACTAATCGTTCATACCGGTAAGTAAGTATTCACATAATTTATTCATACAATGAAGATTATGTCACAAAAAAAAAGGCATTCTTTGAATTATGAATTTTTTATTTGGATATTTAATTAAACTACACAAGTCATACATGCATTAATTAATTATATTTCTCATGTACTCTAAAATTTCTCAAATAATAAAGTATTAAAAATTTATAGAGGACTCAAATGATAAAAAATAATAATAAACAAAAGTGTCACTTGGAATAAATTTTATTTTTATTTTTTGTTTCAGATTAAGGAAAAAAAAAAGAAAAGTGAAAGTAAAGTCAATTAATGCAACGTAGCATGGATATTGTGAAGTGAAATTCAGAAACGAACAAACAGAAAAGGACACAGAATTAAGGACAGGTGCACGGCGAATCGGCGAGATATATCACATAGTTAGTTGTGTGCTATTATTATTATTATTAATTGTTGAGCACGGAGCAGGGGCCCGGCGACGATGTCGGTTTATGGATGAGAGACCTCGTGAGAATTGAGAAAGATGATGAGCAAAATCCCGCACACATGGTGTTCGTTGTCTCTTGTTAATGGCACCTCTAAACCGACGTGCGAGTATCTATGCATGCATGGGAGGGACCCCATGTCATCATCAACGTACACAAACCCCATACTCACATCACATTTGAGAAATTTTTATTATAATAACCCACTTAAATTTAATCTATAATTGATATATACTAGTAGTCCATAATTGTATATGAGCAATTGTGTCATGGTATACACAGCGCGCATAGAAAATCCCTATTATTTCATCATCTTCTCGTTTTGGAGCATATATGTGGTCATATTGATGAATTTGTATGACTAATTTAAGAATGATTTTATAAATTTTTAATTTTTATATGTTAGTTTTACATTGAAGAAGGTCTTTTGTCCTAGAGCATTATTATTTATCTATTCTTTATTTGTCAAACGTGTATGTATATTATCATAATTAGTTGTTGAAGCATACGTATGGTAAAGAGTAAATGAACAAAGAGTAATGAAGCATTCAAGACTTCTTTTTTTTACATTGATAACTTCACAAGAGACACCCATGTTATCATATCACTTACGATACATACAAAGCTTGTATTAATTGCGACTTTGTTTAGTTTAACATTAAATTCTTGTTTTCTAAACCTCATTACTAAAGATGCTAACTTCAACCCACTTGGGAGAATTATAAAGGTTGGTTATCACTGACGGTAACTAAGCAATTGGAAGCTACATCGTTGATTGATGGCCCTAAACTAAAAGGAAATGCTTGTATGTGTCCACAAACATAGAGACAACGGCTTAAGGATAGAAAGGAAGTGTTAGATCTGTGTTAAGTTACTAGTCATTCAGCTTCTTCTCTTGTCACATGAATTATTAGTCTTTTCTCCTTCACATCACCCGCCCTTTGATGAACCAAAATTTTCTTATTTTAGCAAAAGTTTAAGCACGTGTAGACAAGTTATCGCTAACCATAATTAAATTGGTGGCTTGTAAGGGCGACAGCTTCTTACTTTACTAAACATCTTTGCAAATTCTCGGGGATCGACACATGCTTTGTTAGAGGACCCAAAAAATAATGCAGTAAACATGTGGGTGAAGAAACGTTTTCCATCTCTTTTGGGAGGCTAATGAACAGCTGGATTACTTTATTTGCTTGTCTTGCATTGATGTTTTAATCTGAGTTACTGTTCACCGGTTTGCTTGGCTTCGTTGGCATCTTATGATAGAAAGTCGATCGAGACTAAACAGAAATTACATGAGGTCCCGTTTTGCTGCTACATTATTGTTAAGTTGATGAGTTATGCCGTGTCATCGAAATGTGATTCACACGGATGAAATTATTTTGATAGCAAAATTGTGCGCTAGACGCTTCGAGGTTGTTCAATCTGACTGTGATGTGTGGTAGGAAAACTTTGTTGTCAATCAATTGGCAGAAGAATTACTGACCAATTCAAAGGGGCATCATATTCAAACCCTGTCGTAATCTCTGCTGCACAGTTCATCAATGAGTTTTAAGCGAAATTTATTACACATAGAAATGAATTTCTTTTGGCTAAACCTCGCACAAAGCTTCGCTCTGAAATTTGCTTTTGGAGCTTACCAACTCTTATAATTAAATTCATAAGTAATGTACAGACGATTTCCTTTTTACATAAGCACGAGGGTAAGCTGCTTACACACTACACAGCCTCACAAAAAAGTCTCCAATTTTAGGTGCAACAACAAATCATCTTTAAGGTGTATAAATGACATCGATCGTCACAATAACTTTGTGGGGGTTTTTTTAAGTTTTATTTTAAACTATATATATATATATATAGAGAGAGAGAGAGAGAGAGAGAGAGAGAGAGAGAGAGAGAGAGAAATGACTCTGAAATTAGTGGCATGTTTATCTTTTTCTTCACTTGGCATGGACGATATTCTAAATTGGAAATTAAGATACTAATGTGGGAAAATAAGGTATATTTTCCTAATTAAACACAATCATACGCGTGCTTATTACAGAAACTGATGAGGCTAATTCATACTTAAAGTTGAGGTTTGTCAACTGAATTAAGCAGCCGCAGACAAAGGCTTATATGCATGTAAATAGCTGTCCGGCTAAACTATCAACCTTAATGGAGCGCTGTTAGAAGCCAATGCATTCCGGGCTTAACTAAACAGTTGCTCTAGGCCTAATGCTCAGTAAAGCTCCAGCCTCTGGGCCCATTGCTTGAAAATTCAATGATCACTAAAGCCTTAGCCTCTAAGCCCAGCACACTATCTAAACGTCCCCCACCCAGATCAACATAATACTGAATGCCTTCAGAATCCGTTATTGCACCCTTCAATTTTTAAAAATTCGGTAGTTGAGATGGTTTAGCATGTTCAAAGAAAACGGAAGGTAAAGATAAATAGATAATAAAATGACGATAATTTTATGAGAAAAAATGAAGGTTACAATAGAATGTGGCAAGAAATATTGCGAAATTAGCAGACTAAATTGTAACAAAAAAGCAACCACAAATCACAAACAAGTGATCAAAATGTGACATTCCTAAGTTTCAGTTCTCAGTTTCTTATCAGAGGGTTTGATAGTTCTTAAATTTAATTTATGGTGACCCACAGCATGAAAATGTAAAGATCAAGGTATAATTAGCTTGCTTTTTCTCCTAAATATTTTAAAATTTTTAATTAGGATATCTTTACGATAAAAGATTTTTCCTCTCCAATGTGAAGAAAATTAAATACATGTGCGGAAGTAGAGTTAAACGAAACACAAGAATAATAAAAAGTGTTCTAAAATTTCTTCTTTCCTTATACTTTTTTTAACGAACAAAATTAACCCAAAATCTTAATTATAAAAACAACAATGCTACAACAATTTTCTTCACCCAGCATAATTATAAAATAAAACAAAAAAGTCATAGTCACACACAATAAACCAATGACCACAAATAAAAGGGGAAAAAAAGGAAAAAAAATCAGTACATTAAGATATTAAAACCAATAACTCAAAGATCAGTATCGCAGTAAGTCCGTTGGAAACTCTTGGACGAAGAAAAGTGCAGCATCACCGGGTCACATACAACTCTGAGTGTCCTATGATTCGATTTCCAGGCCCCGACCCTAAACCGAATCTTTGCCTTGACACGAACCGCTAATTCAATTTCCCCGGATGTTTTTTCCAGCTTTAAATCTTTAGCAATCGAGCTTGATATGGCCACGTTTTGTGCCAAAAGTTTTGCATCTAGTCGCGTCACATTTCTTGTAGGCTGGTGGAACGGCACAAGTGTGCTAAACGCTACGTTTTGGTCATCGTAGGCAACGGAGACTTCAATGGAGTCGTAGTATATGGAGGCTCTGCCATTAGGGTTATGCGCCCTAATGACAAAACCAAATGTGGAATTTAGGTGGTTGTTGATTACATTGAAGTCATGGACTGAACCATCTTCAATGGTGTAAACAGGACGCTTGGGCTTGACTACGAGCCATATGATGAGCACTACTATACCGGCTAGGACAATTAGGGCTAGCAAGACGATGGCGATGCAACGGACCAGCCCCGTGCGTTTTGCCGGGGCTGCTGTAAGCTGCGTTGCTGTGGGATTAGACGCCATGTATGTTAAACGAGAAGCGTACACTAAGGTTAGTTTTGTTGATGAGAAGCTTGTACGAGATTTTGGCTTCGACTGTGAGTTAATATAAGAGAATGTTTTGGCAGCGCACTTTTGTCTTTACGGTTGTAAATGGATCACTTTTTTCCTTTAACATTTCTTGCATGAAACTCAAGAAATCTGAGAGATTCTCGTTCCATGTATCAATTCAGTGTTGTGAGCTTCGTTACTGGAAATTTGCAAACTAGAAAGTTTTAATTAATTGCGTTGCATGAAACCAAAATTAATTCCCTAGTGCTAAGGCCAGGCTAGTAACCTATGTCCTTCACTTTGGACCGAAATCAAAGAAGAGAATTTGCTTCCATGTAGACAAAAGTGCCCACTTGATGCCATCCGCCTATCTGATCACAGTGCAATTAGCTTTTTAAAGATAGCAAAATTGACGGCAAAGCTGGAGAGTAAATAATAAAACCAAAGATGGGTCATCCGGTTAAGTAAGATCAAATCCATAGTTTAAACTTTAAAGTGATTATGCGAAGTATCTCCCCAGCATATAGGTCACTGGGTGAGAAGAGAAGAAGTAATTAATGCACCAAACAAATGAAAGAGATTTTCAGCTTTAAATATTGCCAACGAAAGTTCTGGTTTTTAATTCTAGATGGTTTCTTGCCTTGCCTGCAAGTCATTCCTTGACCACCTTTAAAATTCATGGTGCTTTTTCTTTTTCCTAGATGGGAAATGAGTGCAATGAAACTCATTCTCATTTGGCATTACATAGGGAGTCACCATTATTTGGTAGTTCCCATTAATTTTTTTTTTTTGTTGTTGACATTTTTCAATACACATAAAGATATAAATTCAAATTTGTGTGGAGCTTGTATGTATAGTATGGCCTTAGCCAGTACTCTTTCCTCAATCAAATTTCCTTTTCATTCAATGTAGAACTTTAAGGTTAAGGTTCTGCTTGGTTATATGGTGTTGCGAGTTTCTCAAGACCATTGTTGTCGAATGAATAACTTAACTATCAAGAAAAAGTTGAGAAGTGTTTGTAAATAATACCACTGTGTATTAGAAAAAAAGAAGTTATTTATTATGGTTTTAGAACTTATTTTCCAGCAAATAGTTGTCAGAAATAATCAATTTTTGGCAGTCAAGAAAGCTAAAACCAAACGAGCCTTAGTCATATTTAATAATTCTTGCTTCTCCCCAAAGTATTCCAAAAGCAACCCCAAGTTCTTTATATACCTTGCAGACACCTTCTGAAATGTCATAGGCTCTGCCTGTGCTCAAGTAACTAGCTAGCTCGACCATACCAAAACATAAGAAGATTTTTTTTCTTGGGATTAATCTTTGATTAATGAAGATTAGTGACTTGTGATTGCTTAATATCCATGGATTAAAATTAGGTATGAATATGATCTTTCATATTATATACCAGTAGTCCAGTACCACTTTTGGTTGATTATTTCTTTGGTGACATTCACACGGGCCATGGCCATTCAATCTTTTTTTAATTTCTTTTAATGCATTACGCCATCATGGGTGGGTTCGAAACTTCTACTAAAAGAGTCATCTATATGTATATTTTTCTAAATCAAACAGTGAAAGAAATTGCTGCTTTGGTTAATTAATTAATTAATGGAGACCACAAAGTGAAAGACATTCACAGCTCATCAAAAATATTCACCACCAAGCACCACGTGCACCTCACCACCATCACCTCACGGTCTCGCACTTTAATCATAAAATTTAGATTTTTTTCTTCTGAACTATATGACAAGAACCAAGTAATGATAATTGTGATGATTTTTCTTTATGGTTATTGGAATTACTGAATTAATACTTACAAAAACTCTATTGGTTGAAACCATGATTCAGAGATAATTTCCATTTACCATTATTTCTTTAAAAAAATTATGGGACTATGAATTAAATAATGATTCAAATTTAAACTCAAAATTTGATAAATTTAATTATTAAATCAATTAACTATCATGAAATTGTATAAAATCATATAATTTATGAGTCTTTTAATTATCAAATGCGTACATCCAAACATTTTAAATATATTAAAATTTAAAACATACAAACATCCGCATTATTATTGAACTATTGTATATCATGAGTAGATGTTTTTATATAATTTCGTGGGGTGATGGGGTGGCGCATGTAGATTTCAAAATCAGAGTCGAGTAACATTTAATTATTTGTAAAGGGGCAAAAGATGAAAATATATATATATATATAAGAAAAAGTAAAAAAAAAAAAGAATATAAGAAAAAGTGAAGTACTACTACTAAAGTTCTGTGCGGTCATGATCACGAACTGTAGGGCAATGGAGGTGGTCGCCGCATATACCATGGAAGATTCTATATATCTTTTGCAAACCCTTGGAAGAAGCACAAATAACCAGCCCACATTAATTCATCATATTCATCATATAATCATGCCCCTCTCAACTCTAAACTAGTTGCATATAAAGCTCTCTCTCTTCTCCATCTCATCAGAGCCACTTCACAAGAAAAATGATGAGGACCAGTTCCATTCCTTTTGCTTAGTTCTTTTGCCACCCCACCATGGCACTGATGAGGTCCCTCGCTCAGCGGGTCGGCGATTGAGCCGGTGTCGTGGTGGCGGTGGCGGCGGCTGAATAATCTATGAGGTTATGGATTTGTTACAATGGGAGAAATGGAAATATTTTGTGATGCAATGAAGGGTTAATTAATTATCTCTTGATTCTAGAAGAAGATCAAAGCCGGTTTCTCTCACAGGGCAACTTCTATCCTTTGGCATAATTAACTTTTACTTTCTGCGAATCTCTCCAGGCATCAATGAGGGATGATAGTAATTGTGGAACTATATATGTATCATATATATGTGGCTGGAGCTAGCTAGAGAGATTCTATATGCATGTCCTTGCTTCTGGTTTTGTTCTGTTGGTTCATCAAAGCCTTATTATGTATGAAATGATTCATCAGTGGAGTTTCTATTTCTGATATCATAAATTCTCAAGTCATGATTAATGTACTAGAATCATTCACATCATCTAAACCCATCTATCTCTGTAAGAACTTCTGGTTATTGATCTGTTTTTTGCTGTATGATTAATTCTAGCTTATGATCGATCGGTATTTTATGCCTTTTGATTTGGTTGGTTTTGTGATGGTGTATGTTCTTTTACTAATCATGAAGAATCTATCAGAAATTTCCATTTGCTGTATTTGCAATATTTTCAAGTGTATTAATTCAAGAAAGATTGTATTTGTCGTTTGTTAATTTTCTTTATTAATTCAAGCTTCTGCCTCTGATGTATGAAATAAGCAGCAGCGTATTAGTGGTGAAGCTAATAACTTATTTTAATTCAGGCTAAACTAAAATAAAAATTTCAATAAAGATTATGCGTTGAGAGTAATATGATTTTTTTTTAATTTTATGCTTATATGAATTTTTTTAGGGACTTACATGTCCATTACTAATTTTATTGAGATTATAAAGAAATTTATGTTAAGGAAAAATAAGAACATCATGTATTTTACTACGGTTTGTAAGAAATTTTTAAAAGATCATTGGGTTTCAAAGAAAATTTTCAAGAACTAGCCCAATTTACTACACGAGCAAATCCTTACCTTGCTTCTCTCTATTTATGGTGTGGGGTAAATTTTATTGTACCCTTTATTAGATTGACATACTTTAATTTATCCCTTAAATATCGTTATTTGTAACAATTAATAATTAATGTTGACTGATTAAAATACCAAAATGTCCTAACTCAATAACTTCCAGTTTTTTAGCGTTGATAAAAGTAATTTTATTTTTCCTCTTAAGGTCTAATATGTTTTAAGGTCGATAAAAAATAAATTTATCAATGAAAACCACTCAATAGTAAAAGACGTCCTTTAAAAAGTTTAATTAATTTTATTTACAATATCACCACAATGTAAATCAAGAAAATTAATTTTTACCCTTATCTTGAATTTAAATATTTTATGAATATAAGTCATTTATCAATTAGTTGACTTTTACCATCAAAATTACCATTTTACCCTTCAAAGTATTTAAAGATAAATTAACCCCTAAAATTTATTTAAATTCCATTACTAATATAATTAAATGGATTAAGAATTAGAAAATATATAAAATTTAGCAAAATTCAAAAACCGATGCCTTAACCCCTAATCCTAATCCCAAATTTTGTCGGTTAATAATATATGTTATAATTTATTAATATTATTTTCCCTCCGTTAATTTTAACGTTCAAAAGGGCAATATTACATTGGTGTATTCTGTTAACAATCAACTTATTGACAAGAAGTTAAACGTATAAAATAATATTCACAAAACCCAAATATTTCAACAAATTCCAACAAACACCCAAGCATTTCAATAAAATTTTCTTTGCACCCAAATTGATAAGTTTTATTTTTTTAATTGGTTAATTTTGAACTGTAGAAGCGTTAAAAATCAATTCCTTGTTAAATAAGAAAAACAAAACTCTTTCTCACTTTTTTTATTTTTTATTTTCTAAAAATTTTTCACCCTCGTCAGTTCCTTTTTTCCTTTTTTTAATTCCATTTACTGCATTTTTCTTCACCTGCTTCATGCTTCATCTTCTTCAAGCATTATAGAGCCACATTAGCAACTCGCAACGAAGATTTGGAATCGAACAATGGTGTGTCAATACCGTTGTTCCAAATCTTGGCCCATCTTCTCCTTTAAACAAACCCTAGCTTCTTCCCAAATTTACCAATAAACACTAAAACCGAACTAATCATTAAAATCATCAACACCCATTGCTTGGCATGGCCGAGCGCAGCCATAGGTTTTGTCGGACAATGGGCAGAGTTTGAATTATACGTGTTGCTAATTTGAGTGGGTTTTCCTTATTAGGGTTTCGACTAGAATATTGTGATAAAGACCAAGTCTTTCTCTAAGAAGGAAATGAAGATTGTGATTATTATTCTTTGATTTGTAGAAACTAAGTTTCATTTTTAAATAGTGAATTCAATGTGGGATTATAGAAACTAGATTTGAAAGTGGTTGTGGAGTTGTTAAGTGTGTGAAAGAGAGGGGAGAAAAAAAAAAGAAATGAATGATAAGTTGAACAGGGAAGGGAACAAAGAAGATGAAGAAGAAAGGGAATAAATTCCACTTTTTTATAATTTTTGAGTTTTTGATTTTTGAATTTTGATAATGTTATGATCTTTAATTTTGATTATGATATCGTTAACTTGGTGTAGAGAAGAAGAAGAAAGAAGCAAAAGAACAAAGAATAAGATAAAAAAAAAAACAAAATGAAAAAAAAAAGAATATAAGATGAAAAGGAAAAGGAAGACAAAGATGAGAAAAAAAGGGAAAGAAGATGAAGAATAAAAGAAAAACAAATTTGGAAAAAAAGGAAAATGCAGTTCAATTTTTAATTTTAATTGAGGATAAATTGTAGTGGATGGTATGGATGGTAATGTATTAGATTTCAAAGTTCAAATAAGGAGTAAAATTTTTTTTTCCAATAACTCATTTCAAATTTTATTTTAAAAGATTATAATTGTTAATTTTTTACATTTTAATTATAAATTTAAAAGGGATTACTGTTCAAGATTCCTATGATTAATAAATTAAAAAATAATAAATATTATTTTAAGAAAAATGATAAATAATATATATACTTAAATAATTATAAATTATAAATTATTTTATTATTTTACCCCTTAGCTTCATGTTTGGGAAGAAAAATGGTCTTCGATAAAAAAGAATTATTATTAAGAAAAGTAAGATTAAAATTTATAATAAGTAATATTAATAAAAAAGAAAAGGACAAAAATTTAGGATTAGGATTAAGGCTTCAGTTTTTGAATTTTGCTAAATTTTTTATATTTTCTAATTTTTAGTCCAGTGAATAATGTTAGTAATGGATTGTAAATAAAATTTATGGTCAATTTTTCTTTTAAAAACTTTGAAGGGTAAAATAGTAATTTCGATGGTAAAGTTAAATAATTGATTAATGATTTATATTCATAAAATATTTAAATTCAAGATAAGGGTAAAAATTAATTTTTTTTTATTTTCATTGTGGTGATATTGTAAACAAAATTTGTTATTATTACAATTGTTTTATAAATTAAAATATAAGCAAAAATTTATTTAACTTTTACAGGTCTTTTACTATTAGGGGTTTTCACTGATAAATTTATTTTTGTCATCTAACTTAAAATATATCGGACCTTGAGGGGTGAAATTAAACTATTCTTGTTAACTCTACAAAATTGGTAGTTAATGGATTAGGGCATTCTCGTATTTTAATCAGTAAAATGTTAGTCAACTATTAAAAATAACGGTATTTAAGAGGTAAATTGAAGTTTACACATTTTTAAGGGGTAAACTGAAGTATGTCAATTTAATAAGGCGTATAATGAATTCTTTTTAAACATTTTTAAAAGTGTTGTAAATTTGACTTTCGCTTTTATATTTTTGTATTTTTGTATTTTATCAATTTTAATCATTTATTACAGTTATTGTTGCTACATGATCTGAGAGATCTAAAAAACTACATCAAACAGCATCAAGTTTATATTCAATTTTTAGGGATAGTCTTGCTATTTTGCTAAGATTTCCTTAACATTATAATAATGGTTACAATATATACTTGATGGTTGGTATTGTGTTGTCGAAAAGAAAACAAATTTCTCTGTGTTAAAATGAAATTTTTTTCATACCATTTAAGGCAGTGAACCAAAAGGAACAAGCATTTCATGAGAGGTGATTAATGACTTTTTTTTTTAACGTTTTGATTAATGAGTTACTGGGTTGTAGTTTTGTTTGTGATCAAGAACATTTTTTGTATTCTTTAAGGCTATGATTGAAAGACATACAAGACTATATTAACTCTTAGAATTGGATTGAATTATATAGTACTATCTTTTATTTGGTATAAGGTCAAATAAAGTTATATATTATTTAAATAGCTATTTTAGCTTCATTAAAAACAATGAATTATATAGTACTATCTTTGATTTGGTATAATGTCAAATAAAGTTATATTCATTTTTTTAATGAAGCTTAAATAGCTATTTAAGTAATATATTATTTTTTTAAGTCATATTAATAATTGTCAAATTTAATTTTAATATTCTATATTATTGTAAATGAATAATTGAATAATTTTTTATGTTTAATATTACACCCTAGATAAAGTAAATTATTGAATTAAAAAATTGAAATTTAATATTAAACTTAAAACAAGTTAAAAATAAATTATTGAATAAATGTATTATATTAGTAGCAAATCTAGATTATAAGATATTTAGTCCTATATGAACCCATGTGAAAATAGAGATTAATAATCTCATAAATTTTGGAATAAAGTTTGAGTTAATTTAATAGTCCTAAAACTCAGCCATGACTGTGGATTGGACTAATTTTTTTATCCTTTGAATTAATCTAATTTCAAATTTTATCTAATAGCCAAACATGGTCAAAAGGATTGTTGAAGCCCTAAATATTTTTTAGGTATCAGAAAGAGTTTATCTGATTTAAAATATTGCATGTAATGGTGTTAAAAAAAATAGATGAGTTGTCATGTCTAAAGTAAAATTTTATAGTGGTCGTTTGTTTAAAGTTAAAAAAAAGCACAGTGAATGGTGCTTTCTTTTTTTAATTTC
Organism: Citrus glauca; assembly: GCA_029633175.1. Lineage (NCBI taxonomy): Eukaryota > Viridiplantae > Streptophyta > Magnoliopsida > Sapindales > Rutaceae > Citrus > Citrus glauca. Next base: position 32,565,619 of record JAQOOD010000008.1, read on the forward strand.
CTTTGAAGTACAAGGTTTTTAAAAATAAAAAAGAAAAAAGAGAAATGCATTTAATGACAAAATAGGCTACATTTGATTTTCTTCTGCTTTAGCTAATGGTCTTTCAATTTGCTAATTTTAGTTTTATAAGTAGTTTCTTTGTCTGCGTGCATTAATTTATTATAAAAAATGAATATTTTAAATAAAATATATTACTTATAACCCGTACAATTTCTAAATTATTGGACATAATTTGGAATGAGCCTAATGAGAGGTCAAGAGATTATTTTCCTAAAAAAAAGTACACACACACTCGAGCATTATTTTCAAGCTAAAGTTTTCTTTTTGTTAATTGTACCTAAATATAGAAATAACCTATTTTCAGCACTAGATAAAACGAGCATGTAAAACTATATGAATAATTGAAATATTTCATTACCTTATTTAATTAATAGAAAAACGGTCTCTTATTCTTATTAAAATCACACCGAATTCAACTTAAAAGATGACATGTCACTAGCACTACAAACACACAAATGACATGAAATCTGGATACCAGTGAAAAAAGTAACATGTCATTAAAGGTCAAAATTCAAATGGCGGAGCGTACATAGTATGCGCTAGCACATACGATTTATGCTTGTCATTTTCGTGGATGACACAATAGACGTGTTGGTTCTCCACAATACGGGAAACAACGAGTCATCTGGTACCTACTGGCCATTAAATTTTAAAATATTGCATGCAATGTCGTCGAATAATACAAATAAACTAATTGTCATATCTATAGTAAAATTTCACAGTGGTCATTGATTCAAAGTAAAAAAGATAGAAATTCACAGTAAATGGTATTTTTTTAATTTTTTTTCAAGTACAAGTTTTTTTAAAAAAAGTAAAAAAGATAATTGAATTTTGAGACAAAATAGCCTACTTATGATTTTCCTCTGGTTTAGCTAATGATATTTTGATTTGCTAGTTTTAGTTTTGTAAATGGTCTTTCTATACCCGTATATTAATATGTTATGAAAATATATATATATATATATATATATATATATATATATATATATATATATATATATGTATGTATATATGTATAATATGCGTTATTTTCAAGCTAAATATTTTTTTCTTAATTGTACATGAATATAAAAATAACTTACTTTCGGCATTGGAGAAAACAAGCATGTAAAATTATATGAATAATCAAAAATTTTCATTACCATATTTAATTATTAGAAAAACAAATGATCTATTACTCTCATTAAAATCATGTGGAATTCAACGTAAAACATGGCACATTGCTACTTTGCTAGCCTCGCCAACACAAACAAGACACGTTGTCCAAATAAGGGTCCAAGAAATGACTTATCATTTACTGTCAAAAAGCAAATGATGGAGCTTACATAGTATGCGCGGGCACATATTATTTACACTTGTCATTTCACTAATTGATACGGATGGCTAGTCGGTTCTTGCATGTGTAAACGCATGTCATGTTGTTCGCTAGGAATACCGAAAATGGCGAGTCATCTAGTTCCTACTAGCCTTAAATTTTAAAATATTGCATGTATTGTTGTTGAAAAATAAAAATAGATGAATTGTCATGTCTAATAAAATTATACAATGCTCGTTTGTTCAATGAAGAGCAAATGGGTGCTTTTTTTAATTTGTTTTAAAGTACAAGTTTTTTAACAAAATAAAAAAGAAAAAAAGAGAAATGCATTTCGAGATAAAATGAGCTACCTTTGATTTTCTTGTGGTTTAACTAATGGTCTTTCGATTTGCTAATTTTAGTTCTATAAATGGTATCTCTTTCCACATGTATTAGTATGTTATGAAAAATATTATATATATACTATAGAAAAAATATTATATATATATATGGAAAAAATGAATATCTTAAATATAAATATTATATATAATATGTATAATTTTTACGTTGTTGGAAAAATTGGAACGAGCCTAATGAGAGGTTACGAGATCATTCATTTATAATTCCTAAAGTGTGTGTGTGTTTTTGTGTACTTCTATACATTTACACACATAAGCGTTATCTTCAAGTTAAAGTTTTTTTTCCCCTTAATTGTAGGCGAATAAGAAATAACTTATTTTCAGCGTTGGGGAAAACAAGCATATAAAATTGTATGAATAATTTCAATATTTCATCGCCCTATTTAATTATTAAAAAAAAAAAATCGCTTATTCTTATTAAAATTACATGGAATTCACCGTAAAGGATGACATATTATTGGCACTGTGAACACACAGATGACATGAAATCTGAATATTAGTAAGAGAAATGATCTATCATTTAACATCAAAATTCAAATGATGAAGTCTACATGGTATATGTCGGTGCATACTATTAATGCTTGTCGTTTCTGTAAATTACAAGGATGACCTGTCAATTACTACACATGTAGGCTGCTGGCATGTCGTTCGCTTAGAATACTGAAACGTTAGAACATCTGGTCAGTGGCGAGGCTATCTGTGGGCTACAGCCCGTCCAAAATTTCAAAAAATTTACAAAAATGCCTTTGTGCCCCATTTACAAAAGTGTTATTGTTTTGTACTTTTATTTACAACTATATCACTCCATTATTTATAACTTTGCCATTCATATGAATATATTAAAAAAAGGATTCCCTTTTATTTGAGATTTCATATTTCAGAATATCATTGTGCACTCTTTATTGGCTTCTTTGTGCTCTATTTTCTTGACTTCTTCAATTCTTCGTCTTCTTCTTAGTAAGAATAGATAATAAATTTATTTTTTATTTAATCATTTATAATATATTTATAAATTGCAAGGTAGTAAAGACTAAATTACCTCAGTAGAAGAAATATATATAGGTTACAACATTACTTGATTAGAAAAACTGATTATGTAAGATTAAATTATTATTTAGCCATTGAATTTTAGCATTCAAATTTTAAGATTCAATCTAGTATATTATATATAATGTTAATTTGTCCATTCAACTATTGTTTGGCTTTTGGATAGTGTCAATGTGTCAGTGTCGGATTGACGGTTCTAAGCTTTTCTTAATTTGTTAGTTAAATTTATCGATGATTACTTCTATTAACTTCTTTACTTTTTATGTGTTAATTAATGTCAAACAATCAATCATTAAAGCTTAGAAAAATTCTTCTCTCATTTTTTAAGAAAAAATTGGTGGTCAAGTGAGGTTTTATGTGATGTTGATGATCCTAAACTAGATGAGCAATCCACATCTAAGTTTTGAAGAGTTAAAGCTCAAAGTGAAAATATTGCTTTATTATAGCGTGATCCAAAGTTACGTAAACCAATATGGACATATCATGTTAATCAATAAGATGATGTTAGGAGAGCGTATATCAACATGGGTCCATATCAACCAAAGTTAGAAGAGTTTGCACATTCATTTAATGGGCAACAATTTCATCGATTTCAATGCACTTGGTATGCACAATTTCCTCGGCTTGAGTATTCTAAAGAAATTGATGCTGCATATTATTTTGCATGTTTTCTATTTGATGAAAAAAAGCAACATATCTTAAGTTTACAATTGAAGGGTTTAAGAGCTAGAAGATGATTGAAAATGGAGAGAGATGTTCTTTGTTGCATGATGAAGGGGGGCTTAATTCACATCATGCTAAGGCCATGCTAAAGTAGGGTAGTTTAAAGAATTCATCTCAACATATAGATAGAGTCATGAATGCACAATCATCACAACAAATTTTACAAAATAGATAGTAGTTTCAAACCTCAATATAAGTTGTTAAATGGCTTACAAAGCAAGCATGTTCTTTTAGAGGCCATGATGAGTCCATTAAATCTTCTAGTCTTGGAAAATTTATTGAAATGATAAAGTATTCGGCAAGGATGGATAAAGATATTGCTAAAGCTGTCTTAGAAACTGCTCCAGGGAATGCGAAATATACTTCATCCAGTATTTAAAAAGAGCTTTTGAATATTATTGTCAATAGAGTTCGGCAAAAGATTCGTGAAGGAATTAGAGATGCAAAATTTTGTATTCTTATTAATGAAGCACAAGATCAATATAAAAAAAATAAATGGCTATTATTTTGAGATATGTTAATGAACGGTTTTTTGAAGTTGTGAATGCGAAAGAAACTAGTACATCAACTCTTAAGAAGGAAATATGTAATGTCTTTACTCATTATAATCTTTTGGTTGAAGATTTACGAAGACAAGGATATAATGGTGCTAGTAATATGCGGGATGTATGGAATGGATTGCAAGTATTATTTCGAGAAGACAATCCATATGCATATTATGTACATTGTTTTTCTCATCGGTTATAACTTGCATTAGTGAAAGTTTCCAAAGATGTGTCTGATGTATAAATTTTTTTTTTCAATTTTGAATTCCATTTTCAATATTTTTGGTTCCTCTCATAATTGTCATTATAAGTTAAAATCTATTAGGGAGGCTAAAATTATTGATTTGATAGCCTCTGGGGAGCTCAAAACTAGTACATGAGCTAATTAAATTTGTTCATTACAACGACCTGAAGCAACTCGTCGGAGCTCTCATTTTATTTCGGTTAGTAGTTTGATCAGTAAGTTTTGTGTTGTTTATAAGTATATTGAAAAGATTATTTGCAATGGATCGAATAATGAAATACGAGGGTAAGCTAAAGGTGTGTATGATGCAATAGCAACCTTTAAATTTGAATTTATTTTGCATTTGATGAATAAGGTTTTAGAGATAAGTGATTTACTTTGTCAAGCATTACAAATGAATCTTATGCATTTAATATCAACTACAAAATTGCTTCTTCAAAGCATAAGGAAGAATAGTTGGGATACTTTTATTAAGAGTGTGATATCATTTTATGAAAGTCATCATATTGATGTGCCTGGAATGAATGATCGCTGTATGAAAGGTGCGATGTGTTCTTATCTGTAGAAAGATTATGTTACGGTAGAGCATTATTATCAAATTGATTTGTTTAATGTTGTAATGGATTTTTAATTGATAGAATTGAATAATAGATTTACAAATCAGATGAATGAACATCTTACTTTGAGCTATGCTTCAAATCTTGCTGATTCTTTCAAATCATTTAATGTTGATGATATTTATAATCTTGTAGAGAGATTTTATCCTCGAGATTTAGTCAATTTGAAATACGTACTTTGAGAAGACAATTAGAATATTTTCAGATTGATGTGTTTAGTCTTACTGAGTGTCAGTGTATTTCTTCACTTTCTGAATTATGTCAACAATTAGTTGAGATAATAAAGTTTCAAATTTACTTCTTGATAAACATATTGATTCGTTTAGTGTTGACTCTTCTTATTTTAACTGTCATGACTGAATAAGAATGTTCAACTATGAAGCTTATTAAGACACTACTTCGAAAAAAGATGAAAAATGAATTTTTATTAGATTGTACGGTCATCTACATTAAAAGAGAATTTGTAGATAGTATTGATTCAGATTTGATAATAGATGAATTTAATTCTCGAAAGAATCGTGAAGCACAACTAAAATAGTGCTTGATTGCAATTGACTTTGATGTATTTTATAATATATTAATGAAAGTTTTATTAAGATTTATATTTTTAATTGAGATAATATTTGGATTTGGAAAAAAGTTTAGCCCATCCAAAAAAAAATTTCTAGCTTCACCTTTGCATCTTGTACATACTGGCCATCAAATTTTAAAATATTGCATGTAATGTCATTGAAAAATAAAAATAGATGAATTGTTATGTCTAAAGTAAAATTTTACGGTGGCCATCCTTACAAAGTAAAAAAAAAATAGAAAAGCACAGCGAATGGTGTTCCTTTTCAAATGTCTTTTAAAGTATAAGTGTTTTAAAAAAAATTATAAAGAAAAAAGAGAAAAGCATTTATGGATAAAATGAGCTACCTTTGATTTTCTTTTAATTTAGCAAATGGTCTTTTGATTTGCTAATTTTAGTTTTGTAAATGGTCCCTCTGTCAACGCGTATTAATATATTATGAAAAAAAATGAATATTTAAAATAAAATGTATTACATTTAACACGTATAATTTTTACATTGTTGGACAAATCTAGAATGAGCGTGATTAGAGGTCAGGAGGTTATTTTCCTATATAAAGCTCAAAGTATTACACACACATACACACACTTAAGCATTATTTTCATACTAAAGTTTTTCTCCTTAAATTTTTCTTAATGTAGAAATAACTTATTTTCAGCGTTGGAGAAAACAAACATTTAAAAATATATGAATAACTGAAATATTTCATTAGCCTATTTAATTATTAGAAAAACAAATGATCTCTTACCTTTATAAAATCACTAGAATTCAACATCAAAGATGACGTGTCACTGGCTAGCAAACCAAAACACATCAAGTAATCTAAATCAGGGATACGACCTATCATTTACAGTAAAAATTCAAATGACTGAGGGTACACAGTATGTGCCAATGCATGCTATTTACACTTATTGTTTCGGTAAATGAAGCGGATGAAATGTTGATTATTTTATGGGCAATTGAATGGCATATCGTTGGCTTAGAACACAAGGGACGATGGGTCATCTAGTACCTGTTGGCCATTAAGCTTTTAAATGTTAAATGTAATGCCCTTGAAAAATAAAAATAGATGAATTGTCATACCTAAAATAAAATTTTACAATAATTGTTCGTTGAAAGTTTTTTTTTTTAAAACAAAAAGCACATTGAATGATGTTTTTTTTTAACTTCTTTTAAAGTATTTGTTCTTTGAAAAAAATAAAAAGAAAAATTTTAGGACAAAATGGGCTACCTTTGATTTCTTCGAGTTTAGCTAATGGTCTCTCAATTTGATAATTAGAATAAAATAAAACCAATTGAATCAATTTATTGTAGTTGAATTCTGACGATTTATTTTTCGAATTCAACATCAAAGATGACGTGTCACTGGCTAGCAAACCAAAACACATCAAGTAATCTAAATCAGGGATACGACCTATCATTTACAGTAAAAATTCAAATGACTGAGGGTACACAGTATGTGCCAATGCATGCTATTTACACTTATTGTTTCGGTAAATGAAGCGGATGAAATGTTGATTATTTTATGGGCAATTGAATGGCATATCGTTGGCTTAGAACACAAGGGACGATGGGTCATCTAGTACCTGTTGGCCATTAAGCTTTTAAATGTTAAATGTAATGCCCTTGAAAAATAAAAATAGATGAATTGTCATACCTAAAGTAAAATTTTACAATAATTGTTCGTTGAAAGTTTTTTTTTTTAAAACAAAAAGCACATTGAATGATGTTTTTTTTAACTTCTTTTAAAGTATTTGTTCTTTGAAAAAAATAAAAAGAAAAATTTTAGGACAAAATGGGCTACCTTTGATTTCTTCGAGTTTAGCTAATGGTCTCTCAATTTGATAATTAGAATAAAATAAAACCAATTGAATCAATTTATTGTAGTTGAATTCTGACGATTTATTTTTCTATATTAAGTTAAATTTATATTCTTTCTATTGTGTGGTACATCTGATTTTTATTGCTATATATATTTAAGATGTATCTTCTAATGAGAATTGAACATGCAAAATCTTAAAGCACTTAACCTGCCATTATTGTCCTTCTTAGGAATGACAAAATCTAAATCAGGATTATGATCTAGGTGTATCCGAATCGAGATTGATATTTTTACATTCGCATCACATCTGGATATAGAAAAAAAAAAATGGCTCGGGATGCAAATAGTATTCGTGCGAATTACAGATGAATTATTTGAATATCCGGATTCAAAAATTTAACAAGTTTTAAAAAACAATTGTGCAATTCCAAATAATTAAGTAAATGTTGGGGGAGAATTACGAGTGCAAACGTACGTCAATGGACACATGGCATTAGTAAGGTCAAATCAGTAAAACCAGACAGCTAGATCAGGAAGGCAGGAAAGCTTAAGTCAAGCTAGGAGATAAGTAGGGGTGGCAACATGGGTCAGGATTCGTTTATTCGATTCGATTCGATGCGAATTAAATGGGTTTGGGTTTGAAAAAATTGATTCGTTTAATAAATGGGTGAATTCGATTCGATTCGTTAATTAGACGAATCGAATGCGGGTTTGAAAATTTGAATTCGTTTATTCGTTTAGAATTCGTTTAATAAATGGGTCATAAACGAATCAAATATGGGTCGATTCATTTATGATTCGTTTAATTAAATTACTTTTTTATCCTCAAAATTTATTTGAAAGCTTTCTAAAATTTGAAGGTTAATATTGTAATTTTAAGAAAAAACAAAAACAAAGTAGCGGAAAGCCGGAAACCTAAAGCTAAACAAAGATATCCTGCAGGCTGCAGCCCTCACTTTTCTCTTTACTGCAGCCCTCACTCTCGATCCAGTTCACTGCAGCTCCCTCTGTCCCCTCAATTTTCTCAATCCAGTTGCAGCAAATCTCTCTCTTGGTCGCTCTTGGTGTGCTAGCCACTGCCGCAGCTCTTTCTCCGCCGTAACCGCTGCTGCTCTGACTCCGTCCAGCTACTGCTACTTCGTCTTTACTCTCTCCGATCTGCACTTGCTCTCTTGGATCTCTGCTCTCTCGGATCTGCACTTGCTCTCTCGGATCTGACGAGATTATGTTCAGTATTGTTTTCCTTTTAACTTGCTATTTGATGGGTTTCATATGTATTCTTTTCCTTTTGACTTGCCTTTCTTGTCACTTTAGTTGTTAGTTTCCTGCTTCTATTTTTACTAGGCAATTTGGATGCGACTTTTCTTGTTCTTGTTTCTCTTTTGTTTACCTCCTGTAGAGTAAAGCAGTAGTTGGGGATGAGTCTTTAACAGTTCTTTTGTTGTGTTCTTAAATAACGAGTGGCCAAGAACAAAACTAACATTAGCATATGATGTACAGGCCCAGGTTGCTCTTCTGTTGGAGGAGGTGCTTTTACAGAATTGGGTCCATTTTATCCAAGAGGTAAAGGTATAGCTACTGCAACTGGAATTCATTTGATAATAATTGAGTTTCCAATTTTGACTTATTTCAATTATCTGTTTTTCTTGGTAGCATCAAATCTTCTCTTTGTTGAGTCTCCTGCTGGAGTTGGATGGTCATACTCAAATACAACTTCTGACTATAATTGCAGGGATGCCTCCACTGGTAAGAGGAACAGGATACAGCTAATTTATTTGATATGATTATGGGAAAAAAACCATATTTTTACAAATTTATATAATAATTTTGGCTTAGTGTACTATTTGGACTGATTGAAGATAATTTTCTCTTTCTTGGCAACCAGGGATATGCATGTATTTATGATGAACTAGTATGAAAAATTGCCAGAATTCAAGTCAAGAGAATTGTTTCTTACAGGGGAAAGCTATGCAGGTATGAGAAATAGCAATTAGAGTTTTAGTTCCGGCAAATAATAATTTTGGCTTAGTGTACTATTTGGATTGATTGAAGATAATTTTCTCTTTCTTGGTAGCCAGGGATATGCATGTATTTATGATGAACTGGTATGAAAAATTCCCAGAATTCAAGTCAAGAGAATTGTTTCTTACAGGGGAAAACTATGCAGGTATGAGAAATAGCAATTAGATTTTTGAAATTTTACAATGACTATTATCAATATTGCAGCATGTTAATAACATTTTATTTACTTTTTGCTGTAGGATTTTGTTTTCGAGGTGACAGTGACAAATGAAGAGAATCAAAGAAATTTCATTTCTTTATAATTTGAATTTGAATTATTGTTATTTGTAATATTAAGGATTTGGTATTTGGTGTTTGGTATTTGGATGACTGTATAATATAATTTGAATTATTTGTATTTTGTTGTGGGATATTTCTAAACGAATTGTAAACGAATCCTGATTCTATTCGATTCGTTATGGATTTGTAAAGGATAAACGAATAATAAACGAATTCGGATTCGATTCGTTATGGATTCGTAAAGGATAAACGAATAATAAACGAATTCGGATTCGATTCGGTTCGTTTATCAATTCTATTAAATGAATTAAACAAATCGAACCGAATATTCGTTTAATAAACGAATCGAATCCGAATCCATATAATTTTGACCCAATTCGTTTACGATTCGGTTCGAATTCGATTCGTTTATTCGTTTTGCCACCTCTAGAGATAAGCTTCCCTTTGGGGAGGACAACTTTGTTAAAAACAGTAGGCAATTGAGGGGCAAAGTTGGAATCCACATCCTTGGTGGTTAAGGTCAGACGTGAACAGTACATGCCTTCGTATACTAAATAAAAAATATATTGCTTTTGCTGAATACAAGGAACCAATAAGGGAAAGGAAGACAAAAGGGGGAATATAAGAGCTGACACCGCAGCTGTCCCCTGCAGTGGTCCAAAAACTAGCAGGACCACTAGCTAAAAGAAAGGCCACATGTAAGGATTTAGGGTTAGGGAGTTGGATGTCACGTACCAGGATTTAGGGCTTTTAGATTAGGTTAGAAACCGAAATGTTACGATTTTTCTATTTCTAATTAAAAACTTATATATTTTTTGATAATTTTAATTTCCATTTTTTAAAAAATGTGAATTTGGATGTCTGGCTTTTTGGATATACTCGCATCTGCATCTTGGATCTGGATCCACACGGATCTTCATTTTGAGCATCCAAATCCATATTTTTTTAATAATATAGGTACTGATTTTCCATATCTAGATATTCAGGATCTTTACAAATTCAAATTGGATCAAATTTTTTTTTGCCATCCTTAATCCTTCTTTGGTGATGGTATTTGATAACTCTATGAAATGAGAGTTATCATGGCACTTTTAGACTTAAATCAATACAACTTAAGAGTAAATTATGTATTTCTATTGCATTTTTGTTACATTTTGCATAAATAATCATTTTAGTCAATCTTAATAAGTTTTGCTCGGTTTAAAGTAATTTATACTCAAATTGTGTGCATAATTGTAAGTTTCTAGAAGCTTATAATTCATGAAAGGAATGCTATGCAATAGACTTGCAAAAATAAAGAAAGAACATGGCTACAAAAGAGTTGAAACAAATCTGGAACAGTACAGTTACTTTAGCAACCATTGTTATTGCTGTAGCAACCATTGCTATTGCTGTCGCAATCATTGCTATAGCAATCTTGGAACAACGACAAAGAAAATTTCATGTGGGATACTTGCAGAATTGCGATCTGCAGTTTCCTAATCTAACTTATACATACCCTAGGCTTCCGTTTACCCTAATTTTCAACTATAAAAGATGCACACATCATAAAGATTAGATAGAGCCGTCACTCAAGGAGAAAAACAGAAAGAAACAAAAGAAAAACAAGTTCAAGAGAGAGATTAAGGGATGAACAAGAGGAGAATTTGCATAAATCAATTGGGAGCTCAATCATTCTTATTATTCTCTTGCTTTCTCGTTTTCTATTTATTTATGGGGATGTGTTTCATAGTTGAAACTTTGTTATTTATTTTTCTTTTACAAACCATGAACTAAATTTATTTGTGGTTGAGTGATAAACAATCTTGATGGTTTATTGACTAAATATATGTGTTGTTGCATGTTTGTTGTAGCAGTTTGTTTTGATAGCATTTATTTTATTCAGTATTCGGTTGATCACTCATTTAATGACACAAGTTAGGAGAGAGCAGCAAAATGACCTATCTTAGTGGAACATATCAGAACAATACTTGATCTTAAATTGAGTTTCCCGGATTGAGTTTTGCTTGAGTCCCAAGAGGGCTATGCTTGATTTAAGATTAGTGATGAACTAGACAAAGAGATTCACCTTGTAGGGTAAATAGAACCTAAGCGTGTAATGCTATATCTTATGTTGGTATAACAATTGATCACTGTTAGGTTGCATATAGATATAAGATTTCCAACATGCGATGGCTGAGGATACATAAGGATTCTGCCTAGTGCTATAGCAGATGCTACAGCAACCGAGCCAAACATTAGAAAAATAGTTAATACCATTAAGAGAGTTTATTTACTCAACTACTATATACTCCCATTAGTTTTATCATTGAGCTTGACGTGATAGTTTACTTTGTTGCATTTATTTATTGCATTTTTATTTTAATTAGTACATTAGTTTCATTAATTGTTTATTTTATTTTAGCACAAAATCTGCACTGTTAAAATTGTTGTAGCAAATCTGATAACACCAATCCATGTGGAGACGATCTTGAATACTCATCACTTTATTATTTGTTGTGTACACTTTCACATTCATACCAATAACATTAGTATTTATAAACCAACAGTATCCTTATTTCATTAGAGTGAAAATGAAACAAAGTAAGGATGCACATTAAAATATAAAAAATAAAGATTTCAATATATTAGATACTGTATTTTTTTTTATGTTAGAGTACTGACATGAGAAAGTATCCACCGTCCACTCGTTTTTTTTTCCAACTTTTTCAAAAATACATAATTTTTTTTCTAGAATCCACCTAAAATTATATTTTTTTTCAATTTCCACTTCCGTTTGGAATCCGTTAAGAAAACTTAAGAAAATGACAATTTTACCCCCAAAACGAAAATTACAATTTCACCCTAAAAATGTCAAAAATAATCAGATTTAATGATGAATATCATTATTGGTGCATTAATTAAGTATAAAAAACTTAACTACTAGAGATTATAACTCAATGAATAATAAAACTCCACTTATCTTAAATTCAATTGATAGTTTGCGAGATTGGGCTATTTTTAATACTGTTGTTATAATTTAACATTCTAATTATAGATATATTTAAAAAACAAAATCATGCATTTGATGGTTGTGGAATTAATTTCTTTATTAACCGATGGGGAAAATAATTAGATTTAATCTGACTATTATTGGTAATTTTTAGGGTGAAATTCTAATTTTCGTTTTAGGGGGTAAAATGATATTTTTTTAAGTTTCCGTTAGTTTTCTTAACGGATTACAAACGGAAGTGGAAAAGTAAAACAAAATATAACTTTTGGTGGATTCCAGAAAAAAAAAGAAGAAATTGTTTATTTTTAAAAAAATTAGAAAAAACGGATGGATGGTGAATATTTTTCCTACTGAAATTTATGTTTTTGTTATCTGTTAGTGGTATCCTTACTTTGTTAAATAAAGATGTCTTCCCTAGAGAAATTATATTATATATAATTATTTTTCTTCTCCTTTTACAAGAAAATATTTCAATGCAACATGGCAATATGAATATTTACATTCATGGAGAGAGTACTCATTTGTAAACTAGTCTTAGAAATTTTGTTTACTTATCTCGTTATTATGAAGCTACAAAGCAAAATGAGTTAATTTCATATTACTAAACATGAATTAACTATCTCCAAAATACTTTATTATTTTTTTTGAAACTTCAATTTACCCCTATTTTTATTAAGAAGAAAAGTTCATCAATCCACCCTTATTTTTCCCATATCTTTTCTTTTCATAAAAAATGAAGGCAACTTGAGATTTATAAAATAAAAAAGAAAACGTGAATTGAGAATAATTAATTTACGAGGGGTAATCCAAAATTTTCCCTTGAGGATAATTAATTCTGATATTTATGATTTTTCTTTTCCCGTTTACAAGTGGGAAATTTGGTAAAATTTTGGTAACATAAACTTTATTATGACATGAACAATTAAGCCATTAATAATTTAACAGGATGCCGTTGGCCTTAATTGTAGTGAAATGGTCATTAAGATACTACATCCCTCCCAAAGTCGTGGTTAGTTTTGGTTAATTTTTTAAAATTGCTGATCAATTTGGGTTTTGAAGCTTCGTCTCTTTCAATTACAATAAATCATACAAGTAAAATCACTTATTGAGGTGATCACTAGAAATAAATTTTAGCTTTATTGGTCGTGATAGCTAAATGCAATTATAATATTCATGCTGAGCTTAAAACAATAAATGGGTAGTTTTTTTTTTGTTTTTTTCATAGAGAATGAATGTAGAAAAAAAAAAAAGAGAACACAAACAATAAGATTTCCTTCCATACAAAATTAATCATCTCCAGTGTACATATTTCTTTTGCAAGTGGCATCACATAGTTAGCCAAAAACTTGACTCAAAGAAATCGCTTAATGGAGCTCTACCTTAACCAAATATATATATATATATATGTGTGTGTAACCAAATCATTCCATTTACATTCCTCTTTTCCTTTAATTTCAGTCCAACATAAATGGTCTTCCGCTATCAAAATTATCTAATAGGTTCAGTTGGATTTTTTTTTTAAACACTTGCCCAATATGTTTTTATGTCATTTCATATTATTAGAACCCATTTACTTTGTACCCGAAACAATAATAATAATAATAATAAAACTAATATTAGCACCATGCTTGGAAAATTTAATTGCACTTACCAAAATTCAAATTTAAATTCTCCCAACGGCTACGGAATAATGTATTAGCCATTTGGCACCAGAAAATTCGTTCCCGCCACCACGTAAATACAGATGTGACCAATCAGAATCGCCGTTTATTCACCCAAAATTTAATTTCCTAATTCATAATAAATTACCTCACCACCTATCCGTGAATACGCAAGAGCCAACATATACCACCCTCACCCTCCACTCGATAGCGCGTATGGTGCAATTTCGTATTGCACCCTCACCCTCCTTCGTTGCTTCGCAAGATGTTGATCTCTGAAGTTCATGAATACTAAATATGCGAACCATGAGTTTCAACCTTGTTATGATTTGTTATGCTCATATGATTTATGCTTTAAAATATTTTTGATTGTTGCTGTTAATAAATTCGAAATTGTATCTTCAAAATTTGTATAGTTATTTCAGTTACAAATAATATATGATATGGATTTATATTTATATATTTTTTATTGATTAGAAATATTGAAATTTAGAACTTGTATTTGTTTTTTTATTATTTTAGAACTTGGATATGCATTTGTATTTTATTTTTTTTAGATTTTTTTTAACTTGATTCATTGATCCAAGTAAATAATCTAAAATTTTAGAACTTAAATCTTTCTAGGTTGAACTCAACCCGAATCTAGATGCAAAAATTGGGTTCATATTTGAATCTGGAACTGAGAATACCAAACTTGGACCCAAACCTAAAATTTTACATGTCTATTGTCAAATATACTAAAATATGAAAACACTAAAAATAAAGAGTGTATGTGTCAATATTGTAAAACATTAAGGATTTGTATTTTAAAAGTTTTGATAAGAATGAGGGAACTTGATCAGGTATGCGACTGCTCAGTGTTAGTATCTCAATCAGAAAGTTATGTTATGAGGCGCACAACTCCCTAATTGAGATGTTGCCACATATACAATTGCGAACATGATAAGCTCTTTAAGAATAAGAAGCTTCAACCACTAAACATGATTCCCCCCGGTTTATGTTTATTTGAATTGGAGTGATTGCGAGTATAAATTTTATTTATGGTAAATTGAGTTACATCCAAATGGATGCAGTTATATTTTTATATTGAATATCAATATTAGAAATTTAAGTATTTTTTTAATAAATTTAGTGTATTTATTTCAGTCTATTTATTTTTAATTTTCATAATGCATGTTTTTGGGCATAGGTTTCATAATGCATCTTAATTTGTGAATAAATTGTTCAAATTTTCATTAGGCTTGGCCTTCGAATTCTCAAAGACCGTATTGTGCGTATGACGTGTGTGAACGCGCCAGAAATCGGCTGGGTTTGGTAACATTCAGGCAAAATCTAAAGCAACATGTGGCGTCTGTCAATTGGCTGTCACCGCTTATTGGCTGAGCCGCGAAAATTCGCTTTGTTTCAAAAAATTAAGGAGGAAAAAATGAAAAAAAGAAAAAGAAAAAAGAAAAACACAGGGAACGGATATAAAAAATTTATTTATGTACACAATAGGGCTACCGGCAACCTTATTCGTATTTTCATATGACGAAACTGTCCCTAATTAATGGTTTTAATTGCAAACCTGTACAACTTCTTCCATTTTGCAGATGCACCCGGTAATTTTGGAAAATTTGTACAATTACTAAAGTCAACTATGATTCTTCAATGAAAAAAATACAACAATGAAAAAAGTGACAAAAGTAAGTTAAATTTAATAGATAGAATATCGAAAAAAAGATTGAGCTATTACTTTAAAATTAGTTCTAATTACTATAATAATATTATGGATCTTAACACTTGAGTTTTAACTTTGAATTTTAACTTAAACTTTAATATCATGTGTCACTTATATATATTTGATGATAGATTTTATAATTTATAAAATTATTTAACCATCATCCAATGAATAAAATATTATATTATTTATGATTTAAATTGAGAATTAGATATTATGATGCCTAGCACTACTCTAATTATTATGTTATTTAAGAAAATTAACTTGTATAGTAATAAAGAGTCACTAAAAATTAAGTTATAATTAAACATAAGTTATATCATAAAGTCATGTTAAGAACAATCGAATATTGATAACTAATTTTAAGGTTAGTTGACACCACAATTACAAAGACAACACAATTTTAATTTATAAAAATATATTATAATTGGATATAACTTTTATCTCTAAGTTACGGTACAACCAATTAGATATTGACAACTAATTTATAATTAGTTGACAGTATAGTCACATGAATAACATATCTGCCATTTGGAGATATATCATAATTAAACATAATTTTTTATATCAAAAAGTCATGTTAAAACAAATTAATTATGACAAATTTTCACTTAACTACCTATTGATAACTATGTATAACTCATATAATGTGTACAATCACTTTTAAACTACATAGTTAAAAGGAGTCACAAAGTAATTATTAAGTTTCATTATAGTTTGGAAGGGCCAACTCAAAAACACGTTTTCTCTAAATCAACCTACTATTAACCATGTATAACTCAGTAAGGACTAAGGACCACAATTCGAATTTTCTAGACTTATTATTCACACAAAAATTTGTATCGTAACTATTATCATAAACAATCCTTTGCATACACATAATTCATTAATGAAATGCTTATAATTTGAAAGTGCTAACTTAGATACACATTTATTTTAGCCAGCCTATTACTAACCATGCATGACGATAATTTTAATTTTTAAGATTTATTTCTTTTGTTCACACATAAGTCCCAATCGAGAATACCAGATTTTTTTTATTTACTTATAAGTCTTTATTGCAATATATATCACAAACATTCTCCTGATATGCACATAATTAATCTTAATCTGAGTTTCTTTTTTTAAACTACTTTTTGAGTAAGAACTAAACGAGCAAAACGACCAGGCATACATGCGTAAAAACTAAAACTTTGAAGAAACAAATGAAATAAAACAAAATTAGATCACCCACCACCGCAAATACAAAAAGTTTAAAACCCTTCGTTTCTCTTAGAGAGAGAATAAAAAATGCAAGTTGTCAACCAATCAGGGTAGTTTCGTCTATCCATGAAACATAGAGGTTTGCTCATCTCTCTCTCTCTCAAGCCTCTGTTCTGTTCACCTTCTAACCAAAGAAACCGACTTATTGTACCCTCGGCGCTGTCCCTATTCTCTCTTTTTCTTTTAATCAAATCTTAATTAAACCCTATTTTTTCCTCTTTTTGGTTGCCTCCGTTAAAGATGAAACAATGAACGCCAACTTAAACAACCCAGAAACTTTTTCCTAATTTGTTTCTGTTTTTGTGGGGCAAATTGAAATTAATCAAGGGGAGAGAGAGAATTAAGTCTAGGTTTTGAAGGCATGGCGAACGGAACGGATTCGGAGGAGAAGTTCGTGGTGTTATCGAAGATCCGGGTGGGTTTGAAACGTGAGTTTGAGTTTGCTTTGAAGGTTCAATCGGAGATCTGTGGGTCATTGGGTCGGACTCGGGCCAGGAAGGTTCAGAGTAATGTGGATTCGGGTTGTGTTCTGGGTCCACCAGAGGTTAAGAAATTGAAGACGTATGAGTCGAGGAAGAAGAGGAAGAGACAAGAACAGAGTGTTGTTGTTAAAGAGACGGAGGATAAGCGCGAAGAAGAGGTGAAAAGTGATGTTTTTGATGTAAATAATGAGAGGGAACGACCCATTCGTGATAAAGAAAGTAAGGATGATTCTGAAAATATGGGTGTTGGTGAAAAAGGGGCTTTGATGAATGTGGAAGAGATTAAGGTCGTCAGTGAGCGAAGAGAAGAGGGAAATGATGAATTTGGGAACGTGGTTATTGGTGTGGAAGAGGAGAAGAAGAATGATTGTGATGAGGTTTTGATGAATGTACAAGAAAATAAGTATGGAGAATTGGATGGGATGGGTGCAAGTGATCGAACAGAAGAGGAAAAGAATGAATGTGGAGAACCGGTAGTTGGTTTGGAAGAGGAGAGGAGGAATGAGTGCAATAAGGTTTTGACGAATGTAGAGGAAAATGAACACTCTGAAGTTGACAGAGAAAAGGCTGAAAATGATCTAATAGGGGAGGTAAAGAATGAATTTGAAGAAGTGGTGGCTGTTGTGGAAGAGGAGAAGAAGGATGAATCTGATAGAGTTGCTATGGATGTAGAAGAAGTTAAGTGTGAAGAGGTGGGTCTAGGCAAGGAGTACGAGCCTGGAAGGGTGCAAATGGAGATGGATGAGGAGAAAAAGAATGACATTGAAAGGGAATTAGTGGAGAATGGGGTGCTTGAGAGCTCTATGGTGGGGAAACATTCAAGTACTTTGTGTAACGGAGAGTCTAATGTGGCTAAATCTGTTGTAGTTGATGGCAATGACGAGGGGAAGACGGTGAATGTGGTTGTTGAGAGGCCTTTGAGGAGGTTTACAAGATCATTGTTACAACAAAAGTTAGAGTTGGCAAAGGGTTCCTTGTCAAAAGATGGTGGGAAAAGGAGTGACGTAACTGAAGTTGCTAATGATGGTGTGGGTGGTCCAGTGAAGCAAGAAACAGTGATGAAGCCGAGGAAGGTCATGAGAAAGTTCTATTCGAAGTTAAAGAATTTTCTTGAGTCAGGTATACTCGAAGGAATGTCTGTGATGTACATTCGTGGCTCAAAGGTATGAAAGATTGTTTCCCATATTAACCGAATGTGTATTAGATGATATAGAGATAATAATCTATTTTGATTTTGGTTGTGATTATCTGGACCCTTTAGGTAAAAGGTCCTGGAGTTAGTGGTCTTCGAGGAGTGGTTAAGGGCTATGGGATCTCTTGTTTTTGTGATGATTGTAAGGGAAATCAAGTAAGTTTTTGTACTACTTGGAATTTTTGGTTTTACTTGGTCATATTTGTGTTTTAGTTTTGTTAAGTATGTTTTTGTGAGACATTGATTTGGGTGTTTATTATTGGTATCTAGGTTGTTACACCTGCTGTGTTTGAGCTGCATGCCGGTAGCTCAAATAAACGTCCTCCAGAATATATTTACTTGGAAAATGGGAAGACACTTCGTGACATTATGAATGTATGCAAAGACTCACCGTTGGAGACATTGGAGAAGGCTGTCAGGATGGTCCTCGGTTCTTCATCCATGAAGAAAGCTAACTTTTGTTTGAACTGCAGAGGTTGCTTCACATCTCTCTTGATGTATATTGTTGTCCCTTTGAGTGAGCATTTTTCTGAAGTCTGACAATTGAGAGTTATGCAAATTGCAGTTTCCTTTTCTAATGCTGGTGTCGAGGAGTTGATGCTTTTATGCAAGTCATGTGTAGAGTTGAAGGAGTCTGAAGGTGGCTCTGCCGAGATAAAGGAGCCTCTATCTCACTCTTCTGAGATGGAGCCTCAACCTCCCTCTGTTGAGTTGGAGGAGTCACCAGCTCCCTCTGGCGAATTGACTGATACTAGTAATAGGTAAGCATTTTTTTTTTCCCTTTTCTTGCTATTATACTTACAGTGTTTGCACTCGTTTGTAGATTATACTTACAGCGTTTGCACTCATTTGTAGGACTTGAGAGTTTGGCAGATCATACCTCCAATTTTGGCAGCTATAGGCTGTGCTAATTCATTGCTAAGTGTATATACTAGGATTTGTATTTTTATCAATGGTCCATATCTGTTCATCTATGGTTGCAAACACATGCATCTTTATATTTATGTTCATACATTGTTTGTTCATAAATCTAAACTAAGTAAATCTTAGGTTCTGTGAGTTTGAAATGGGTTAAATGTCTTCCTCTTATGTATGTATTTCTTTGGAGTAATATGTTTACTTTTTCTGTTTCAGATCTCCAGAACCAAATTCAGCTCAAACATCATCTCACAGTAAGATGAAAAGTAGCTCAGTAAAAAGTCATGGGAAAATAACAAGAAAGTAAGTGCTGCATTTGTGTTTGTATGAATGTTGTCTGTAAGTTAGTTGTTTATTCTGGTGTATATGGATGGGAAATGTCACCTATCATTATCAGCACTTAATGTTGTGTTCCTTATGATGCTTTTTTGAAAGGGATCTGCGGATGCATAAGTTGGTCTTTGAGGAAGGTGGTTTGGAAGATGGAGCTGAAGTGGGATATTTTGTTCGTGGCGAGGTTGTTGCATTTACTCCATGTTGGGAAAATTTATCTGTTCTAAATTTCTTATTTTAACTTCTTTTTCCTGACTTGCGCTATGTTGTTGGTAGAAATTTCTGGTAGGCTACAAAAAGGGATTTGGAATATTGTGCACCTGCTGCAACTCTGAGGTATTTTTGCTCTGCTGGAGAAATATTTTTTTCCTGAGATTACAATTGGATTTCTGATTTTCTTTTACATTTAATGAGCAGGTCAGCCCCTCACAGTTTGAAGCTCATGCTGGTTGGGCAAGTCGTCGTAAACCGTGAGTTTCTATCTTGTATGTTTTGGTGTTTGAAGTCAATTATGTGGATTTTCATGGTGGTCCCTGGATAATATTGATAAAATCTAAAAATTACCTTTTTATTTCACTTGGCATGATTTAAGTGGCAAGACATGTTAGGCATGTTCTCTTGATGTTTAGACAAGAGATTTGGAATTTCACATTTAGTAGTCCTTTTATTATTGTTTCACTTGGTCTCTCTCACTCTGCCTCTGTGTGTATTTGGCAGCTTTCAACATATCTACACATCCAATGGTGTATCTCTCCATGAATTATCAATAAAATTGTCCTTAGAAAGACCATTCTCTTCTAAAGAGAATGATGACCTTTGTGGCATTTGTATGGATGGAGGGGATCTACTATGTTGTGATTCATGTCCCAGGGCTTTTCATATAGGTAAACTTGAACTTCTCTTGGCGTATTTTGTGTTAGTGTCATGAATTTGATTATTTGGAGTCTTTCCTGATGTTATGAACTTAGGCTCTTAATTGCGCCTTTGCTGTAAAAGGTTTGGATAATGGTGAAGGAAACACTTGTTTTTTTTTTTGGGGCCTTCTCTATTGACTTTATTTTTTTAAGATGTTAGATTGTATGAGAACTGAAATAAGGACTGGTAAAGAAAATTGGGTTGCTTTAGAAGATATTCTGGAGTTGTTCCGTTGGCAGTAAACAAAATTTTGTAGTTGACTATTATACTTTATGGGTTTTGGAAGTCGGGGAAATATTCAGTGGAATTTATGAGGGAAATCCATATGTCAAAGGTATAATTTCCTTGCCTGTGTGTATGTGCTTCAGGAAAATGTCTTATTTTCTTAGGCTTTTCAACTGAATCTGATCTTTCAGTCCTCTCAGCCTTCTGCTGTCATTAGTCAAGTGTGGCCAGTTTGGCCTACGTGCATACTGACTCAAATCTTGTATTGAATGATTGGATGTGTGAATTTGTTGGTTTGTTTTGCTCCTTAATGAAAATATGAAATTATTAATTAGAAATATAGGTTGTTCATTGTCTGAATTTGTTTTGCTTCTCATCTTCAATCACAATCCATGGAGTTTGTACAATATTCTGTCCACTTATATGAAATATCTGTCTTCTGCTCATGTATTTATTGATAGTGGCATGCATGTTATGATTCTATTTATGAACATTTTAATTGTTTTGGTTCTGAATGCATCCTAAACATATTTCCCTGACGGACTATTTGGATATGAAAAATGACATAGTTAGGATATTTGAGTTCCCTTGCTTTTTCTTGAGTCTGTTTTTGGATTTGACAGCTATATTTGATTAACATCCATGGTGTTCAGAAAATTCTAGTTAATTGTTTTCCTGTAATCTGCATCAATTGGTGCCCAGATACTCGTCCTTATGTTGATCAATTGCAGACTGTGTTTCTTTACCGGGGATCCCCAGCGGTACTTGGCACTGTAGATACTGCATGAATACATTCCAAAAAGAAAAATTTGTGGAGTATAATGCCAATGCCAGAGCAGCTGGAAGGATTGAAGGGGTTGATCCATTTGCACAGATGGTTAGTCGATGCATTCGGATTGTCCAAACCCCTGATACGGAATTAGGTGGATGTGTCTTATGCAGGTCTGCTCTATTCTGGTCTTGCCGCATGAAATATCCATCTAAGCATTCCTTTTCTCTTCTTGTCCTTGGCCTCTGTTTTTCCGTTCATATTTTCCCACTCCACCCTGCCATCCAGAGTTCGTTTTCTGTGATAATTGCTAGCTTTCCTTTTCTTCCCTCCTTGAACATGAGTGCTGTGATTTATAAATATATGTGTATCAATGCAGAGGACGCGATTTTTGCAAGTCAAGGTTTGGTCGTCGCACCGTTATACTTTGCGATCAGGTGCTTCTGTTGGTTCAATCAATTCACTTAGATGTTTGGTTTTCTCAATAGTTCTTTCTATTAACACTGTTCCTTTGCAATATTATCCAGTGTGAGAGGGAGTATCATGTTGGCTGTCTAAAAGATCATGGAATGGAGGATCTTCAGGTGCCACAACTTCTCATTTATGATACAATTTCTTTTTGGCTGTAAGTTCTACATTACTGTGTAAAGCATTGACTGTCTTTATTCAACAGGAGTTGCCGAAAGGAAAATGGCTCTGTTGTGCAGATTGCAAAAGAATTAATTTGGCTTTGCAGAAGTTGGTTGATCGGGGTGAAGAAAAGCTTCCCGAAACTTCTTTGGATGTTATAAAGAAGAAGCATGAAGAAAGTGGTTCAGATAATGCAGTCGATTTTGACGTCAGATGGAGGGTTTTGAGAGGGAAGAAAGTGGATGCTTCTGATGGCACTAGAGCGTTACTTTCAAAAGCAGTTTCTATCTTCCATGTGGGTATTTTTGTTTTCCTATGATTACATAATTCCTGCTTAAGATATGAGGTTGGCTCTTACTAATTTGATCATGTGAGGGCATTTTGTTGCAGCTGAATATAGTGTGAATTTGATTGTTGTCGCACCTTTGCTTCAAGTCCCTTTTCTTCAAGTGCAGCTAGCTTCCATAAAATAGTTTCATTTCAATTATGATTATTATTTTTAAAAAATTGAGAGGATATATCATCATCCAAATGCTAATGGATATCTCTTTAATTTCCATGCTCTAGGATCGTTTTGATCCGATAATTGAAAGTGCATCTAAACTTGACCTCATTCCGGCAATGGTTTATGGGTGAGTAATAGGTTCTTTAAGTTTTGTTTACTCCCTAGCTTGCCTTTTCTCATTACCATTAATTACAGTTATTATTTAATATGCTTCCGAGAATCCTCA
Organism: Citrus glauca; assembly: GCA_029633175.1. Classification (NCBI taxonomy): domain Eukaryota; kingdom Viridiplantae; phylum Streptophyta; class Magnoliopsida; order Sapindales; family Rutaceae; genus Citrus; species Citrus glauca. The sequence goes on from JAQOOD010000008.1 coordinate 32,589,093, forward strand.
TGTTAATTTACTGATTTTGCAGGAGAAGCCATAGGGGCCAAGATTATCATGGGATGTATTGTGCCATATTGACAGTAAAGTGAGAATACCTACCAAAGGGTTTCTTTTGTCATTGTAGTATGTATTTTATTTTCTTCTGATGATCATATGTTATTAATAATATACAGCCAAGTGGTCGTGTCTGCCGGAATTTTTAGGATTTTTGGGCAAGAACTGGCAGAGCTTCCTTTAGTTGCAACTAGTAATGATTGCCAAGGCCAGGTATTGTAATGGTGGACTGACTATCATTTCTGCATATGCATGTGTGTGTGTGTGTGTGTGTATATTCCCAGCTTTTTGAATCTCCCTCTCTTTAAGTGAATGATTTAAACCCTAGTCTGTTTTGTTGTAAAGTTGATGTCCAGATTGAATAGATTAAATGTGGTATTGCTGTAGGGTTACTTCCAGAGCCTTTTCTGTTGTATTGAGAAGCTACTCGGCTTCTTAAACGTGAAGACACTGGTCCTTCCGTCAGCCAGTGAAGCGCAAGCAATTTGGACTAATAAATTTGGTTTCAGCATGATGACCGAGGAAGAGGTGCGAACATTTTTGCTTGTGTTTTCTTGGCAATACTAGGCTTAACACTAACGTCCACATGATTTCTATGTTGCAGCAAAACAAGTACAGAAATGACTATCCCCTGATGATCTTCCAAGGAACATCAATGCTGCAGAAGCCGGTCCCAAAATGCCGGATTGTCGGTAAATCAGTGGATGGCTAAATGTAAATCAGTTGGTTTTTGCTTACCCCTTTTGCAAGAAAATGTACAGGTTTTCTTTGTCAGTTCCTTGTACAGAGATTAGAAGAAATCAGCCGTAATGCTTTTTTGGGTTAATTTATATTTGTGACATCTGGGGCTGGCGTACTAAAAAGAATGAAGAAGAAAGATAGCGAACAACTTAGCTTATACAAAATTTTGGGGGCGTTTCAGTTTAATGAGGGGAATTTTCCCAATTTTGAAAACCTTTGTATTTGGTCCATCTTGGAAACTGTAATTTGAATAGAAAAATGCGGTTTCTTCTGTGAGAAACGTTTTTATTTTGTATTTCTTTTTTATAAAATGCGAACAATATACATAGTATACTCCATTGCCTTCCACAATCATAATTTTTCAACGCCGCATAATGTATATAATTTACTGATTAAGTAAAGGATAACATGAATTTTAAGTGGGAAATTTTTTAATAATGAAAATGCCATATAGAAATTTTGAATTAGTTAGTGATTATTACGAGACTAATAATTTTTTTAATCAAAAAACAAAATGCCGTTGGAGATTGATGAGACCAAATCGTCGTTTTCAAAAGCGGGATGTATTCAAAATTCGAAATTCAAAATTTAAAATTTTAATTATATTGGTTTTCCAAATAAATAAACCACAACTTAAGAAGAATTACATTTACCATTTCGCCCTCAATAAAGCTCCCTTATTACGCCGCTCTCTCGTTTGTTTTGTCGGGTTATAAGTTGGTAACGCTCTCGCCCGCTCACTCGATTCTCATTTCACTTGGCACTCGCTTATTATTCTCTGCAGTCACTAAAAAGGTAAATCATTTCTCCCTTTCAAATTGTTCTTCATCACTTCTAACAAAAACGCATCGTTTTCAATTTTGATGACATAGTGTTAACTGAAATTATTTGAACTTACAGAGATCGAATCTTCAGAAAATCGAGTGAAAAATGGGTCAGATCCAGTACTCGGAGAAATACTTCGATGACACTTACGAGTACAGGTATTATTTTGGTTTGTTTCATTATTTATCGATTTTAGGGTAATATTAATTGAATTTCTTTGGGGGGTTTATTTTTTGTGATCGTGCAGACATGTGGTTCTTCCTCCTGATGTGGCAAAATTGCTTCCCAAGAATCGTCTCCTTTCTGAAGTATGTTTCTGTATTTAGGGTTGTTGAAACTTTTTTTTTTGTGTGTTTGTGGAGTGTTTTGTTTTTGTTTTTCCTTTCATAGTTGTAGTGAAATTAACCATAAAATGAAAAAAAAAAAGAATTATCAAATGGATATTAGATATAGTCATTTTCTTTTTGATGTGGCGTTCTGCAAGTTGTTTGTTTAAATGGCTGTTGTTGTTTGATATGAGATTCTGAAGATTCTGCTTTTGAATTTTGGTTTGTTGATCATGTGAAATACTGAATGGAAAATGTCCGATATGAGGATGTTATTAAAAGTGTATTTATTATCATGATTAGACATTCCATTTATTTTGTGCACCACCAAACTTTGTTTGGTGGTGTGAAATAGGAACATAGGTAGCAAGGATCAAGCAGTATCATTACACTTTTTTTGTTGAAAAGAAATGGTAAAGGTTGAAGTCTAAATATGCAACATCTTGTACTTGCTCAAATTTGGTGGAAAAGGGATAAAAGAACTAGGTTGAATGAAGGGTGATAAAATAATTCGTTTTTCCTTATTTTATATTGTTGGAAATAAGTTTAGGGTTTAATGCCCAAGAGGTCACCCATGATGGTTTGATGACAAAAATGAGGAGGTTATCTTATCTCACAAGATCAGTAGGGTTATCTTATCTCTTAAGATCAAGAGGGTGATTTTAGCTTGTAATATCAAGAAGTGATCTTAGCTCTTTAGTGATAAAAAAGAAAATGATCACTACTACTTTGGTTGCCATAAATATATGGTCAAAGCAAAGGTAGAGAGCTAATGAGTTGAAGCAAACTCTTGATCCTTAAGAGATCAAACCATCATAGGTGACCTCTTAGTCATGGAACCTGAAACTTATCCTTCCACTGCCAGGAGTGAGAGGTTGTCACTGTTGTGTGAAGCCAGCCTCATGCTGGGCCTTATGAACCATAAGACTCATGCCTTTGCCAGAGACACATGGCCCAAATTCTTGGCTTGGAATTGGCAAACCAGCATTGGCCACACTGGACCGACCCAATGAACTTGAGCCAATGTTCCAGCACCTGTTGCCCCCTCTTCATTTTACCTTGATAGTGTGATCAACCCAAAAGTTAAAGTTAATGTTATGGGGAACATGTTTATTGAGTATTATGGATTCATAAAATCCAAGATTTAGTCAACATATGATTTAGTGACAGTTAAGAATAATGACATAACAATTAAGTTCTATGATATAATGTTTTCTTTTGATTTTCTTCTTAATTGATAAATGGTTGGAAGTGGCAGCCGTCTTTTTATTTATTCTTACCTCCTTTTAGCAAACATGCTTTTGCATTCTATAGAATGTTAATGTGGATTTCTTGGTGACCCAAATGATTTGTGCAATTGAATTCTATATATTGAGTTTGTGTAATTTGAACTATTGCTTTGATTTCCCTTTTTTTTTTTTTTTGTGTGTGTGCGCTTCTTGTCTTTCTAATTTAGTAATGTAATTGACGGTATTGTCGCTATTATATTTTTGTCAGCAGTTCTTACATATGTTATTTGTATTTTGTAGACTGAATGGCGTGCAATTGGAGTTCAGCAGAGCCGTGGATGGGTTCACTATGCCATTCATCGTCCTGAACCACACATTATGCTCTTCCGCAGGCCTCTGAACTATCAGCAGCAGCAGGAGAATCAAGCTCAGCAAAACATACTTGCCAAGTGATTTCACGTCGCTCTTTATGTCAAAGAATGGAAGGAATAGGAAGTTTAGTGTTTTACCTAAAAGGTTTAAATGTCGTAGGATGTTTGGTACTGCATTGTATCTCTATACATGCAGAATTCCATGCTAGGCTTCGTTTGGTGAATGGATGTGTTGTTGACATCTTTGATGTCTTTGTTGCTGCCAGTTTAGATATGTGATGTTGATACTCTTGTGTACTGCTTGTGGATGAAAAGGCACCGGTGAATTCTGAGTGATTAAGCTTTTAGTTGTCATCTCACTTGTGCTTTATGTCTTTGGTTAATTTAACAGTTGAGATCACAGGTTTAAATCCTCTCGTGTTTGTTTTTGTTATCAAGTGAAATTCGGTTATTCATCTGAACTGTGAAATTTGAATTCAACTAGGATTCTTAAACCTTGGTATATAAGGGTTGGTGGGCTTGACTTGTTTACGTCTGTTGAGTTCATGTGATGATCAGATGGTCTTATGCTTGATCAGCCTATGAACTACGATGAAATTTGATTCATTTTTGCTTCCTTCTCTTCTTGGCTTTGAAAAGCACATTTAGCTGAAAATCTAACTCATTTTGCATCTCAAATTAAACCAATGGATAAAGAGAAACAATTAACAGGTCAGCAGCTTAATTACTGCGGCTACAAAAGTACAGAACGAACAATGTCAGTAGAAATACAAGTCTACAGAACACACCCAGAATAAGAATCAAAGGAAGCCAGCGTATTCATTTCCATTAGCAGTGCCATCACCAAGAGCTTTCATGATCAACTGAGTCTGCTCCTTCACAAGATCAGCCTTCTTGCTCACAATCTTAGCCTCTTCAATACCAATCAGCATCCACTTGTCATTCATTTCCTTCAACTTGTCATTCCCCAACGACTTCAACGCCTCTCTCCACACCAAATTCATGGGAAGATATTTGGAAAGCTCACCCGCTAGTACTGGGTACTCATCCAAATCAGCTCCTTCACCCTCACGCTCTTCATTTTGATCATTCTTTTGTTCTTCCCCTTCATCTTCATCATCAGCAGATGCGGAATTTTGAACTTTCTTGGCTTCTTTCTTTCTGTTCGTTTTTTTCTTGCCCCATATTAATTGGGCAATCTTGAAAAGCGCTTGGTCATGTGGGGTTTTGATGAGGGACTTGGAGCGAGCTTGCTTGTGGTACTTGACCCGTAACCTGCGGATCTTGTCAGTAATCTGAGCGTGGGTGAATTTGGAGCCGAGGGACGAGTTGATGCGGTTGAATGATGAGGAATCAAGGGTGATGGTTGAGTTTGGAGTTGATGACGATGACGACGAAGGGTTTTGTTCGGCAAGTTTCTTGAAGATTTTGAGGAGGCGGATCTCGTCGGAGTCGGTAAAAACCCGGCCGTTTTGGGAGGTGGGTGAGGAGACCGGGGATGTTGCCACTTGCTTGCGTTTTCTTGGGGTTGATGACATGGTGGTGGTGGCGGATTTTAGGTTTGGATTTGGAAAAGACTACACTCTAGAATAAATAAAAGAATCAAGGAGAAGGCGGCCAGCTCTTTTTGGGTGGTGGCTGTATTCCGTTCGGTTCTGGTTTTCACAAAATAATTTAGATGTGTTTGGGGATGAGGTGTCTGAAATTTTATGATATAGAAGTTAGTGAAAAAAAATTATAATTATGAAATAAAAATTAATAATATAATAATTTTTTTATTATATAATTAAAAAATTATATTAATATAATTTTTTTAATTACATCAGTTAATATTTATTAAATATTTAGTATTATAATTTTTAAATTATATTTGTTTAATATTAATTTCAAACACACTTTTAATAATTTTTAAACGAGAAATATCAGTGGATGGGTCGGGATGGTAAAAATTTCTATGGGGGCAAGTAATATTAGGGATTTTTTTTTATCATGGAGGTGGAGGGTACGAGGATAATTTTATACTTGATTTTTTATTCGGAGAAGAGATATAGAAATTTTTTTATCTAATTTCTTATTCGGGAAGGGACGTGGATGAAGTAGAATCTCTATCCCCTTCCCATTTCACCCATTTTAATTTTAATTTTTAAAATTACTAGTAAATAAATAATAAAATTATATTATATTATAAAATCATAAATATTGGTAAAAATAAAAAATATCAAAATATTTATATTATTAAACTTTTAGGCCTAATTAACTAATTAAAGTTTTAAATTTTTATTTAAGACATTAAAAAGCATGGGTAGATTCTATTAGCTTAAAAAAATTTAATTTTAATTTTAATTTTCTTTATTAAAAATATTAATTAAGTATCAACATTTATTTCATTTATCTTATTATCGATATAAAAGTAAATTCTTTTTTTTATTGTAGGATTATGAATATTGACAAAGATAATTATTTTGATAATTTTTATTTTACATGTGACTTTTGTAATGGATTACTGTTAATGTAAGATATATTTCAAACTTTATTTTTATTTAAATTTTTTATTTTAATAGAATTAACTCAAAATTGAAAACAAAAAAAATTAAATTCTCTCAATCAATTATGACAGGAAAGAGACATATATAAAATATCGAAGATGGGTACGGAGAGATTGGTCCCCTCCTCTCCTCTCCCTATTGTCATCCCAATGAGTGGGTATACATCATAAATTCAGAATAGAATTTTATTTTTTAATAAACTTGAAATTTTTGGATCTAGATAATGCAATTTAAAATTATTTTAGAGTGAGATATTAATTGTTCTGAGAGGGTCTAATTAGTAGTTGTCATAATTAATCCACAATTAGATGTTCATACTTTTGATAAGATTTATCCTTTGATAACAATAACTATTTTTTAATTTTATATTTTTTTTCAAAAAATTTATTATTTTTTAATAAAAATTTTAAAAATTAAATTATTAGTAAAATTTTAAATTTTAGAATTTTTGAGAATTTCAGATAAAATACTTTTTAAAATGTTAAAATACTTAAAATATTTTTTAGATATTGACAAATTTATTTCATTCTTTTAATAAAATAACTTAAAAATTTTTTTATTAAAATATTTTTTATAATTTTTAACGAAAATTCTCATTGACAACTAAATAATTGTTTTTTTAATAAAAACTATACTTATAAAATTATACTAACAAAAAATCTAATTAAAAAAACTCTATTTAAAAAAATTATAGCAAAGGGAGCCTTATTGGTTTTACAATTATTTATAAGGTGTATTATTTACTTAATGGTACTCAAGTTATGTTATATGATAATAAAAGTCGATTTAGTATAAATTTTCTCATTAGATTTTTGAGATAGATCTTTTATTGTTATAACTTTTATAAATATATTTTCAGTTATTTCAGGTAGAGTTTTTAATTGGTTTAAAAATATAATTAAAAATAAATAAAATGACCTTAATGCACTATTTTTATAAAATTATGTTATAAAAAATAAATAAACATACTCCGGATAAGTTATTTCATTAAAAAACCTCAAAATTTAAGATTCTGCGATTCAATGTATTATTTACTTTTCAATAGCTGCTATTAAATTGTGTAAAATAAATAGTTCACAATTTTAAATTAAAATAGCCTTAATCAATAAGATAATAACAATAATAATTTTTAGTTTGGTCTACATCCAATACAAAATACGAAATCATGCGTCTCGTCTAAATTTTTAAAAAAAAAAGGGAGATTGATTCCAAACTTCCTTGAGAATCAATTTTTCATTCCTTAAATTCTCTGTTTTACCGTATTAAATATTTATAATTCCTAAATTACCCTCAGTCAACTTTTGTTTTTTTTTATATTTTGTTCCCTACTGATTTATAAAAATACTGATAAATTTTGTATTATTTGTAAATGGATCCTTTATATTTATTAATAATAACAATAATTAAAATAAAATTAAGATTATTAAAATTTATTAATTTAATTATTATTATTACTGTCATTAATATTAATATTATTTTAAATTTATTAATCATTATTAATATTATCATTATTATTATTAAAATTTATTAATTTAATTAATATTATTGTTATTATAATTAAATATTTTTTAATAATTTATAAAATTTTGATTCAAAATATATAAAAAAAAACACGTTAATGAAAAAATAAACATCTTATCTTAATTCTTATTTTCTATTTCGATTGCACATCAACAATTTTTTCCCCGAAAGACAAAATCTGCTAAATGCCATCCATTTCCATGCGGTGATGGTAAATCGCTAACTCGCTGTACACTCAAAAGTCTGATTAGGGAAAAAAAAAAATAGTTTAGTTGCTCTGCTTTGCGCTGCGCTTGTCGATTCCGGGTAAGCGTTCCCAACGCCGTTTAAAATTAGGGTTTCTGAATTTTATTAACTTTATCATTTCTCAAGCAAATAAAAACTCATAATTAGTTAGTCATGCGATCAACTACGATTATTTCCCTGAGATTTCTCGATTTGAATTCTGCAATAGACAGTTGTTTTAATTAACATATGGAGATTTTAATTTTGTTATGTTTGTTTAGATCATACTCGTTTAAACTGCTGTGTCGTTTTTTTTCGATGGCTCGATCTCGCAATGCCATTGTTGCTACTGGTTTAGTGGTTTTTGCTGCTGCAGGCTTGGCGTTTCCGTTTTACATGGCGTAAGTGTATATATTGCTTTTCTTGGTAGAGCAATGTTTTGGTAATTTTTTGTGACAGCTGAAGTTAATGTAGTCTGGTTGGTTGGTTTGCATCCACCCAGGTCATCAACGAGTAAGCCTGTGATCGATTCATCAAAGCCGCTGCCACCTCAGGCAACTTTTCGAGGGCCTTACATCAACACTGGTTCGCGTGACATTGGACCCGACCATCAAACTTATCCGAAGAAATGATTTCCCATGTCAAGTACCAGTTCTGGGTCGTAAGTAAGCCTTGTGTTCATTGTGCACGTTCTGAATTGAGGATCTTGTTGAAATATGGTCCCTCTTTAGCTGATGGATACGCCTCTGGAGGCTGGACCGATAAATCTAATTAATTTACTTTAGCTGGATGAGCAGTAGTACATCAAGAATTACTCTTGGCATGGACAATATAAAATGTGAAATTAACTTGATGCATATGATTTCTTTTTGGTTCCTGCTACTGCTAGCCTAGTGGGAAAGAGAATTCCCTTTCTATTGAAGATAAGAATTTATTTCGTTGTTGCAAAATCAGTTGCCTTTTTTATTTTTTTGGGATTTCTTTAGAATATTGTTGTATCTCTGTTCAGTTTGATTTGAACAGTTAAATTCTATGCAATAAAACCGGGCTGCCTTTGCACACCATGAATTTTGATCCACAAATGTGTTTCTAATTCTAAGTGCTTGCTTGACCATTAACTTTCCCTATAAACTTATTTGCCAGTGGAACTTTGAGCAAGCGCACACTGATGTTATCATTTTGGTTGAAATACTTGAGAAATTAAACCTTATTATCTTTATTTGGATGAGTTATCTTCTTCTTCTTCTTCTTCCATCCAGCCGTTTTGCTCTTTCCACTGTGCTTCAGAGTCAGCTATGGTCTGTTTCTTTGTTTGCATTAGATAGAATTTTGCTCAAGTGCATGGACTTGTAAATCCTATCTGATTATGCAACAATTAAATGCTACTTAAGGCTTGGCTTTATAATTATTGATTTTAGAAAACATTTACTTTAGTTTCTTGCCACTTTTCATATTAGACACTTCTGAGACTTGTTAGCTAGTACAATAAGTATTGCAACTGACAAGACTTGTTAGCTCTTATTTATAAAATTATTTTAATGTGGAGCTTGAGAAATCTGCACTTACATCGTTGGATTCATCAACCGTGGAGATTGGAAACTTTTAAGAAAGAATGGAAGAATGAAAGTCATAGATTGAAGCTTTGATTTAAATTTGTAGTAAATTATTCTTATTGGTGGATGTTATTTTGTGTATTTTGTTTATGGAGGATTGTATTTTGGTTGATCACTGTAAATAAAAGAATATGAATTAATTTGTGAGAATCAGGTATGAGAGAGATACTGGTTTTAACCGAACCAAGTCCCTTTACTGCAGGGTGCCGACATTTAAGTGACTGTGAAAGTAAATGAATGAGTTCACAAGTTAATCATTTTGTCTCAAATTCGAACCAAGCATGCAACCTAGGGTGAAATGGTAAATTGATCGGGTTTTCGGGTCCTCTTCTTTTTCAACCCGACTTGTCTGGGTTGGAGCCCTGCCCACTGTATGCACCTAAACTTTGTGCTGTGGATACGGAACTGCCTTTGGTTTTACGCGACTCGTCGCTTCGTCCGCGTGTGAAAACAAAAATTTGAGAAACGTCAGGAAGCCAGGACACGTGATTTTTTATTTAATATATTTAAATTACCGTTAATTACGTTAAAAATTGTGGCTGTTAGAGCGCCTCACCAGTTTGGACTTTGGTATTTAAACAAAGCGACTTCTTTTTGTTTCAGATCACCGAACCAATCAACACGAAACACGCCATTGCCAAAGGGCATTAGGGGAATTTTGTTCCAGAAAATGTGACTGTAAATGACCAGCAACCCCTTGACTTTCTATTTTGTTAGAACCTTTAATTGGTGAGACCAATTTTAAGGAACCGCAAAGTACTTGATCGCAATTCGGACAATGGGAAAAATCGAGCTAATCGGTTTTTCTTCTTTTTTCCGCTTTCTGAATTCTGGAAGCGTGAATACAGACAGCTGAGAGAATTGGAGGGGCAAATTGCAAACTTGCACGCAAAGTCCTCTTCTTTTTCTGTCTCTCTCTCGAAAGCTACCTTATTTTCGCTTCACTAGAATTGGAAAAATCATACAAAAATTTTCATTGAACTCAAAGCAAAGGGCATGGCGCTACTTCTTTCTACTACTGCTAATATCACCACATCACCAAGAAAAACCCTTCAATTTTTTGCCACAGGAACCCCAAAGCGACAAATCACAGTAAAAAGCTTGCAAAAAAGAAGCAAGAATTTGTCTCCACTACGAGTGGCAGCTCCTCCTTCAGACCCTGCAGCATCAGATGAAGAAACGGTGAGAAAAGATGAGAAAGAAGATTATGGATCATTAGTCGATGATGAGTATGGTAAAGCGAGTTTGGATTCTAAGTTTTCTTGGCGGGATCATTGGTACCCAGTTTCTTTAGTTGAAGATTTGGACCCGAACTTGCCTACACCGTTTCAGCTTCTTGGGAGAGACTTAGTTCTTTGGTTTGATAACAATTCTAATAAATGGTTTGCATTTGATGATAAATGCCCTCATAGACTCGCCCCATTATCGGTAATCTATTCTATTGTTCCTTTTGATCTCTGTAATTTTGTGATCGAGCTGAAACATAGAAGATAAAATTGTAATTTGCTCATTTTTTATTTAATTTTCGATATTATAGTGGTAATGGAAGAAGTAATATCTGTTGTTGTATCTTATTTTCTTTTTAAGAAATGAAATTTGAATGGAGGTTTTTCTAGGATCTAGAGTGAAGGATATGAAATCTAATTTACAAGTTCATATCTTGTTCTGTTCTTGATCAGTTTATCCAAGGAAAGCCTCACTTTAGTCATATGAATGACCAATTTTTTGTAGTTTTCGATATAGAATCCGAAATTCAGAATTTTGGGAGCTGTTTGTTTGACCATTGATGTTTAATCTTGGTAGCTAAGTTGGGAATTATGTTTCTTAGATCATGTGATTGATGGGTTCCTTAAAATTTCATAGGAAGGGCGGATCGATGAAAATGGGCATTTGCAGTGTTCATACCATGGATGGTCTTTTGACGGGTGTGGATCTTGCACTCGCATTCCCCAAGCAGCATCTGAAGGTCCTGAAGCTCGTGCAATTCAGTCTCCCAGAGCGTGTGCTACGAGGTTTCCTACAATGGTATCTCAAGGTCTGCTATTTGTTTGGCCAGATGAGAATGGTCAGGAAAGAGCCAATGCCACCAAGCCACCAATGTAATTGACTCTATTTCTCTCTTCTGTTTTTAGACTATGCATTGACTGAATTACCGACTTTGCTGGTTCATTAAACCTGTGTGGTAATGTTTAGGTTGCCTGAAGACTTTGACAAACCTGAGTTCTCATCGGTCACAATTCAGCGGGATCTATTTTATGGCTATGACACTCTCATGGAAAATGTCTCAGATCCTTCCCACATTGATTTTGCACATCACAAGGTACATACTGATTTCAATGGTAGTGGTCGCTGGGTGCAAGATGGAAATGTCATTTGAACAATAGCTGGTTGGTTTAAGATAATTTTGATATGAATTAAATATGGTAGTCAGCTCTTGGTTGATATGTCTCATTAACTAAACTAGAAACACAGTTATCGTCTCTTGTCAAGTTCTTTGGTTTTCAGTAGTGTCAGGAAGTGCCTGCAGGTATTGTTTTCTTAGTGTACTGATTGAACACATAGTGGCGCAGCTTTTTGTCGACTTGGCCATGCTGTGCTTTCCTTCTCAGTCACTTGGAATCTCGTAACATCCTAGTACTCATATACAGGTCATGTTGTTCTCATTCATGGATATGTCCTTGAACAAGGAGTAAAGTAGTGAATTCTATACCCCTATCTCCTCATTAGATTGCTATAGGAATGTGACACTAATTGCTCTCTCTGTGGAAACAAATCTCCATGTACCTTATTGAGAGAAATCGTTTGCAGGTTACCGGCAGAAGGGACAGGGCTAAGCCTTTACCATTTAAGTTGGCGTCTAGTGGACATTGGGGATTTGCTGGAGCCAATGATGGAAACCCAAGGATAAGTGCTAAATTTGTTGCTCCTTGTTATTACATGAACAAGTAAGTTCTCCACTGTCTGGACCTGCAAAATTAATACGTCTTAGATAGACTATCTCCTTTCCTGCTTATGCTCTCTCAGTGATACTTAAAATTGTTGATTTTTTCAAGAACTGGAGATTTGAATAATTTCCCAAACTTACTTCAAAAGCGTTTAGTATTCCTGATGAAAACATTGTGTGATAAAGTGTGAGCCTTAACCATCAAATATTTCCTCCTACCAAGACTCAAGTTCATTTTGTTAAACCAATCAATGGAGGCTTGTATTTCAAAGTTCGAGGTTGACTTTTGGTTAACTGGAGGATTTATGCACAAACGTAGAACTGAGTTGTTTTGACATCAGCTGTAGTTCAAGGGAGCTGATGAAACATCATTTCATGTCTTAATTGTGTTTAAAATTGAATACAACTGTTGACGAACTTTCTGCTGAGTTAGGTGGTAGTTTTAGTTGATTGAGTACTATATTTGTTTATCAATTCATTCTGCTTCAGAAACTTAACTATCCATGTATTGCTTTTCTTCCAGGATAGAGATAGATACAAAACTTCCAGTACTTGGTGATCAAAAATGGATAATATGGATTTGTTCCTTCAACGTACCAATGGCACCAGGGAAAACCCGCTCAATTGTTTGTAGTGCACGAAACTTCTTCCAGTTCACTATGCCAGGACCTGCCTGGTGGCAGGTAAGAACATCTCAGTTGTGTTTCTGATGAAATTTGTATAATGTGACACTTGCATGGAAACTTTAGTCTAAAGAGAACACTCAAATGCTGTTGACATGTTCAAGCATACGGAAAGTTTATCTTGTTAACACGCTTGTGCTAGTGTGCACACACATGGTTTTAGCTTCCAATTCAGGTAGTTGATTGTTCTTGTCTTGGATACCATCATGTCCCATTTGGGAAGGGGAAGTTTTGGATGTCTGGCTGAATGTGAAGAGAAAACTCCTTGATTTGGAGAAGAAAACTTAGTTGAGATGTATGCTTAAAAGTTTTCTCCCTGTTTGAGGGCCTTTTCTTAGATATTGGCATCCGTGTCTTGTAAACTTTCTAAATAATAATATTCATATTTTTCATTTTGATGCCAAAGTTCCAAATCTAAGGGGTTGCTGTCAGATTTGATAAGACTTTGTTGAGCTGTATTGTTGATGATTTTTCTCCACATGAAATTAGTTTTTTCACGGAGTTATGTCCTATCTCCACCTTAGAAAACTAGAAATTTAATATTTTTACTTCGTAAATTGGTGAATTATCTACAAAATGGATTCCGATTTTACCAGGTGGTTCCTAGATGGCACGAGCATTGGACTTCAAATAAGGTCTATGATGGAGACATGATTGTCCTCCAAGGTCAAGAGAAGATCTTTCTTTCAAAATCGATGGAAGGTTCTGAAGATGTTAACAAGGAGTACACAAAAATTACGTTTACACCCACACAGGCAGATCGGCTTGTGTTGGCATTTAGAAATTGGCTGAGGCGACACGGCAACAGCCAACCTGAATGGTTCGGCTTCAGCAGCCAACAACCTTCCCCATCAACAGTCTTGTCGAAATATCAGGTCCAAAAACCCCCACTCCATTATTTCAAGAAATAAAAAATGAATATTGGGATTGAATTTAGATTTTTAAAGTAGATGGATTCATAATTTGGGTTGAGTGGGACAATGTCACATTTATAGTAAGCTCGATTAATATGTTATTACACCTTATGGGTTTGATTTCTTCCTTACGTTTAAGTTTTTCTGTTGTTGGGTTTTGTTTTAGATGCTCGATAGATTTGAGCAACACACCCTCAAGTGTTCATCATGTAGAGAAGCTTATTCAGCATTCCAGACGGGGCAAAAGTTTCTCATTGGCACGACCGTTGCATTCTGTGCAACAGCTGGGATTCCTTCGGATTTGCAATCACGGATTGTTTTGGCTGGGCTTGCACTAGTGAGCGCTGCCTTGGCTTATGCTTTGCATGAACTACAAAAGAATTTTGTGTTTGTTGATTATGTGCATGCTGAAATCGATTAGAGAGGGAGTAGATACGCTGCTGAAAGAATCAATGTGTCAAGAGGTATAAGAAAGATATGGTGATAAATCTTGTCAAAATTTGCGAGTTTGTATATATCTATTAGATAGAAATCAGTGTGATAGCTAAGCTTAGAGTGTTTCCTCAGTATTCCCTTTGTTTTTGTGCCAAATGAATGTCATCAGATAAATATGTGCAGACATGGATCCAAATTCATGAGTAAATGGATTAAACAATATACACTTTGTCAAATGGAAAGGAGCGCATTTCCTTTAGGAACAAGCAACCACAAAGTGTAGTCTGAATCAGCTTGAAAAAGCAATTTACTTTTAACTACTCTATTACGACGGGGAGAAGAGAACCCTATGCACGCAGGGTCACAGTCAATCTTTCACGCCTGGTACCAATCGCGCATTTCTTCTTCTATTCTTCAATTTCAAATACCTAACTGCCCGTAACATGTGTTACTCTTGCTGTTGCTAATAAATAGCCTTTTTCTTGGTGATTGTAAGTCATAATCCTAACTAAACTTTATTTAATTGGCCGTCCAAATTCAAACCTTGTAAACCACATTAAGTTGAACTTAATTACACTTTTCTATCATTTCATTATTGAGTATTTTTTATCTCTTACCTTCAGGCCAACTAATTGAATGGTCATTTTTTAAAAACTAGAGCTATAGTTTAAAATGCTCAGAGCATCATTTGATAAAGTGGAAACATCATAGATCTAGATCGGTCTATGATGGTTACGATTGTTTTTTTTTTTTCCCCCCTAATTCTAGAGACTATAGTTTTATTAGGTGTTCATGTAGAGAAGATTTTGATACAGTAAAGAACGTTGCAAGCTCCATATGTAGGAGGTCTAATTTCTTAGCGTACACTTCCTTTGTTGATGGAGCTAGTCTTAGTAAATATATCTCTACTGTGATTTGGGTTTGGGTGAATGGAATTTGAGACGCTAAACTAATAAAGATAAGAAATTTTACCTAAACAATAATCAAAGACTCAAGTAACATACCAGAACGATTGTACTTAGATTGCCAAAATTAAAAACTCCGCTAAAAATTAAATATATACGTGCTTAATCACTATATCTAGGAAGAACTTAGCAAATTCAACTTGTTGCCGAAACAAAAAAAAAAACTGGACTTTTAGTGGTTAAAAAAATGTGATTACATAATTAACGCACTGTGAAGTATCATGTATATGCTTCATGAATTTAGATAACATTGCAAATTAAGATGACAAAGATAAAACCAATCCAAGATATCCATACATCATTTGATGTTATCTAAACGTTCATAATTAAGACACTAATTTCCTCCCTAGTTGTATATAGTGTTGCTTATCATATATATATATATATATACATATTTACAAGTGTGTGTGTGTGTGTGTGTGCGTGAGAAACAGCAAAATAAAGAAAGACAGCCGCGTCTAATTCTAACTTTCTAGGGCCACATGAGCCCAATAGAAGAACAAAGTGCATTAATTTCGCTCGGTATAGGTAGGTACAGCACCATGCTATATTGCCATTGCATCAAGTCATCAACCCCTAGTAAAGAACATAAGCAAAGGTTTTAAAAAGCTAAATTAGCATGTGAATCTTGACAATTTAGCTAAATGTATAAGTAGTTAATTCTTGCCTATCATCTAATTACATTGGTGCCAGTTGATGCTCCTTTTTGGCCGTACGTGTTTGTTGAATTAACATTGACGGCCGGTGTGTGCCCGACAAATAAAGCAACATGCCCCATAAGCTTATCTTTCCTTGAAAATGTAGTGCCGCATAAACACTGCCACTTCGAATCCCCACAATGCTTCTCATGCGTCCGCAAATCAGAAAGCACCGAGAACTGCTTCCTGTTGCAACGCTTGCACACATACATCTTGGGGCAGTGGCTCCTCTTGTAATGATTCTTCACGCAAATCATCGACTTCAATGGCTGAAACTTTGCGTGCTTTTTGTTCCACCTACACCCTTCTTGTGGACACGAATATTTCCTTGCAATTTTGATTGAAGACTCATTGTTATTTCCCATTGAGCTTCCATTTTTTTTCAAAGGATTGGTCAAGGCAGCACTAGTCTTGTACTCATCACCGTGAGCTCTCATGTGCATTCTCAAATTTGCGTCTCTCTTGAACCCTTTGCCACAAACTTGACAAAAATGTGTGTACTTAGCTAACAAATCCACCGCATCCACCTCGATGATATCACCATTGATCTCTGAAAATGATTCTCCATTTTCAGCAACCGTAATATTAGCATTGTTAATATAGTTACTAACGTTATGAGAATGCATGCCTCTGTTATTATCATCATCAGTAGTCACAAAGTCATTGTGATCGCCATACCATATATCAAATGCTTCACTAAAGTTATAGCACCCTTGCAGCCCTGATGATCTTTCTTGATTATTATTGGGATCAAGCTGTGATATTTCATTAGTGGTGACGTTGTTGTTACCTGAAGTGGAAGCTGGAGGAGGACTCAGTTGCTGACAAGTGACCATCAATGAAGAAGCGGTAAGAATAATTTCTTGAACTAAAGATCTCATGTTAGCCAGGGCTATGGATGTTGACTCAGTGGGCTGATGATGATCTTGAGAGACAAGAATGGTGATTACAGATTGAAGCTGATGAACCTTTTGTTTAAGGAAGGAAACACTGTAGAGAAGAGAAGACACATTTGAGGGATTTGAAGCTGGCCCTGATGATGAAACTACAGCTTGTGACATGTTTGGGAAACAAGATGCGGCTCTTGCACCTGAAAAAATCATTTTCGAAAAGATTTTGCTTCTATATAAGATCTCCAAGATAAAATCTGGTAGCTATAGCTGCTGCATTTTTTTTCTTTTTCTTTTTTTTATTAAAGAAAAAGGTAGTCATCATATAGATTATAGAGAGAAGCACTTGGGCTGCTAATAAAAAAATGAAAGAGAGAAATAGAAAGCTTCAAGTCAACTTAGAGAGGTACCGGCATTTCATCCCCACTTAACACCTCCCTCAAATCCCACCACTTTCACATTGCGACACCAGATTCTTCTTGAAGAAATTAATTAAGAATCTTAAAGAAATTAATTAAGTATTATATGAATTAAATGATGTGTTTAGTTAATTAATTAACATGAGTACTCCCAAACAAATCAAGCACACACACTTGTAGAAAATGTTATAGGAAGTAAGAGTAAGATGGCTAAATGTAATTGTATTATACACACTTGGAAAGATTATAAGGGTGTTTGTACAAAAGAGCTTGTGTGCTAGTGTGCTAGGTGTGTTGTGTGGGTGTGTTGGTGGTTATGCACATGATGGGTGCTCACTCGTATTTATAGGGGGTGTAGTGCTTAATTCTAGCGAACTCTACTACAAGTGGCAAAATATTTGGGGACCCAAGTGGTGAGTCCTAGAATGTTCTAGTGAATGAGTAATATGTAGAGAGTTCTAGCTCTTGGGCCTTGGTGGGTGGTTTTCTAAGTCCACCCTGGATGGCTTGTTATGTTGGCGGCCCATTTCTAAGTCAACCCCATTTCTAAGTGTACTCACCTTGAGTACTAAGTGAGCCCACTGCACAAGTTAACCTCCAATCATAGAGTTTTGCGCAACCCGTGACAACCCTCCCCCACCTAAGTCCGCGGCGTCCTCGTCGCGTCGTGGTGCTTGTAGAGCTGTACATGTTATATATATATATATATAGTTTTTTAGGTGTAGACATTCATATGATTTTAAAATTCGAATAGAGCTAAAAAAATAATAAAATTGACATGTTGGTACTGAAACATAAACTCAAAAGTATTGTTTTGCTTTTTAATATGGTAGAATTTCCCCCTTTTTTTTGGTTTTTAAGTTCATTCACATGATTTAAAAAATGTAGATATCTACATTTAAAAAATTCTAATATACATACACATATGTATATATGTTGTCTATGTATAACTTTTGGTTAATATAGAAGACATATAACCATGCCATTACGATTCCCAAATATATAATTAATGGATTTATTTTATTTGGTCTATAGGAGTCCCAAATTAATGGGTACTTTCAGTACTTCGTTGTTACACTAATAAAATAAAGATGACAATGTCTGTTGAAAAATCCTTATTTTCATGAGAATTATTGGTCATTTTGTTTAATTCGAACCAGCAACTCGATTGGACCTCTTACCCATATAAATATCTATTAACGAATTGCATTACTCAAGCAACGTTAAAGCAAGTCATGAAGGACTCATTTCAAAGAGGTTTAAGATATTTAATTAACGGAATTGAATAACTAATGCATTTATATTAATAAACCATAAATATTAATTTACTCATAAAAAAATTAACGCACGTAGTTCATATCTTAAGAAAAAAAATTTGACAGAAAGCATGTATAAAGTTGCCATGTATATCCAAGTACATAAATTAATTAAAGATCTAGAGCACCAAAGAATCACGTTTTACCTTCTAGCCATGGAGATCTTGATAGCAAGCATCTCCATTCTTCTTCTACTGCTAATTTCATCAAGTACAGAAAATACATTGATTCTAAGCAACCAAAAAGACACGGGCAGACTAGGTTGTATTTCATGCGATGAAAGTAGTTCTCCTCGAGTGGCAGCAAAATGCATTAGCCCCAGGAAATAATACTTCAATCCAAATGCACGATGAAGCACAGGTGGGAACATATAACAAGTGAACAAATATCATGCATGTTGATCAACAGGTGATTATGAACAAATATCATTTATTGCGTATTATTCAAAAGATGACTTTGAGAAGTTCAAAATCAAAGTTAATGACACAAGTATTTATCGTTCAAATGAGGAGAAGGTATGGGAAAGAATTTTTCCCTTACAATGCATGTTGTGACTATTACTCGCCGGCCCAGCCTTCTGATAATTGTGGCCTTCGACGGTAAAAGGGAAAAATTGCAGATTCTTTCTCAAATATAAGTTAGAAATATTTACATTCAAACTGAAATATGCCGTGATACTTATCCTCTCTAAATTTAAAATGTTACACTTTACGCTAACAATTTCTTAACACATACATAATATTTCATTTTGATGGATGTACATGTTTATGAATTGCAAAACAACTTAAATTGATTAGGAGTAATATGGACTTTTCCTTATGAAATAAATTAAATTGTTAGTGCAACGGAATTAAGTATATTGTCTTTAAGCCCCCAAGGACATGGTCGGGTTGTTGCAGTGCAGCTATAGCCTCTACAAAAAATCGGGTTTAATTTTTAGGGGTGGTAAGGAGGGTAAAAACTATATTTAGGATTGCCTGCCCCTCTTACCTTTTTTTAATAAAAAATATATATATTATCTTTGAGTTTGAAAAAATTAAGTGTCACAATCTATTTAATTAAGTTTGGGTCTAGATATATCTATTTATATTTAAAGAGGAAATATGTAATTTTTCCGCAGAAAATATATAAATTATACTTTTTATAACTACAATATTGAGATTCTTCTTGAGCCATCTGCATATCTCTTCAATTTTTGGATTTGTCTTGCCTAGTAATGCCTCCAGCAACTGGAACCCTAGTATATTTTTATGTCGTTATTGCCTCATTGCCAATTCACTTTGAAGCATCTTTCATATATACCTACCTCGATCAACACGATAGTAATAATGTTGCAATCCCCAAAAAAAAAAAAAAAGTTGCTCTAACAGCTTATTTGATTGATTGCCACTCAAATTACTTACCAACAGGTAAGTTCTATTGAATCGCTACATGCAAAAAGGCACAAAAAACTACATACGCAAGAATTTTTTCAACAGTTAATTACAATGCACTCTAGCTCTTTTACCATCTTCTTGAAATTGAACATATATATTGATCTTCTTTCACAAAAGAAGCAAATTAACTTAACCATCACTTTTAATAGGGTTGAAGGAACTACCTAAAATATATGCGTACTCCATCACTAAGAGTATATTTGGGATTGTTTTATATTATCAAGTAATCTACTTATTTGATAATCTAGTACTCAAATGGTGTTTAGTAAATAATTTTTTTTAAAAAAAATTATTTAAAAATCTGATTATCATATAGTCTGCTTTTACACTAAACATTAAAAGTTGTTGGGATTTGCTTTTGAAAATCAATTTGTTTTTTAGAATTAGATATTATAATCTGCAATGCAAAATTTATCATCTTAATAAAGTATTTTAAAAAATACCCATGCACTGAAATAATATAATTTAGTAAATATTTAGAAATTTAGGGTATGTTTAGGATTGTGTTTGCTTCTCAAATAATCTATTCTAGGATATATTTTAAAGTAATCAACTTTATAAGTAATTTGGTTGCATATTTGGTAAATTTAGAATATGAAATAATTACTTCTCAATAAATTTATTATATATGTTTGCTAAATTGTAACTAAATATATGCAATGACTAAAATATCCATAATTTGTTAAGAAATTAGTATTTTCATTCAAATTTCAAATTAATTATTAAATAATTACAGAAATCAAAATAATTCGTCTTTTATTAACAAATAAACCACATATGTAATAAATAAAAATTGTTTTTTTTAATTAACTAAGCATTATTACTTAATAATTAAAAACTATTTTCCATCATCGGCACTAACAACTTTGCTGGCACCGGCGACGGCGAAGAGAATAGCTCACTTTCATCCACTATGGGTATCATTAAAGTCGCAAATTTTACGATCTACTCAACCGTTGAAACTTTTGTTGCCATCAAAGGCTCTGTCGGGAAGCTCATGCTGCCCCTTGCGTACGTGGAAATGGTGTGGCATCCGTTCAACAACGGCGGTGCATGGTGCAATCCCACCTGATTCTTGGTCAGCATTTGCCTATCTATCAAATAGTTGTGACGGCTCACCTTTTTCGATTCCATTTGATGGCGGCGTTATGGTGGCCGTTATTTGGGGAGCGTGTGAGACACCATCGTTTAAAAAGTATTTATCAAACACCTTTTGGTTGCTAGATTGTCAAATAAGTTATTATTTGACAATCTAGAGCAGCCCTAAACATGTTCTTTAATATTTTTAAAAACAGCAAGATAGCAAAGCCATTAACAGTGCAGGCAATTTCTCTGGTACCGTCATCGGTGGCTGACAGAAGTACTTCTCGTACGACAGCACTAACACTATTGCACTCCAAATTGTCTTCTCCATGCAATAGTTATGCCATTGTTGACAGAGAAGAAATGTTGTGCTTCACGCGCTCTGCAAATAAAACGGCCACAATAACACTGCCATCAAACACAGACAAATGAAGGTGAGCTGCTACTACCATATGATAGATCGGCAAATGTTGACTAAAAATTAGGTGGGATTGCACCGTGTACTACCATCCTTGAATGGCTGCCACATCGTTTCCACGTACGCTTGTGCCTCCCAACAAAACCCCTGATGCCAACTAAAGTTACACGGTGGAGTAGATTTCAAAATTTGCAATCCAATGATACCCATAGTGAAGAGTAGTGCTA
This sequence comes from Citrus glauca, assembly GCA_029633175.1. NCBI lineage: Eukaryota > Viridiplantae > Streptophyta > Magnoliopsida > Sapindales > Rutaceae > Citrus > Citrus glauca. The sequence goes on from JAQOOD010000008.1 coordinate 32,610,966, forward strand.
GAGAGAGAGAAGCACGAGAGAAAGACTAGAGAATTTTGCTCTCTCTATCTCTACTCACTTACTCTCTCTCTACCCATTTCTTCATTGTTTCTCTCGTCTTTTTCTCGTGTTTCTCTACACCAAACATTTTCCCATAGTAAATGAAAATGAACCGTTCTCATTGTTAGAACTAGCAACAATGTTGACACCAGCACGTTGGCAGCGGAAAATAGTTTTTAATTATTAAATCGTAATATTTATTTAATAAAAAATAACTTTTATTTATTACATATGTGCTTTATTTGTTAATAAGAGTAGCTATTTAGTATATTAAATTATTTAGTATCTGACGATTACATTAAGTCTCGACTAATTTAGATTTGAGATTTTAACAGAGCTACATTCCTAAGCCTCAAACTAAGGACTTTTATTAAGACAGAACAACCCCTTACCAGCCAATCTTCGCGCTCGTTGGTAAAAATGTTAGTTTCTAAAAGTAATTTAGAAATGTCAATTTGTGATTAGTTTATAAATAGTTTAAATAATTAGTTTGTAAATAAAAATGTCAGTTTCTTAAAAAATGTGCATATTTTGATCATTTTACATCAGACACATATTTTTAGGATCAATTTACTAAACACGTATAATGAAGCTATTTAGAAGTAATTATTTCATAATCTAAATTTGCCAAACATGCAATCAAATTATTTATAAAGTCAATTTAATTACTTCAAAAGCTATCCCAAAATAAATTATTTGGGAAGCAAAAGCAATCCCAAACATACCCTAAGTTGAGGAAGAAATTTGTTCTAAGTTAGTGACGAAAGCAGAAATTAGAACTTTTTTTTTCATGCTTTTCTTTATCGAATATCGATAGTGAACTTAGTTGATACATATCGTATGTTAAGTACAGTGTACATGTTTGATAAATTTAGACATCAGAGCCAAATTAAAATGTTACAGATAAAACCAATCCTAGATGTTCATCATTTCATCATAGGATCTAAATGTTCATAATAAAGAGACTAAGTTCCTCTAAGTTATATATTTGTTGCTTATCATATGAACACTATTTACAAGTACGTACCATATTATTCTCAGAAACAGCAGGAGTACTCCACTGCATCATCCCCTAATTAAGAACATAACCAATAATGTCGAAGCTAAATTAGCATGTGAATCTTGATAATTTAGCTAATTAATAATGTCGAAACTAAATTAGCGTGTGAATCTTGATAATTTAGCTAAATGTACAAGTAATTAATTCTTACCTATCATGTAATTGCATTGGTGCCAGTTGCTGCCCCTTTTTGGCCGTACGTGTTTGTTGAATTAACATTGGCGGCCGGCGTGTGCCCAACAAACAAAGCAACATGCCCCATAAGCTTATCTTTCCTTGAAAACGTAGTGCCGCATGAACACTGCCACTTCAAATCTCCACAATGCTTCTCATGCGTCCGCAAATCAGAGAGCACCGAGAACTGTTTCCTGTTGCAACGCTTGCACACATACATCTTGGGGCAGTGGCTCCTCTTGTAGTGATTCTTCGCGCAAATCATCGACTTCAATGGCTGAAACTTTGCGTGCTTCTTGTTCCACCTACACCCGTCTTGTGGACACGAATATTTCCTTGCAATTTTGATTGCAGACTCATTGTTATTTCCCATTGAGCTTCCATTTTTCTTCAAAGGATTGGTCAAGGCAGCACTAGTCTTGTACTCATCACCATGAGCTCTCATGTGCATTCTCAAATTTGCGTCTCTCTTGAACCCTTTGCCACAAACTTGACAATAATGTGTGTATTTAGCTAATAAATCCCCCGCAACCAATTCGATAATATCACAATCGATCTCTGAAAACGATTCTCTATTTTCAGCCACCGTAATATTAGCATTATCGTTGCTATTAATAACATTATTATGCATGCCTCTATAATGATCGTGTGTGGTAACATAGTTGTTGTCGTCACCATAGCAGGTATCAAATGCTTCAGTAAAATAATATCCTTGCTGCCCTGATGATATTTCTTGATTTTTGGGACCAACATGCTGCTGCTGCTGAAATATTTCATTGGCGGTGATGTTATTGTTACCTGAAATGGAAGCTGCAGGAAGAGTACTCATTTGCTGACAAGTGACCATTAATGAAGAAGCAGTTATAATAATTTCTTGAATTAAAGAGCCCATGTTAGCCATGGCTATGGACGTTGACTCGGTGGCCTGACCTTGAGAGACAAGAACTGTGACTACAGATTGAAGTTGATGAATCTTTTCTTTAAGAAAGAAAACGCTGTAGAGAAGAGAAGAATTTGTGGGATTTGAAGCTGGCCCTGGTGATGAACTTGTTTGCAAAGAAGATGAAACAATATTGTCTTGGGGCACCGGATATGCTTTTAAGCTAGCTTGTGACATGTTTGGGAAACCTGATGTGGCCCCTCCAGGAATCATTTTTCCAAAAGATTGATTGCTTCTGTGATCTCCAAATTAAAATCTACTAGCTGCTGCCATTTGTGTTCATAAAAGAACAAGAAAGTCATTATATAGAGAAGCACTTATTAAGCTGCCAATAGAAAAATAAACAAGAGAAAGAGAAAGTTTCAAGTCAACTTAATTAGAGGTAGCACCACTACCTCTTCCCTACTTAAGACCTCCCTCGAATCCCACCACACTCACATTGCGACAGCTTATTCTTTATAAACATATTAACATAAGCTTTGACAGAAGAAAACGGTGTGTTTTAACATAATTTATTAAAATATATATAACCACCAATCAACACCCATTTGCTTTTACACGCTGGATATAGTCATTTACTTCTACTAATAAAATATGCATGACATTATAGATTGTGTTGCATCAATGCCGAAAGAATTTCGTGTAGATTAGAGATATTACACTAAAAAAATACACACACACATACATACATATATTTATTTATTTTGAAGAATTATCATGTAATTAGTGGTTATATTTATTTAAATTGCAACAACATACATGTATCAATTGAATGTAATACTTCTAACATACTTTAAAATTTCTCATCCAAACTTGTACTCTGATTATATATGTCTATCCCTGAGAAGAAAAGTATGAAGGGAAGTCATTTTTTGTCATTAGTCTTTGTCGGTTGAAAAATTCCAACGATTCATCTTCATAGAAAGATCAATATATGAAACAACAATTTCATTTATTACACCAAGTTGAAAATCTAGATTTTAAATTTTTAGACAAATTAATCCCAAAGCATATAACTAGTGCAATATTATGTGTTGAATAGTCAATCTTTAATAAGAAAGCTCCCTATCTTTAGTTGAAATATATGATCATGTTCTATCTCATGTTTCAAAACCTATAAAAAAAAACTTTGACTTTCATGACGGCATTAATATTGTAATTTAACATAAATTATGTAAATAAAGCGTAAGACTTATAAGTTTAATATAAATAAATGAACGGTTAAGGGTTAGTAAAACATAAATAATATAAATGGAACATAAGACTTCTTTCAAAATAAGAATAGTAAATTGGTGTATTATTGGAAGACAAAATAAAAAATTACAAATGTAACATAAAATTAATAAATCAACATTTAGTATAAAAGAAAACACAGGTTACGTAAATGAAATATAAAATTTGTGAATAAAAAAAATAAAATATAAGTGATAAATTGGTGTGTGTTATCGGTAAATAAAAATAAAAATTTACAAATATAATTATGATAAGGTAAAATAAATAAATAAATAAATATAAGAGTGATATACTAATATATTATTTATAAATAAAACAAAAACTTACACGTGTGTAATTTATAAAATTTATATTTATCACGACCTTATAGAATTTTTCTAACTACTACCGTCAAAACATATTTACCTTACAATTTTTGTTGCGATTCGAAAAAGGCCTATGTATCTAACTAGTAAATCTTGTACGTTTCTTTACATTTTCGAATAAATAGTTTGTGCGTGGGATCCTTAGTGATTAAGAATGTAAGTAGGCTTAGTTTTAACTGGTATTAATTTTTAATTAGTTATGACACCTCTAGTTCAGTAACGATGGGGTTTTCAAGCGAATTGTATTAATTTTCTAATGGGTGTGTGAGTTTTTTTTTTATGCTTTTGAACACATCAAACATAGACAAATGCATAAAACAATTTGTTATGGAATTAATTAATTGTATGTGCCGTCTGCTTTCATGCATCCTTTATTCTTCGAGAATCGAGATTAACTCATTGCCCATGCCTTGCCTTCCTTCAGCCTTCTCTTATAATGATTAAAGAAAGAACCTGAGTGGCTGAGTCAAGCCTCTGTTTTAGGCCATATTTTTAATCTTATTTTGCTTTTCAAATCAAGAAATAATTAAAAACAATGAAGCCTTTATGGTTGCCACACGCCCCTCCAAGTCAGTATTGCCCACTTTTGACTGGGCCCGATCTTCCTGACTGTAATACACAAGGGCGGATCAAGGCCCAGGCTGCCCCGCTACAAAAGAAAGCCCAATTCTTTAAATTTATTAGTTATCCACGTTTTACAAATTAATTTATTTTAGCCACTTTTTTTTTTAACATGCATTTTGGCTACTTTCTTATTATCTTATATTTCAGCAGTCAATCTTAAAAAAAAAATAATAATAATAGTTGAAGGCTTAAGAAACACGAAAAGAAAAGCTAAAAATTTATAAGGCGAAATAGCACAAAACTAACATACGGAGGGCCATAGTGCAAATTTTAAAAAACTGAAGAGTGGACTGAATTGTAAAACAAAAAAGTAATGCACGAGCACAAACTGTGCAATGACCAGATAAGATCACATAGTGTTAGTACAGCGAGTAATCAGCAAAGCTTTTGGGGCTTCTCAATGGCGGCATCATCGTCAACGGCAGCGACACTGTCATGGAGTTCTTCCTCTTTTTTTCAAAGCTTTGGCAACACCGTTAACGAATGCGTGAAGTTACCTGACAAAAGAAGTGTCTTGTTGGTTCTGGCTCAAAAGAAAGCCAAGAAAACTCGCAAGGTGATAACTTGTTCATTTTTCTGAAATGGGTTCTCACATTTTCCAATCTTCATAGTTTAAATCCTTGCTTTCTGTTTGGTTCCTGAGAAAATTTTAGGAAAAGAATGGACAAGAAAACTCAAATTCAGGTTTTTATCTTTCTTGTTCAGTTATTCTTATAGCATTTCCATATTTTTTGTTGTTTTTTATGTTGTGAGTGGATTAAATTGAAATGGGTTGGTTGCATTTAGCTTAATATTTTTTATTTATCATTATAGTTCCTTATACTTTTGTTTAGTTCTTGAGCAAATTCAGAACAACAAAAGATGACTTCCTTTTTAATAAAATTTTTTTCATGTTAGATAATATTGAAAGAGGATGTGGCGGAGTTGGGAAAGAAAGGACAGCTATTGGATGTGAAGGCAGGGTTTTATAGGAATTATCTTCATCCAATGGGGAAGGCCCAGATTGTCACTCCACTTCTGCTCAAGTAATATTCCATTTTTCATTTATTTGCTTTTTTTGTGTTTTAAGATTTTTCAAATTAGATTTTTCAGGTGAAGAAGTTGCATTAGATTTTGGGAAACATTTCTGTGTAGTAATACTATTATTCGATGAATCAAGTTTTTGGGAATCTGCAGCTGTTTGGAGTTTTATGTATGTGTATTCAACGGAATAGTAAATTTGTTCATGTGTGGTGACTGAGTTCAGACAATCATAATATTCATCTTAAGCAGTTAGAGGATTTATATAAAACTGAGGAGAGGCAATCTTATTCGGAGAAACTAGCTAGTTCTTTTGATAATAACTGTCTCGGGATACCAATGTAATCTTAACATAGGTCCATGTCGCCTCTTCATTTGTCTTGTTAATCCATGATGAGTTTTATTCTGAACTATGTAGTGTACCACACTAAACTTTCAATCTTGCTCTGTTGTACGACATTCGTGTTCCATGATAAAGTTTGGACTAGAAAAACAATGGCATACATTTTTATTAAAAGAATTGGAGGCCTAAAGGATTCAATCAAGATGAATGACATGCCTTTTTATGTAGAAGAACTCTATCATTAGACTGCATTGCCTTGTGCTGTATAAACTTACAAAATGTTCCTAGTTATAAATATTGCTACAGTTCTCCCAATGACATATATGTTTTATATTGGGAGAATATTTAGTTTTTCCTTAGTTTCGGTATAAGCTTAAATATATGTGCAGGGAAATGAAGATGGAAGAGGAAAGAATTGAAGCTGAAAAGAAAAGGGTAAATTAAGCAGCTCATTAATTTATTCTCTTCTTCCTTCATACTTTGAGATAGCTCCATGTTCACTCTCATTTTTTCTTTCCTTCGTTTTAACTGTATTTGGAGAATTTTAAACTTTCTTGGTATTTTATTGATTTGATGCTATAAGTGGGTTGCAGTTATGATTTTGTTTCTTCTCTGATTGAAATGATCTGTGTTTTTATATGTGTGTGTTTCATTTGAGGAGATTCATTATAAGCAAGTCAATATTTTTAACATGAGTTTTAGTAGTCACTCAAATTTCTTTGTCAAAGATCCTTGCAGCATGATTTTCTTGTCCGCATTTTGTAGTAATTGTTAGAAGGCGAATCTCGCCTTTAGCGGGTAAAAAGGAGCAGAACTAGTGACTCTTTTCTTCTATTCGCAGTTCTTCTGTCTCAAAACTGTGAAAAGCTGAGTTTCTATAATTTTATAATAAATCACCTTGTTTTCTATTACATGTGTCTGGGGCCAAAAGTCAGCCCTGTCTTATTTTATCATCATTGTCTGTATGCCACTTTCTCATGATGAGTTGTGATGTTCTACTGGATTCCATTTTGCCTTTGAACATATTGACACTGAAATTTCTGCTCTTAATCCTCTAAAGAAAACATATACTGACAGCATTTGCACTTGGTGTTCAAATGCATATTAAATCATGACCATGTGTCTTTGTCTTCTGCAAACATTAAGATGTTTTGCCAGTGAAATATATTAGATTATATAATTCTGTTTTCTGCAGGTAAAAGATGAGGCGCAACAACTCGCCCTAATTTTTGAAACTGTTGGAGCTTTTAAGGTTAAGCGCAAAGGTGGAAAAGGAAAACAAATTTTTGGAAGGTGAGTTGGATTTGTAGCAACATTAAGCAGTTATTAACTATTTTATTTATATATAATGTCCGACATACACTTATTTTGGCAGTGTTACTGCACAAGATGTGGTTGACATAATCAAGGCACAGCTTCAAAGGTAAATAACTCAAGCTTAAATATTTTTACAGTATAAACATTTTTAGTAATATAAATTTGAGGTATATTATTCGCACTGCTGTTTTTTGTCAGTATATATATCCCAATACTGGTGAAATATATTGACTGTCTGCATGTGAACCTTTTTGCTCTATAATGCGGTAGATTATCTTACAAATATTTGTATTTTGTTTAAGAAATATGGTCTTTTTGAAACTAAAAGGTTCAGGACATGGCATTTTCTAATGATGCTTATGGATTGTTCCTTATAGCCTGTACCAATTGATGCAGACATAATGAGTGTGTTGGCTGCCAGTTGGCAATTTGAATAGTATATTCTGATCACATATAATCATCCTCATAATAGTTGGGGGGGGGGGGGGAATATCCCTTCTGAATAGTAAACAGTTGTCTGAGCTTAATGTGTAATAAGGTCTTGGGCATGCTTAATATGCAAAAGTGATTAAAAAAAGGTACAAGTGTTGGTTTAGATAAAGAAACTTCCTTGTCCCATCATTTACTCTGTTGTATGCCCTTGCTTGTCTAATTGTTTCTTTCTATCGACAGGGATGTAGACAAGAAGATTGTTGTTCTTCCAGAGATCCGTGAAACAGGAGAATATATTGCACAGCTGAAGCTTCATCCTGAAGTTACTGCTAGAATTAGGTTGAATGTGTTTGCTAACTAAAGACAAGCACCTTGGGATGGTGTCAACCTTCTGAATAGAAATTTTTTTCAAGCAACTATCTTTTCAAGGTACTTGGTTTTTAGAAATGTCAATTATTGTGAGAGGGGATAAAACTTTTTCTAATACGTCAAGAAGCTTCTTGGTAATGGAAAGCCTCTAAAGTAACCGGGCAGAATTTGACTGAACTTTTGCCTAAAATGGCACCCTCACTCGTACTATTGAAAAACATCCCACAATTCCCCTTTTTGCCCAAAGTGACTCTACTTTCAGGCTTTTGTTAATTTCCTAGTTGCTGCCATGTCATTAATGTTCTTTTGCGCTATCCGAATAATAAACCTTTTGTGATGCTGCAGGGGCAATTTGGCCGATGATATATACTGTCATACTGAGCTTACGGAGTTTGAAGTGTGGCCATTGTGTAATCTTTTGTGTAGAGATGTATTAATTTCCGTTAACACCAGCTGCTCAAGTTTTTGTTGATTCATCCTGTACCTCTTCTAGAATGTAGCTAATCTTACACAGCTCGGCAATCTCTGTTACAACATAACCATTTTTGGAATTCAGAGTGTTATTTTCTCTTCTTTTTGACGGATTACTTTGTTAGCTGCAATTATAAGTTTCAGCTAGGGGTGGGCATGGGTTGGTTTGGGTTGGGTTTTATGTCAACTCAAACCAAATCATAAAAATTGAAACCAATTCAAATATTTTTAATTCAATCCAAACCAACTTATTTGGGTTTGGTTTGAATTTTTTAATAAAAATATTTTTTATTTTGATAAATATAATTATATCAAAATTACAATAATTATTAAATTAATATTAAAATATGAAAAAATATAGTAAAAAAATTATAAATAATAAATTTCATAATAACTTTGTCCTTAAATATTAACCATATTATAATGCAAATTCTAATAATGTCAATACAAATCAAAACAAGATAAGACATCTAAATCAAGTATCAAAACAATCTATAATAATTATTCCATTTGCAGCACTTTAATCAAAAGATCCCATTATCAACATGAAGCTATCAGCTGAGGCTTTGTATGATTGTAGAGTGTACTTGTTAGCTTCTAGTACTTCTTGGAACAAGAAAAAAATTAAAAAAAATCTAAAAATGTTAAATTTCATGAAAATTAAACCATTCCGATGAATCAAATATATATATATATATATCCATAACGTGATTATCTAACCTTGGAGAGTAGAATATTTATGCCAGCATGCTTATTGTCCCAGCCAAATTCATTAATATTCTCATTAGCACCAAGTGTTTTGCCATTCATTTCAATGTAATTAAGGTAAGTGTCATCCTGAGAAGCTCTTCTTAACCAAGCTGCTCCCCAAAGCAACTCATCCTGCAGAACAGAACCAATTGAAACAAAATAAAAACATATATATTAGACTTGAATTACATTACAATACATCAATTAAACTTAATTTAATGTATCAACAACATACTTGGTATCCATCAAAGTCACTGTAAAATGGAGACTTTCAGATTTCTTGCATAAAAACTCTAGTGGTTATTCACATATAATTGGAGAATAGCCCTAAAGCAAATTGATTAAGACATACGACCAACATGACAGGAACGTTGATGCCAAAACAGTATTATAATGTTGAATAGTTATAAAGATGAGTCAATTTAAAAAGGAACATGATTCATACCAAAATCGTTAGAATAACGTCAATTTAAAAATCATTGCCTCCGTTGTTGCACTTGATCCAAACTCTACATTAAATAAAAATAAATTAATAAAAAAAAGACTAATAATAAACAAATATATAATTTTTTTTTGCTTGTTATGATAAATAGTAGCTACCTGTTATCATGGCTTCATAAAACTCAAGCTCCTCCATCGTTGGTTCATCTTGCAATGGGACAAAAATGTTACGTAACCAATTTTGTGTGCATATCAAAGCTTCCACCATCTTTGGATTTAAAGAACTACGAAATGAATCAATGATACGTCCATCAGTACTAAATGCAGATTTTGAAGCTACTGTAAATATTGGAATTACAAACACATCCTTTGTAATATGTGAAAGAATTTAATATTTTATTGAGTTCATTTTCCACCATGCCAAAATCTTAAAGTCAAAAAAATTAAATTTCAAGTTCAAAAAAAAATTAGACAAACAGAAATATATGCAGGCACATTCTAATGCCATTATGCCCATGTTCGCATTGAATCAATAGTCTCTTCTCGCATGACTTTTTATCGAACAAGACACCAACTGGTGAGTGGTGATTGGTTGTTAGTATGTAAAAATGTAAAATTTTCATGAGATCATTTGATGTTGCTGCCCAGGATCGAACTGGGGACCTTTAGTGTGTAAGACTAACGTGATAACCACTACACCACAGCAACTTGTTGGTTTCTTAGCAAAAAACATTAATATTTGTAAATTACTGGCGCAGAGTCAAAAAGGGGTTCTGGCCCAACGCCCTTGATGAAAGACTGCACTAAATATAATGCAAAATCCTTGACGTGTTGCCCTAGTTCATGGGCCAAACATGATCCATAAGAGCCTTTCAGATTGTCAAAAGAGTGGCAGGATAAATTCTTATTCCATTTCAAGTTAGTTGGAAATGTGTCATTTTATTAGGTTGAGTTCAAGCGAGGCTAAAATTTAAGAAGCATATATTCTGAATGCTTAGTACTTTAGGGCAAAAAGGGAAAAAAAAATGATACAGAAGCCACTAGATTCCCTATAGTGCAAATTATCTCCAAGAGACTACTTAATCATGCCGAAAGATTTGCAATCTAATCAAAATTTCTAGTTAATTTATATACTCTTTATTACTATCTTGCATGTCTTCATCATCATTCATCATTCTTACTATTACAGCTTATACTTATAAAGTCACTTAGTTTATTCACTCTATTTTTTCTACCTTTACCTTATTTATGTTCTTTTATATCATATGATTCATAACCTCCCAAGCAAAACTTTGATATAACCTCCCAACCAAAACTTCATAACTGTTGACTTAAAATATCGTAAACGCCCCCTTCAGTGAGGGACTTAATTGACTGAAAGGCTGAAATTGATTTCTGGGAGCCTTTCGGAGCTCGAGGCATTCCATTCCGTGATATTCAAGGAGTAAGGCATCGTATCGCAGGTGTTCCACTAGTTCATAATAAATATAATATGTACCCTATGCTCACACTTCATGAGACTAGCTACAATTCTATTTCCTAATGCTTGAACACACATACACACACACATTCACTTCTTGTCATTAGTATTACTACTCATAATGGACAACTACTCATTTACTTACTACTGTTGTTATTTCGCACCTACTTAATTGCCTTGTTATTGAGGTTGAGATTTTACTCAAACGCATGTTATAAAATAATATTTTCTCATTCTTTTGAATAGGTTTATCATATCCCAATAATTTATTAAAATAAAATTTTAAATTAGGTTCATTCAAACATGCTCTGACAAAATCCTATTAATTTCTAAGATTATGATTTTCTTTTTTTTTCTTCCATTGTAGATAGAAATATCTCATACTTGGGACTTTCACGCATGCTTTTCATTGTGTAACTACCGTGACCATTGACAACCTAACTAAACCAAATCTATGAAGGCATATTAGGCACCCAATATCTCACCAGAAGCAAAGCTACCATAATGAACCATGTACACAAACACAAATGATGATAAAAGGAGTAATTGGATCTAAATCATGATGTGGTATTAACTGTATGTGACACCAAACCTTGTTGATTTGGTTCATTACTTTGGATTTAAACCAAGTTAATGTAACTTGATTAAGCAAAAAGGGGGCACCTGGAAAAATGTGCTTTAATATTGTTTGGCTTTGCTGAGATACCAATGGTTGACATTGGCAAGCACCCAATTATTGCCAACCAAGTGATGGTTAGCTAGAATTTTCTTGGTTTTTTTGCATCTTTTATTAGGCTATCAATTTTGTTCCATAATGAGAATTTGACAACGACAAAAGCAGAGAAGATTTTAGATTTTTAGTGGCAGTTTCAGCTTTGCTATCCAAATAAAAAGCCAAAGGTTTCCGTAGCCAACCAGCTGTCAAGTTGGAAAGCACGCCACTTCACTTGGTGATATCGACGATACATCCACAACTCCACATGATATACAATCGATCTCATTTTTGGATAAGAAATTAGTTGCTTTTTCTTAACAAAATAAATGATAAAAGAAATATCTATAGGAGCAGTTTCCAAACTCATAAGACTTTGTACTATCATAATCAATTTTACTAGTTATGTTAACTAGCACTTATAGACAAATTGTTAACTCAGGTATTTTAAAACAAAAACTTGATGAAGTATAGCTTAAAATTTAGAATTTGTAAAGAAAACTAAAATCAAATGTAACTCAAAAACATCCATGCTCTTAACTCTACCAAAAAGAGGAGCATGTTGCCCATATATTGGTTAATTGTTAAATAATCTCATCGTTGTTTAATGAAATGACAAAGGGTCAAGTTCCTAACGTCAAGGGATATTAACTAAAACCGGTTTTTATTTTTTATTTTAGTTTACTAAAAATCGAAGCATGTGCATTATGGGTGAAAATGAAAAAAGAAAAGTTGATCTATATATGGAAAGTAGTCTCTTTGAGTAGTTGAGTGGCCAATGAAGAGAATCTTTGATGATAAAACAAGCAAAGTAATAAGCATATTATTTTAGTAATAGCTAGGGTTAGCTCTTATTATTATTATTATTATTATTGTTATTTTTTGGAGCATATAAAATAATAAGGAAGAATATTATGTTGGCAGCTGGTTACATGACCATGTAAACTTCTCCACTATGTCTATGCATGTGCAAATGTCAATAATGATCAATGTTAGTTATTTATACTATTATTCTTCTTCAGTTATAAATATTGCTTTTGTGTAAAATTAATGAATATATTTGGACATCTCATTCACGCAATGTAGTGATCACATGCTTCGATCGCTTACCGACATTTCACCAAAACGTGTACATAACAAACACTACGTGCCCATTGAACGAGGGCTGAGTTTTATGATAAAGTGATTGTGTGTTACGGTGTTAACTCTCTCTTCAAGTCAGGGATCTCTCTTCACTTAAACCGCAGCATGTATATGTTCAGACTATTGGACCTGTCTATGGTACAGATTCTGTAACAAACATCTCCCGTCATCCCACCATCCGATTTTCTATTGTTTAGTTTCTCACTCCACGTCCGACCACATCCAACGGCTGATGCTGCAGTCTGTAGCTTACAGAATCTGTAAGCTAGTCAAGTCCCAGACTATTACATGCACTTGATTAATTTGTGATTAAAACATTAAGCAATTAATTATGAAGTCATGTAAGATAAGACGTGAACTTTTAACATTAAGACATGGTAGAGTAAATCTCTGTTTTGCCCCTAGGTCTAGGCATCAATTTCAAATTCGTCCGTGCATACCAAAGTATGATTTGATCACATCACGGCTCTTAAATGTTACTTTATATGATAAAAAAAAAAGGATGTATTTTTACTAATGCAATGAGTAACAGGAGGAACGTTTATAGCTTCTCATTTGAAAAAAAAAACTTTTTTTTTTCTTTTAAGTAACATTTAACATTAATATAAGTAACGGCATTGATATCTCATGTTATTTTAAAAATATAAGATTGGTTATAAATTTATCCATAATTAGAAAATAAATTCACATTTTTTTAACTGTTAACAAGACAGTAAGCGCAATCTTTTCTATTGGTGGAGTAATTAGCCACACCTAACAAAGAAATCAAAACTAATTAAATAATTATAGAAACCATCATTCCATGAGTGTAGAAATAACTTCGGCCCAATAAAGTCAAAAGAAATTAATTCAATAAATTAATAACCCTCTAATTTCTAACGAATGAAATAAATTCTAGGTTAATTAGCTGAGTGGTAGAGTTCAATTTCGTGGACCTCTTACATATGGGATATCATATCAATTCAATTGGTTCACTGACTTGCAAAGTAAGGGAAGTTAAAAGTTTGGTTAATTAGGTGTAACAAGTAGACTTAAAATTAGAAGCAAAGGTGGACCATTATCACCAATACCATATTATAAAATCATAGCATATAGTATATAATACAAAAATAATATTGCCAAAATAAAGAGAAAAACAGGTGGATACATATGGCATGAGCAGTAACCAACTCAGATTGGCTTCCTATCCATTTATTCCTTTTTTTGGCATTTAATGAAAGAGAAGTGAGTGAGTGAGTATGAGTGAGTGAATGACTGAGTAAGCGAGAGAGTGATTTTAGCTTTATTATTGATTGTAACCGAAAAACCGCACCATGGAAAGAACCTAATCCACGACTTTTTGTTGTGGTGGTGGTGATGCCAAACCCTAGTCCTCCCAAAAAAAAAAAAGAAAGAAAGAAAGAAAGAAAGAAAACTAAATTTTGTAGGCAGATAAATTAGAATAAAAAATAAGAAAAAAAAATTAAAGATGCCCCATTCACTCACTTTTCGTGAATCAAAGGCAACCATGAACACTAACCACTTACTCAAAGTATTCTAAACTCCAACTAGCTAGCTAGTACTAGAGGATCATCCAAATAAGAGAATATATTAATTGCATTATTAACATAAAAAAAAAGAATTGCGCATATTTCTTCAAAGAATTGTATTAATTATTAAAACAATAGTAATTAATAATAACAATAATAATTCACATGGTATATGAATAATTTGCAATTTTTCTTTTCAATAATGGCAATCAACCAAAGCTGGGGCGGAGAAGACAAGAGATTGTTGGGTGGCTCCAAATCGGATATGATGATCATCTTCTGGCGCCGGTAGATTAAGATCCAGCGGTAGAATACTTCTTGTTGCAGCAACAGGCTTGACATCACCAATATTGGACTCTATTGTTGCGACTTGATTAGTAGTATTACCTGTTGCAACAGCTGCCCTATGCCGTCTCATGTGACCGCCAAGTGCTTGTCCGGATGTAAACTCTGAGCCACAAATTGAACACTCGTGGATTTTGTTACCCCCCTTATTATTATTATTAGTATTGGTGTTGTTGTTATTGGCTGCTGCTGCTGCTGCTGATGCGGCTTGCATATGTGATTGATCATGATGATGAAGAGTGCTGTAAGAATCTTTATACTCATTCTTCGTTGGCATCACTGCAAGTGCTGGTACAGACGCCGATGATTTTTTCTCTGGTGCCTCAGCTAGCGCGGCCTTTGGCTTTTTGTGACTGGCCCTGTGGCCACCCAGCGCTTGAAATGAAGGGAAAGACCGGTTACATGTTTTGCACTCGTACACATAGAATCCTCCGGCACCGGCTTTGTTGTTAGAAGTGCCAGCGGTGGTGAATTTTCTTGAAGCATTAAACTTTTGAACTTTATCATCAATGATATTTTCTTGATTTATTTGCCTTGACCGGTCATCGCCTTGAGCCAGCATGATCAAGCAATTAGCCATGTCTTGATCCTCTTCTTCAGTTGACTCGCCCGACGTTGTCGGGGAAGACATCACCGAGTTGTTGTTATTATTATTGGAATAATAACTCTCATCAGCACCGGAATTGTTACCACTCGAGGAGCTATCGGTCACCGTGAAACCGAACGGAGACATCGACCGTTGCCGCTTTGTACGCTTGCCCTTAACAATCTGATTATTCTGATGATCATTAGACGATGACCCCATGATCATACCGGTGACAAATTCAATAACCAAGAAAATTGAAAATTTTTAGAATACGAAAAGTGTGTATGCAAGTAATGAGTTAAGCAATAAGCAGAGGTGTGTGGTCTGGACACTGGCTTTGCTATATATAGTGGACGGTAACAAGCTGGTTGTTGCTATATACAAATTGCTAAGCTATAGATGCATAAATAAATAAATAATATTATTAGTAATAAGAACTTTGTAACAAACAAATTTGTGGAGTCAAAAGCCGCCCCCGTGAACAGTTACCATGAAAATTCTTGCGTTTAGAAGTTTCAAAGTGTTTAAGTTAAATTAATTTAATTAAGAAACCCTTATTTTGCTCTAAAACACTGAATAATTTACTAAAGTGAGAGAGAGATTAGGAGTGTGCTAATTTAAGCATTAACCAAGTTTAGTGGAGGGAAATTAAAGAAAAAGCATTATAGGTAAAAATTAGAGGTGGGAAAAGTTGCGGGGCAGAAAGGGAGAGAGTAACTTGGTCATAGAAATTAATTAAGACATGAGTTTATTCTTTTATTTATTTATTTATTTTTAAAATTTTCATTTATTTATTTTTTATTAATTTAAAGAAGGGTTGGTGCTAATAACGTTGGGAGTCAGTTTCACAATCGCTTTCTTACAGTATTGCCAACCAAGTCACGAATAAACACAAGCCATTAAAAGCAAAGCCGTTGCACGTTAAAGGGTATGCTGCCCCTCATTCACTCCATGTCTTCTTAAAGTAAAGTACCATACCACTACTACTGCCACTACTTCACTATTTCTTAGATTCTCATGACTTTCAAGCAAACCTTTCCGATTTCTTTTTCTTTCAAATTCATCAAGTCTTTAAATAGTATACAAATATAAACAATGTATATAGCCCTTTTCTAACTCAAATGTAAATAGAATCGAATTGAAAAATAAATCGGCAAAAGGTGAAAATTTTGATTTTAACCTAATTAATTTTTATGATATAAATGTAGATATATGATCTTGATTCAAAATGAACCGTCCCTTTTGAGACTTCATCCCTATAAGAATTTTGTTATCCTTATAGATATATACCGTATTAAGTGATTTTATTAGTCGACTAATTAATTTATATCGATTAGGTAATACTTTACGAGGTTTCAACAATATACAAATTCATAAATTAAAGAAGATTTCTATTGCTTGACATTTCTATCTCATGTGACGTTAATTTGTGGGAGTAGGCTGTAGTTAGGGGCACCGAATGCCCAATCCTGGAAGAAAAGAAAGGAACACAAGGAGGTGCAATTTGGCATTGGCATGTGGGTTAAGTTAGGAGGGTATGTTCGCCCTACAAGTATGTATGTGACACACATGAGTTCATTCTTTGTTTTTTTTTTTCACTTTTATATATATTTGATTAGAGAATTTTTTAAAACTAATTTTCAAGTTCTTTAATGAATTAGCTTGCCAGGAATCGTGGCTTATCTGTAAACTGTTACATTAATTAAGCTGTAATATATATTATTCTTTCGTAATATACCGACTTGTTTTGATCATGGATATTAAACATAACTTGACTTGTTGAGAAGGTCATTATTAAACAAAAATCAGTGCATAGCTTCAACATTAATTGCTAAATTCTTTAGTTGAGTTATACCAAAAGAATCACAAAATCGAAGTCTTGAAGTAAACCCAATCTTGTTCTGCTTTGGCTGGCTTAATAATGTAACAATTTATAAATTATTAGTTAAAACTTGATTGTTGGACCATTAAACAAATTGGATGTACGAATAAGCTGGCTAGGCAAAGTCATTCTGTATGAATTTCTTCAATTAGTCAACTGAAAGGCTAAAGTTATTGCTTATACCTTAGCTCTTGATACATTAATTTACAAGAAAAAAATAACCATTAATTAAAAATTAGCTCAATGTTCCCCAGCAATTTTTAATTTAAGGTTAACCAAACTGGTGACATTGTATCTGCAAGAATTTCTGGTTAGGTCATGTTATAGTTCATGATCAAGTTGTTCATGCACCGTTGACCGCTCATGTATATATATTTCACTTGTACAACATTTTTTTGACATTAATGGCGGCTAATATTAAAAACGTGCAAGTTTAAATTGCTGCTTTCTTTGGAATGGATTCAAAAAATTATTCAGTACGAACTAGGTTACATTCATGACACTTGCCTTAATTTTCCTTATAATCGTCACAATCAGTGGCACAATCAGTTCTTATAAGTTGTAGAATATTTTTCTTGAGATGATCACTCAATTGCACTATACAAAACTAGTTAGTACGTCTCTTGTTCTTAATTAGGTGAATTGGGTCAACCAAGTGGGTACTTGTCACACTTAGTAAACAATTTTATGATGAGGAACTTGTTTAATTTTAAGTCATGATAATATTCTCGTAAAGGGCAAAGGTTACCTTCATGAAACTTGCCTGAAAACCTCTTAATCTTTTAAAAGTTCACATAAACTTTTTTTTCGTTTACTGTTTATTTCTAAGGAATATCAAACATGCGCTCGTACCTATTTCAGAGGTCTACACAATAGTGAGATTTGGTTTATGAAAAAAGTAATATGTGAGGTCACACATAAGCCTTCCCTGCTAACATTGCAAATTAGGAAGAATTTGTGTATCTATTTTTAAAAGGTTTGAGATGATGAAAATTTGAGAATCATACGGTTTTTTTGGCATAATTATAACACATGGCATCGGTTGCTGTATATTGCCTTATTTAGAATAATTCAAAATCTAATTCAATTTGTCTCGCTAACTGGTCAATTCAATCAAGCCGATTAAAGTTGGTCGATTTGGTCAGTTTAACATATGGTAGTATATCATGTTCGATTCAAAATTCTCTAGATTAACTAGAGTATTAGACAGGATTGAATATGGAGTTCATAAATATTGATGCCTGATCTCCAGCATTTGTTGTTAGTGTAGGTTATTAATCTACCATTCATATTCATTATTTATTTTGATCAGAATTATGGATAAATTTTATTATTAATATTGGCTTGTTTAATTACAATTTTAATATGCACCACAAGAATAAGAACGAAATGAAAATATCTTGTGATTATTCACAAAAGTAATCGTATATCAAAGCACAATCAATCAACCAAAAATGTGGCCATCACACACACACACATTTATGTAATTAAATAATTAACAGTGCTAATTCGTAGATCAGTGAAGCGATTTAATTACTCATCAAATTATTAGAAGGAACCCAACTGTCGCTTAAACAAGAACATTACTTAATGAAAACACAATAATATGACAAGAGTTGATACGTTTATATCTTTGCAATGAGAGGATGAACTTCAGCGCAATTCGGCTTGTGATTATTGGAATTTAGTCTATTCTATTATCCATCAATCTGTCAAATCTCTTTATATCATAGATAGATGCCTTTCCCTTTTGAGAAGAAGATTGGGAAATTGCATCCCGGAGTACGTAACAATTTTAATTTGTTGATGTAAAATTTCGCTTGTTTCAACTTAGATTTCATTGACTTTAGTTTCGTATTATAAAATGATAACCTTGAGATAACGTGCCGAGATATGCTCATAAACTAAAGCTGGTTGTAATTTCTTTATTTTCATTTTAATAATTCCATGATGAGAGAATGAGTTCAAGTCCCACAAACTAATTTTTATAAATATTACTGTGAGGCAAATCTTGTATTTATTTATATAAATGTTTGAAAAAACTTGGTAAATTTCACGATTATACTGTAATTAATTGGAATAATTTAGACTCTCTTGTTTGTAATATTATAACAAAATATTTATTAAGAGAAACATCGAGAGCATCTGTGGGTTAATGTTTTTTTTTTTTCTAATCCAAGGTCAAAGCCAATGGGTAAAATATGTCTATCATGCAAATTGGATTAGCATCACTCGCACATTGAAAATTTCCATTTATTGATAAAATGATTCCTATCATTGAAATTAAACACGTTTTAATCAAAGAATTTGTAACGTCTCGACCAACATGTATATGGCAACTACTAAATTAAGAATCTAAATAGAGATTGAGATGGAAGAGTAGTGGGAAAAAGAAGGGCGGCAGGTTCTTGGCATACCAAATTAATGTGGTTAGCTAAGGCCTCAGCATAAGCTTAGTCGTTTGAGGCACGTTAAATAAAAGGCACCATGCCGCCATTATTATTACCTCTTTCTGTTTGCGGTTGATCTAGGGCAAGTAAAGCATTCTTCTTCTTTTCTGTCCAGTTTTCGGTAGAGATATGAAGGTGTTATTGAAAAGACATTTTCCTTCTTTCTAAATTTAGCTAATTTTACTTTAGAAAGTAGATATTCACGGTTAAAAAAGTTTTTTACTGCCAAGATCTAGGCTTTGAATGGATCGGATCTACCTTCAAATGAATATCTTCCTTCAGATAAAGCACAAGTCGACTTGTATTCCTTCACATCTAAATAATGTATGGTTTCTGAAATTTAAATAATACTTTTACCTAAAAAACTACTCCTTGTTCTAATAATATTTACCTTATTGCCCAATCATTAATTAATCCAGGTTCAGAGTTCTTGTGTGTGTCTCTGTGTGTTGTGTGTGTATATTTTACCTTCTTTGAGAGTAAATATCTGATTCATAACAATTGGTTTTCAGTACAAATTTGGTCAGGATTCTAATCATTATATTAAAAGAATCTTAAAAAAGAAGAAGAAGAAGAAGAAGGCAACAGTTTCCCAAAAAGAGAAAGATGCGTGTATTAACAGAAAGCAATAGCTCCGTCAGTCATGCTATGTGAATAATGAAGTTGAAAAGTCAATGTTAATTGATTAGAAAAATAATGAGAAAATTGACTTTTTCTTTCTTTCCCTTAATTTGTTTTTTTTCTTTTCTTTTAAATAGATATTTTCAGTTGGATTATACTGCAAGAGTATGGACAATCTCGTTTCTCTAGAGTCTTAGGGAATGTTCATTCCTAAATAATTAAACAGAGATCAGTAGGAGCACTTATATTAAAATGTTAAGCTAAAACTACTAAGTTAAATTTTATAAACTAGTTAGTGTGTTGTGCTTGTTTAATATGATTTATCTAAAAGTTATTAGTGTTATTTAATTCTACAAGTTTTTTTTGCCAAAATTTTTATTGTTGTTTGATTTATTTTTTTTAATCGATTTTTTTCAGATTAAAGAAGTTATTTTGACTGTACTAGTAAAACTCAAATTTTAAAATTTTGAGAGTAGAGTTTGAATAAGTTTTTTTAAAACATTAAGCGTTCAAAATATCATTTACCTATTTGTCAATCTTATTCTATTTTTTTTATAACATAACTTTTAAAAAATTTGTCAATTAAAATAATTTTATATTTTTTAATAAAAATTTTCATTGAAAATCAAATAAAGCTTTACTTGTAAAAACTTTATTTAAAAAGTTATATAAAATGAAGGGTGTTTTTATGAAAATTAATTTTTTAGTTCTTCCTCTTGCAAATCAAGTATTTGTAATGTATACATATGAGCTCGTAAGATGTGGGGAAGTATAAGCAATTTATATGAGGTAAGGCGACTTTTAGGAAGATTTTAAATTTTATTATTTTAGTCTTTTTTGTTATTCTCTATTTTAATTAGCATCTTATTAGGTACATGTTAAGTCTTTTATTTTTATTTTAATTATGATTTAGTTTTAAATTTAAGTTAACTTGAGAAATAAGTTTTTCCCTATTATGAATAGGGAGATCTTATCATTATTTTCATAAGAATATTTAACTAATAAAAACTATCCCCCTTTATTAATTTTCTTTGTGATTATATATATCAAAATCTCTCTTATAGAGTTGCTTAGATTTAAGTATCATCTAATCCCATAGTATGACATTTTCAATCTACCTTGAATCATTCTTAAAACTATATCTAGTTTAACAACCACAACACGATCAAACTTAAACTTGTGTATTCACTGTTCTTTATCGAACAAAAGAATTTTATTTTACAATTATTCTACTTCCGCTACCCCCATGCCTCATTATCATCGTGCTGTCCAGCAATAAGCAGTCATGCAGTAGTTTTGATTGTTAAAGTAGCTTTGAATAATTAAATTAAACTCGTAAAAAAATCACAAATAAGAATCAAATTTTAACATAATTGTATATATTTTACTAAATTGGGTGGCTCAACAACTTGTGCCACATGGGGCCAGCCTTGCCTGCTGCTTAATCCAATTTCAGTTGAGTCATAAATACAACACACACACACACACACTTCACTGCTCAACTTTAACACTCACTCCACTTCTCTCGCGACGTCACTTGGCCTCAAGTAAGGCCTTTTGTTCTCACCCACTCATTTCATCACGGCATGATCGTTTGCAACTATTAAGCATCTCATTTTTGGATAAATATATAATAATTTTAATATTTACATATAACAATTTAGTATGCGACATTGTTCCATCAGACAGCTTTATAATTACTAATACAAATAATTTTTTTACTAATAGTCTTTCTTATTTTCTTGTTTGTCACTCATAAATGAACTAACTCAGTTCCTGCTTTCTAATATTAACAATATAAAGTTTACTTACTCCCATTATACATTTCATACATTCTAGATGTATTGATCATAATGACATTTGGGAAGTAGTTTGTGTGGACGAAGGTTAATTTTTGGTATCGACCCAAAACCAAAAGGAACCATTAATAAATAAATAAATGTCATTATGTGATGTCTGTATTAGCTCATCAATTGTGTACAATCTGTCACGCCCGCCTAGTAGTAGTGAGAATTTACGCAATTAAAAGAAGCAGCTTCTGCAAAAGTCAATGCTCCAATATAATATAGTTTGTAATATATTTTAAGTCGATACAGAGTAGATGTTTCTTGTTATTATATTAGCTCCATTTTCAACACAATCAATGAAGCAGAAAAAACCTCTTGGTATTAATGAGTTGTTAAGTGCTACCAAATAATCAAAACTCTCAAATAAAAAAAAATAATGATATTCGATAAAGATACCTCGAATTATAAACTCAAATATATTTAAATTCAATTTATATAAAAATGCATATATATGGAGTTAATGTTTAGTTGGTAAAAATATGAGAGGTAGAAGGGCATTCTCCTTATTCATAGTTAGTAAACCATAAATTTTATGAAAAATAAAGTAAAAAGCAAGAGTTGGTTAACAGAAGAGAAAACAAAAGAAAATGATTGTACAAGTGGTGTTGGTGTAGATTGGGTCGTGAGAATAGTGGTGAGAGGTGAGAGAGTGATGAGTTTAGTAGTGATGCGTCGGAGAAGCACAAGCATTTATTGGAAGTTGCAACTAATGCAAAATCATGACATATTATTATCGGTAACCATCAAACCCCACCTTTTGTGACAATGACTCTATGCCAACTACACTCCTAAAACCCTAATTAGTAATTACACTTTAATCTCACTCTCTCCTTTCACTTGTATACACCTTCACACTTGCCTTGTGACCTGTGACCTGTGAGTTGTGAATAAACTCTCAATCAAACAACCAACAAATCCTAACCCACTTGCATACTTGGCAATTTACATATTCAGATCACTAAATCTTGTGTTGGTAAGGCGTCTTTTAAGGTTCTATATGCCATAAGAAAAAGGTAATCTTAATTTATCTCTTTTGAAAGTTTTTGAATTTTTGCTTCTTTTAATTAGTCAATAGAATTTTTTGCTTCAAAGAAGGTTAATCTATATAATTTATTATCTATAGGCTATAGTGGAAACGCTTGGGATATGAAAGAAGTGAGAACATTACACATGGGATTGTATTAAATTTGTTGGAAATTTGTTTGGTGGCTTGTTAGTCTCGTTTAATTTTGATTTTTGATATTAATAATCAATGGCATTTAACACTTGGGCATCTAATTAATAGAGAGATGTTTTTGGTATTTTCTTGACAATGGAGTCGGATGAGTGAGTGATTGTGTGTGAGTCACCTAATCTAAATTGATTGCTTGTGTAAGTATGTATAATGGTTTGTTGATTAATAAAATAATCAAATAATGGCATGAGTCGCGTACCAAAACTACCCACCCGTCAAGTATTAGAATTTGTTAGCCATTTCGTACCAATTTTGATCTCACAAAGAAAAAATTAGTAAGAAAGAATCCTCAGATCATTTCCTTTGGCCTAACGTTCTTCGAGTATGTGTTGACAAATCGAGTATAAAAGCAATGTATATGCTGGTCATCAATTTGTAAGACTCTTCTCATTGTTCATTTTGGACATTTTTTCACTTCAGTCCAGAGATTTTCTGCTTAACTTTGATTAGGTGGCCGACCTACTAGAAAATATTTTCATTAACTTACCTAATTTTCTTAATCCAATCCATTCGACAGAGAGAAAAAAGAAGGGGAACAAAAAAAAAAAAGCACTAATTAATCTTAATATTAGTTAGTAAAGTCTATTTTAATGGTGAAAATACTTGAAAGAACTGAAGAATATCTCGAGTGGGAGCATTAATATGCTGTGTGCTCATTGAATATATTTCGGTGCACTAATATATTTTTTTTCCTACCCATCAATAAGATTTTAATTATTTATCCAATTTTTCAAGGAACTAATATGTCGTGTTCTTGCACTTATCTGTAATGTCATTTATTTGCAAAGAATTGAAAGGGGAGATATCTAAAAATTAGTTAATGTTTGCTAAAACAAATAAATAAAACTGAGGGATATGATCTTCAAGAATTCAAAGGTTGAAGTGAGAGCAAAGGTCTAAATCATTGTGACCCACGTTGGCAAGACTGAGTGTACAAAACTACAAATTAGAAAACAAAATTACTTGTGAAAGAAAATCGCAAACATGGTTACTCACCAACTTCATTGCTGCAGATTTGACCGAGCAGCTTATCTGCTCCCCATCCATATTTATTCGAAGAGGATTTCTAACAGAAAATGTAGGCCTCAACACACGTCATGTGATGGTGAAGTCGTTTGGTCTTGAATTTTACCCTTGCCACGAAGACAATTATAGTTCAATTTATACACAGTCAATCAAGAAAAATGGATATTGCGTATTTTGAATCCAGATGACAGAGAGGGTGGCGTTAAAATTGCCAAGTGGAGTATATTATAAAGTATCCAATTCGTAATTGCTTCAATGTCTTGACTCCAAATTTAAAAAAAAGAGACCCAAACATTAATGAAGAGGTTGCACAGTGGATGCAGCCCAAATACTAAATTGATTTTCAGCAGTCAGGCTTTGTTAGGCTTTGTTCGGCATTGTGGTATCGATAACGTTTGGCGACTATGACTTTTAAATAATGATTTTGACAAGAATATTCTGTCAAACCACTGTGGAGTAAGATCACCTTATCTTTCAATCAACTGTTGCAAGTGCTCACCAGATGCTAGATAATAAGACCAAATAGAGCCTCAATTCTACCAAAGTAGGGTATAGGAGGATCCAGTTCCAAAAGTTTCAAAAGACGACAGAAAGTTCTGGAATCCAGTTCTATAAGTTTCAAAAACCACAAGTCAAGGACATTAACAAAGGCATGCACGGATAGATAGTTCCTCAAGTTTATCTTGTTCGCATAATACCCGCAAGCATTATTTTATTAATACCGGCTGTCTGCACAAATTTATGTTACACGCTCTCACTTTCAACATTGTACTTGGCTCCGATTGATAATCTGGAAAAAGCATGCAGCAGATAGTGCAACCACACTGGTTTTGCTGATCTCATACAGGAGTCAAGCCAACGACACCTGCGGAGGCAAGGATGAGAAATTAAAAATTCAATCAGATCATGGAATGCAGCAACAAGAATCATAGAGAACAAAATCATACGGTTAAATATATGTGAAGGTAGGACAAAGCAGCGTCGCTGAAGAAAGCTATAACATGAAAATGTTAAATGATATGCAGAAACTGCAACTCAAACTTCATAACCATATGAAAGTAAATCTTTTAGTTTGACGTGATTTTCTGCACCTTCAATCTATATTAATCATACGTCTTTCTAGTTCCCATGTTAAATGACTGAAGAACTAATGTTGGGTGAGGTTCTGTCTATTGCTAAGAATAATCAAATCCCAAGAGCTTATTATCAATACTGTAAGGCATACATGCAGCTTTAAGGTAAAAGGGCATGGCAACAAGCCAACAACTTAATAGGGCAACAGCCCCCAAACACCCCTCGTTTCCTTCACTGCTGTCCATAGCTTTTACATGATGATGATTTGTCACCATTGTAGAAATCAGACATTAACTTCAGAAATCTACAAATTCAAAGTAAGAGATTCTTGTTACCAACGTAAGATGACATCCTAGTTGTAAACAATCGTAGAATCGAGTTGGTATAGACTAGGAAAGCCCTCCAGAATTGGTTACAAGATATCACTTGCAGACTTTCAGAATTTGGCAGAGTTCAGCCAAACAAATTTTTATTGACAAGATAACAAGCAATAAGGAAAGATGACAGCTACATTCTAGTTATACTTTTTTTTTTTTGATAAGAAACTCAAAAATGTATTAATGATATTCTAGTTATACTGTTACAGAAATGAAGCATGATTATAGTCATTAAAGTATAAATGACAGTTGAATTTTTTTCCGCAAATGATAGGAAGGGTGCAGCGGAGGAAACCATAGAAAATTTTACTAAATCATCAAGAATGAGCATCCATGGCTGAATGGTTAAAGCTCCCAACTCATAATTGGCAAATTCGTAGGTTCAATTCCTACTGGATGCACGCCAATGGGACCCTCCAATAAGTCTATTGGAATTGGCCTTATTTCTAAGACAAAAATTAAGAATTCTCCAATCAAAATATTTTCTATACAAGAATTTTTCCATTTCCATAATATCATCTTCCCCTATATAATTATTGATAGAGATACTTCCCAGCATAGCCAACAATTTTCCTTTCTTTCTATGGTAAACCAAGAGGACTCCCCCCCCCCCCCCCCCCCCGGAGAACCGTATATGAGAATTTCATCTTGTACGGCTCAAGCAAAACCACCCAAATATTGGTATGGAATAGAAAATTGGAAACTTCTTAATTTGCAGGTTGGTTATTCGTCAGCACGGGGTTAGCTTATGATGTGTTTGGAAGGCCCCGGCCAAACAAATATTTTACAGAGAGCCGGCAAGGAATTCCATTAATAACCGGCCGTTACTGATAGAAATAAACCATAGTTCTCGGATGACCAGACATTCACCCTTGCACTTCCATTCTAGTGGTAGATTAAAAAGATCAAAGATAGTGGCATATATTCATGACCCTCCCTCCCCCTTTTTCGATTTTCTTTCTTTTCTTAGAAAAATAAAAAAATTAAATCAATAAGAAGTGTGAATTCTACCACATCAAAACTCAGGCTTAGAGTCCATTTAAACTTTTCACACTCAACTTAGACATTTTGCAAATTTCCTTGAAATTGTCAACTTATAGCCACTATTATTAGAGAGCTTTGCAGGAGTAGTCTGTTTTAAGATAGGAATTTAAACCAGGTAGTCCTAGAATCAATAGTGGGCATGATGTAGAATTTACATTTTTTTGTTGCCCATCATTTAGTCAATGCTCAAAACACTATCATATTTAAAGCAACAGTTTGTAACCTATTCCATGTGAATCTTTGTGCCACTGGAACTCAACCAGGAGTATAGAGAATGCTGTGCATTTATTATTTAAATTTACATCTAGAGAAAGTTGGTAATTCAAATTTCTCAAAAGGATACTTGATTGGTGGATCATCAAAATATCCTTCTGGCTTACTGTGTATGAACAGGAAGAAACCACACAGAAGATAAATAACTGGGTATATGGGAAAAAAATTAAACATTGCAAATAATTTGTGTAAGGCATTTTTTGTGCATACCGCATGCCAGTCTTCCACCTGCATTGCCAGTGGTTAGACTAAGTTCATGCCCACCTACAAAACAAAAGAGCATCAAAGTAATTAACAGAATGGTCTAACTTTGATAATAGAAAGAAGTTCCTACTACTTGGAGTCAAGCATATGTTTTCCCTACTTTACTGTTTGCACTGTAAGCTATAGATGTATTCATGAGTGTGTAAAAGACTGCTTTCATCTCCCAAGTTATGCCCACACAACCATACAAGCATTAACACGTCAAAAGTTGTGTGGGCACTAGTGAAACTTGTAGAAATAAGTTTCCTCTCTGCTAATTGTGAAATCAAAAGCCAACTTCATCATAAACATCTACCTTTTCCAAGGTCATCCTCAAGCTCATGAACCACAAAGGCTCTTCCAACTACTGTGTTTGGACCATCCAGTGATATCTACACAGTTTAGCCAAAAAATAATATAATATTAGCAAGGTTAGTCAAGATCCAGAATAATATCATGAATTGTTTGTATTATGAATAAACTGAAAAATATTACAGCAAACACAGATATTGAAACAAATAAAATCTAGCATCAAAAGGTACCTGGTTGTCCACAATTGTTGCTTCTGCCACACCTGTGTTGCAAAAAGAATTATATCAACATTCATTGGTTTAGACAAAGGATACAGCAACGAAAAAGTTAGTAAGAAAAAGAAGATGGACTACCATTGGCGTTAGCAACTATGTTTCCCAGGTCACCCGCGTGTCGCACTTCATCTTTAGGAGCACCGTGTGTCATGTTATTAGGATTGAAATGTGCTCCTATAATTTACAAGTTCAAAAACAAATAACTAAACAGAATCAATGTGAAAACAGCATGAAAGAATCAAAATTATAATTTCATCAACTACAACCTTGTGAGAATTAATATTATGATGCCTTGAGATTGAACTGCAGTTAAATCGTACCTGTTGATATACACCCATTTGTCGTATCACCATATTCGTGCTGCATAAAAATAAAAAGATGACAGAAGGCTTAATATATCTTAGGAAAATTCAAAATATGCCAAAACTCAGTATACAAAATTTGAAGCCACAAGTACTCACTAGGTGGAACCCGTGAGGCCCAGGAGTAAGACCAGTAACACGAACATTGACAGTCGTAGGACCTATGTGCAACACAATTCAGTGAACAGGTAAACTAACTCCATCGAACGGAATCATTAACAGCAAATGCTAGAAGTACAGCACATCAAGCTTTCAGCAATAAATTTAGCAAATAACATATTAAATACATTAGAATTAACTTTCATAGAAACTAGTACAATGTACACCAAGATATAGCTTCTGGTAGCAAAAGGCTTCTTTAAATATGGAATATCTGGCTAATGTAAATAAGAGTGCTTTGTAAGAAGCAGTTGATATGTACTTAGACCAAAGAAAGATACCAAAATTGACGCCTCGAATTCTCCACTAAACTGGCCAAAACAAAAACCCAGGAAAGGAGGGGGGGGGGGGGGGGGGGAGGAGAAAGAGTAAAGGAAAACAGACCGCCATCTTCTTGGGTCAACGTAACAACTCCTTCAACATTGGAAGTTCCTTTAAGAACAGCCACCGCTTTCTTGGCGGCAGCAACGACAGTCAACGGCTTCTTGGAGGCCACAGCGGCGAGAGATAAGTTGAGACGAGAGGGCAATTTGAGGGAGACGCCGTGGAATGCAGAGTGAAGCGAGGGAGAATGAGAAGAAGAAGAGGAAGAGCGCGTGATACCGATAGGATTTGGCAATGTGGCAAGGAGTGTGTGAGATGAAGAGGGCGGTGCTGCTACGAGGAGAACGTGAGCCATGGCTGCTATTGCGGCTTGCATTGAGCGTGAGGGTGAGTGGATGGATGGATGGATGACGTTAATTGATAATGCGATTTTGTGTTTCTGGTGACTGCTATACAAGTGTGTCTAGTGTTTGTATTTATATGTTTATATCCTTGCCATCTCTGAATTTGACTGCCGCTCCTGTTTGTGTTTGTGTCTGGTGGGTGGGTCTGGCTGTCTGTTTATATTTTGCTTGGATAGGGTTCATAGTTTGCCTCATTTACAAATTCACCCTGCTAAAACTTTTAAATCTTGTATTTTACTTGCCTACTTTCAATTATTATGAATTATTGTGGATTCCAACAAAGAAATAGAAACACTACTTGTGATTAATAAATTCATTTTTTTTATAGATATATATTGTCACCCACTCCATAAGGTATCAACTATATATAGATGTAGTTTTTGAGCAAAACGTAGAATTTAAAAATTAGTTTTACCTTCCTTTGTCTATTGATATTCTTTTAGTATTATAAATAAAGTTTTATTACAAATTTTGTTATCCAATTCTAAAGGATTTGCTTCCAAATTTACAACATAATACTCTTTCAAATTTATAACATCAATATCAATGTTATCCTTACTTGCATTTTTAATTCCATTTTTTTACCTTTTTTATATGTACTTTTTTAGATCAATATTCTATACCATTAGATTGAATTATGAAAGGAGAGGAGTTTTGTTAGTATCAAGTTTGATATAAATTTTAATTTATCAAATTCATTTAATTAAATGGAATAAATTTAAATTTAAAAAATATGATTCATTATTTAGAGGACTTTTGTTAACATAAAATTTTTTATATGAATTTTAATCTATCAAATTCATTAATTTAATGAAATAAATTTACAATGAGATAATGTATAGTTTGTTATTTATCTATTATTAGATTGAATCGATTTGAATAATAAAAGTTTAAATCATTATTTTACGTCAAAATTCTATGTTAAGAAAATATTACCTATTGAAAAATAAAGAAGATATTAAATTTCACAAGATAAATGGACGATAATTTTTGAAAAATATAAAAATTGAAATTGAAATAATCCCCTCCAAATAAATTAGTAAGTATCACTGACCAGTGGTCAAATCATGAGGATTGTACTGAAACAAAATCTAAAAAATTTGGAACGAGAAAATACCACAGAACTTAAGGGCTAAATTGCAACAATTTAGAGACTTCAACGCCCAAATTGTCAAAATAGCAAAAACTCTCTCTCCCTCTGTATCATTTATGAACCCCAAAACCCAACCCCCTTCGCTCTTACAGTTTCCTTTTTCCGTACATGGACCCGCCCAATCCTCCATCCATGCGGGTCCTGACCCGCCCATCCGTACCCGTTTCCGCACCCATTCCCACCTCGGATCCTCCGCCACAACCCCAGCCTCCCTCCTCCACCTCCTCCAACTCATTCCCTCACTTCCCAAACGGCGTCGTTGTCGTTGGCTTCGTATCCCAAAGATCCGACACCTCCTCCCAGCTCATCAATAGGGTCTTGGACTCCAACATATTCGGGTCGGGTCGCCTGGACAAGGGACTCGACGTAGAAAAAGAGGACGTTAAACGTTGGTTTGAGTCCAGGAGAATCAGCTACTATCATGAAGAAGAAAAGGGTATCTTGTTCTTGCAGTTTTGCTCAACCCGCTCAAGTGAGTCCGACTCGGATTTCGACTCGGTCATCACAGAGCACGAGTTCGGGGATTTCCAGGGGTTGCTTTTCATGTTCTCTGTGAGTTAGTTGGTTTAACAGCAGACTAGTTTAAATTTTTGATTTATTTGAATTGAAATTTAACAGATTTAATTATATTGCATTTCGTTTGCAATTTCGAAATGCTGGTTGGTTTTGTGATATTGGCACTTTCTAAGCAAAAGTGTTATGCTTTTGGATTAGTAATCTTGAAAGAAATCAAATTTGTGGATAGGCTTGTTATGCAAAGCCAGTATGCTTAATTTTGGTTAACAATGTCGAAAGAATTCGTATACAGTTCATAGTTTCTTTCTTATATTGTCTATTTTAAGTAATTGTGATGTTTTGGACAATTAACAAGTTCATATGGGCATGCTGTGCTGAGATTGATTTTTGAGGCAGTCGATTCTTTGAAGTTATAAAGTGTAAAAAATTTCATCTTTCACTTGTACTGCTTTCTCTTATTTATTACTTTATCAGATTTCTTTGCCTATTTGTTTAGTGTCTTCTGTGCTTTAATTCTGTAGCTATGGGACAGCCTCCACAATTATTTACCTATTTTGAAAACAAATGATTTTGGGTGTTTAATTTCTGGGTTGGTTTGCTGTTTCTGTAATCTTGGTGGAAGTTACTCTCAGGTGATGTATCTAATAATTAACTGAATTAGCATTGCAGGTTTGCCATGTAATCGTGTATATACAGGAGGGTTCACGCTTTGACACTGAAAATTTGAAAAAATTTCGAGTGTTACAAGCTGCCAAGCACGCATTAACCCCCTATGTAAAAGCTCGGTCTACACCGCCATTGCCATCTAGGCCTCATTCATCATTACTATCACGACCTTCAGCGTTGGTAACCACTCCAAACAGTTCTTCTTCAAGTAGAAGTGGTGGCATCTCGGGCCGTAATGCTTCAGCTATTTCTTTCATGTCAGGTTTAGGATCCCACACCTCTTTGTTTCCTGGACAGTGTACTCCTGTCGCACTCTTTGTTTTTATTGATGACTTTGCAGATACACCCAATCCAAGTTCTAATGTGGATGAGTCTGCAGACACCTCGTTACTTAGTCAACCTTCAAGTTCTAGCAGTTTAACTAGACCAACCTTGCCTGTTAAAGGTTCTGGTTCTGTAGTTGTTTTAGCACGTCCCTCAAGTAAGTTGGAAGGTAGCTTTAGGAAGAAACTACAGTCATCCCTTGATGCACAGATTCGCTTTTTGATAAAAAAATGTCGAATACTCTCTGGTTCTGAAGGTGGTCATGGTGGCCCAAGAGGTGGGGGTGTTTTAAGTTCTGGTCCTTTGTTTTCACTTGATGCAGCAAGGGCTGTTGTGCTATTGGATAGGGCTTCATATCAGAATGGTGAATCTCTGAAGTTTGCCACCGGTCTCGTGGAAGATGTCCTGAGTGGAGATGCAACATCGGATTCTCTTTTGCTAGAAAGTCATAGTCAGAGTGCAAACAAAGAGGATCTTTTATTGGTAAAGGAATTCATTTACCGGCAGTCTGATATTCTAAGAGGGAGAGGGGGGTTGGTCACTAACACCAATAGTGGCTCAGCTGCTGGTGTTGGTATGGTTGCCGTTGCTGCTGCTGCAGCTGCTGCATCAGCTGCATCTGGAAAGACTTGTCCTACACCTGAACTTCCAAGCCTGGATACATGGTTATCATCCAGTCAACTGATGCTACAGGGAATTCTCTCTGCAAAACGTGGGTGTATAAATGAAACTGAAGTCAGTAAAAGAAAAAATCGTCAAAAGAACATTGTACCACCACAAGTTGAAGGGATTGCTTCTAGAGGTGCAGATCCTTTAGATATTGCAGTATCTTTGCTCGAAAGTGGTGGAGGCCTGAACAAAAAATTTTCAACTTTTTGGTGTGAAAAGTCTCTTCCAGCTGCTAAGGACATTTATTTGAAAGACTTGCCTGCTTGTTATCCCACTTCACAGCATGAAAACCATATGGAGATGGCTTTGCGCGCTTTCCACTCAATGGTCAGGGGACCTGCTGTGCCACTGTATGCTAAAATGTTGGAGGATGAATGCAAATCTATCTGGGAATCTGGGAGGCAACTGTGTGATGCTGTTAGTTTGACAGGAAAACCATGTGTGCATAAGAGACACAATGCTGAGGCAGAAGAATCACCATTAGGAACTGCAGTCAGGCCACATTCAAGTGGATATGTTTTCCTTCATGCTTGTGCCTGTGGCCGCTCACGGCAATTGCGATCTGATCTTTTTGATTTTGAATCAGCAAACAATACCTCTTGCTTTTCAGACTGTGACAAGCTTCTCCCTAAATTTAAGTTGCCAGAATTGCATAATGCTGGGCCCATCCATTCATCTTCTTGGAGTTTGATTCGCGTCGGGGGTGCTAGGTACTATGATCCATCTAAAGGTTTACTTCAGAGTGGGTTCTCTGCCACCCATAAGTTTCTTTTGAAATGGACAGTATTTTTAGAGAAACAGAAAATCCCAAACGATTTACTGGCTGGAGCGGTGCAGCAAGGTTCTGTTATTAGGTCAAGTACTGAGTTCAAGATCGAACTTGATGAAGACATAGCCTCAAAGATGGCTGATGGCACAGGAAGCATGAATGGAGTTGAAAATCAGATAAAACCCACTGGAAACCATAATAAAATCAGCTTTGGTAGAGGTCTTCCCAATTTTACGATGAAAAAACCTTTTTCCGAGGTTGTTGCTGGATCAGCAGCTACAGAATCAAAATTTCCTCCTCTCCAGCAGAGGAAACAACCTTCACCGGGTTCTGAAAAAGTTGTCAAGGAAACCATTACAAGAGATCGCAGTGGGGAACCAGTTCATACAAGTATTGATCAAGGATCTCAGAAACATGAAGAGATTTCATCTGTTAAGGAAACTTTCACTGAAACCAATTCTAGTGGCAAAGATGGTGACCCCTTTTTACGGATAGGTAGTAATGTAGTTCCTGTAAATATCAGTGGTGGTGAAAAGGTTAAATTGAATCCTCCCATGAAGCATGTAATAGTTTATGTCGGGTTTGAGCATGAGTGCCCTCATGGTCATCGTTTCTTACTGAATCCAGAGCATCTCAATGAACTTGGATCTTCGTACTCTTTGCTTGAAGAATCTCATACCCGTTCTTCTGTAGAATCTTTGGACCACAATCTTGAAAATTCTTCAAAACTGAGTAAGAATGGTAGTCACATCAAAGTTCATCAGACTGCAAATGGAGTGATTGCTGCTGCAGCTATAAATAAAGTGAGAGGTATCAGTAACTCAAAGGAGACAGTGCCAAAGGGTAATCTACATAAAGATGGGCTAATACAGATTTCTAGGCCAGGGAAGGAACATAATCAGGCTGCTGTTGGTGCCGTAACTCTACCTAATAATGTAAAAGATCTTGAGGCAGGCTTTCAATCTATTAGCCTTGGTGATGAGGGATGTGCTTTCTCCATGTTGAATAGAAAATTACCAATATACCTGAACTGCCCACACTGTCGGGCTGCCAGGAATAAGAAAGATCCACCAGAGATTAAGTTTGCCGGAACAATATCACAACTTCAAAGGATTTTTCTGGTATGAGGTGCTGCTTATGATCTCTTACATTATGTTGCCTTTTAATTCACTTAAACTCTTTGAAAGCAATCTGTATATTTAGTTATATGCATGCTGAAGTTAACACTTTTGTTATTTAGTACGGATTCCATATTTTTTTGTTTTAATGACAACTTAACACAATAGGCTGTTACTTTCTTTGATTCATGTTCAAGCTTTTTATATTATTCGAGATGATGTGCTTTCTGTGGATGTCAAATGAGTCAGTTCTCATGGATAAGGACATACAATCTCATTTAAATCTTGTCTTGTGAAGTGCTAACTTCTTAGAATATTCTCAGAATGGTTGTTTGGTTGTTTATTTTCTCTTTTTAGTGCTTGATATACTAAGATGATTTTAAAAAATTTCACATTATATGATCCTGCTTAGTAAATGTAAATCAGTAGCATTTATTATTTTTCAATTTAAAAGATCAATGGCATTCTGTTCTTATTATTATAGTCCATCTGGTTCAGTACTGTAATGTATCTAATCTTTTTTTCTTCAGGAAAAGATCTATAATTGTGTTCTTGTTTCTGAATTTTTACTCCCTCTTTTGGTTCTGTAACATAGTCTACAACATCTCTTCTGTGTCGTCGCTTGGAGATGCTTTGTGAATCCAGATTATTTTTACTTTCTATTCCTTATGCAATAAAATTATTCACTTGATGTTATGTCTTTAGCTGAGAACTTCAAATGTTTTTCCTTGTCCTTTGTCTTCAAGACATTACTAGGTGATGTAAGGGATGGCAAAATCCTCCACGGGTTTGGGGCCCACGGAGCCCCACCCCAAATGGGGAAAATTTTGAATAATATTTGGGGAATGGGGTGGGAAGTGAGAGAAAAATAAACCCCAAATTCTTAACGGAGTGGGGTTTGGTTTTGTACTCCCCACCCCCCACCCCCCCAACCCAATCCCCATTATATATAAATATGTTTTTAATTCTTATTTAATAATTTTAATTTTATCAACTATAATGTCAATTAATAATTTTTTTTTATTTTTATATAATATAAACATGATATGAATAAAAGAAAATCCTATAATATAATTTTTTTTCAACTCTAAAACATTGTTATGTTTTCTTTTCTCTTTGAAGATGTTGCTCTCTTCAAACATTTTTCAATTTTGATAGCATTTTAAGATATTGTTTCAAACTTTTAGTGATTTTTTAAAATAATAATAAAAATATTTTATAATATGGTAATGATTTTGTTTAAGACTCTAATTTCTAATTTACTCAAATCATGTATTTATACCTACTATAAATTAGGCAAATGGGGAATGCGGTGGGATGGGGAAATCGTTCCCCACATGGGGATTCCTCATCCCCACCCCACTAAATTTATTGGGGAATGGGTGGGGAAGAGAGGCAAAAAATTTTAATGGGGTGGGGAATGGGGTAGGCCTTCCCACCCCATTGCCATCCCTAATGTATCTCATGATGAATGTGGTCAGATGGTTCATATTTACTAGAAGTCCACTATTGGTTTTACCATGTAAAAGTTCTGTTTACTATTCACTGATGTGGGTAGTTGTTGCCTCTTTGCTGACTGTTGATTTGCATGATAAAACTTATGTACTAATTTTAAAAGAAAGATTCTAGTTGGGGAATTATTTATGTTGAGATTCTAGTATTCTGTAACAAAAATTACAGGCTGAACACAAGAATATTGCTCTTGGGTACATTTTAAACTGCCGACACTTGGAAATTAATGGACTTCGTATTTGTGACTGAAATTCTGAAGTTGAAATAGGAACTCCCCATAATTTCAGTTTTATTGACTGTTGTGCAACTGGAGTGCTCATATGTCAGGGATTTGTTATAGGAAAGTTTAACTGTGCTAAAATATGCAATTGTTCCTTCTTTCCTTTTCAGTTTGGTATGTCTTAGTGAGATGACTCTTTTGTTTGTCTTCATTTGCCAGTGCTAACGAAATCTCATTTGTAGGTGACACCTCCATTTCCCATTGTGCTATCAACATGCCCAGTTATACAATTTGAGGTATCTTGCACTTTCTCTCTAGAATACTGCATTAATGTTATAGCTAATTGAAGTATTATGGATGCTTTTAGAGCATTACTTGTGAATGTAGGTTATTTAACTATCCCTTTTATCTCTCACATCTGTGGAGTTAAATTGTTGTGCTTGGGAATTTAGGATGACTAACATTTATGTGGGAGGTTTTGGATCAGTATTTATTCAGTCTCTTTTCTTTATCTTGGCTTGACAACCAAGGAAAGAAAATCATATCATATAATCATCTTCAAATGAGCTGGCTGGTATTGCTCCGTTGGACTGTTTTTGAATCAGATACAGTATATATAGTATTAGATCTAGATTGTATGTCCCTATATTGCATGAATCTTGTAATCTCACAATTTGCTAAAACTATAACTTTTTGGATATATCTTGCTTCTAATGATGCTTTTGCTCAATATTGTTTAAATTTGATTGTAAATCCCAAGGTTAGTTTTCCTTATTTCTGCAATAATATGCATGCAGGCGTCGTGTTTACCTCCTTCAGTGCTGGACCGGGAGCAAAAGTTGCAGTTCAGCCTTGGTTGTAGAGTGATCTTACCACCAGAGAGTTTTCTTGCACTTAGACTACCATTTGTCTATGGTATACAAATGGAAGATGGACGTCTGCAGTCTCTTAACCCTTTTGAACGTGAACCAGAGAAAACTGCCTGGATTACTGAAGGCACAACACTGCAGGTGATGTCTAAGGGAGACAGTACTCAATCTCAATGAAATTTACAAATAGCTTCTGGAGTGATCTACGTGACTGCATATGGCTAGCTTGCAGAGGCAGATTTGTCTGGTCGGCTCCATCGGTACGCTGGTGAGTTGTTTAAATGATATTTTGATCAGCGGTTACTCCTGTAATCTTGTTTTGATTTTGGATGATACCTTCACAGTTACAATGTTATTTATGTACTTTTTGTTATTTACTATTAATCTTCATTTTATTTAATACTCCTGTGTGAAAATGTGCAGTGTAACATTAGACCCCAGGCTCGAGGATGAATGTGAATGCAAGAAAATGAGAGGTAGCAGGAAAATACGGCTCTAATTGCAGCTGAATAGAAAAATTAGGTTTTCGTCTAGTCGGGATCCCCAGATGGTTTAAATCATGGCCTTGTTAAGTTGATTTGAGTCTCGGCTTCATGGCTATCATATTGATAATATTCTCAACTTAGAACTAGAAACTTGTTGGATGTATACATGTACTAAGATATTCCGGCTTTTCTTCTTCATTGACAATATTCTCAAGTCAACATTTGTAGTAGAAGGATTTTCAATTTTGATGTGATTATTTAATGGTGCATATGGTGATTGGAGAGGAGCTGCAGGAGGGCTGAGAAGTATTTAAGCAAGTTCACCTTGTGCCAGGTATGATGTGTCATGACTTCCTCTCTGAAAGGATTTTTAATTACCATTGAAAGATTTTCTTTGCTCACTTCTGACTAGATAAACAACCCCAAGTAAATTTATTCTTTTCTAGAAGATTATATGTAATCCTTGATCCTCTTTTAACCATGTGCATAAAACAGAACGCCCTGAAAGTGTAAAATGATACCTAAGTGATTATCTGATTATTTGGTAACTTCCATGCCTTGTCTCGGCTTACTCTTTGAATGTTATCAGCTTCTTAGCCACATTGATACTAAGCATCAAATTTGTCTCTGAGAGTTCATAGAACATTTTTATCTGGTATGCTGATGATCCCATATTTGATTTTGTATAATGGGTTGGGATCAGAGATATGGCCATTATATGCTCAACAAGCTTGCACAGTTTTCAGGACGGCTGGCAAAGCTAGTGGTGAATGCTATGTATTTTTGTCAAATGAAATGTTGAATACG
Organism: Citrus glauca; assembly: GCA_029633175.1. Classification (NCBI taxonomy): domain Eukaryota; kingdom Viridiplantae; phylum Streptophyta; class Magnoliopsida; order Sapindales; family Rutaceae; genus Citrus; species Citrus glauca. The sequence continues at coordinate 32,649,354 of JAQOOD010000008.1, forward strand.
ATTTCAATATTATTCCTATTTCTAGCATTAGATCTTTCATCAGAGTATTAAAAATATACTGTGTTGTGTCAATCTTCTTTCCGCATGTGCTCTATTTTGGTGCAGTTAATCAATTGATCTTGATTCTGAGTCTGTTTCTCTTAATCCTGTATTCAGGGTCAGATTTGGTTGTAGCTTCAAGCATTCCATTCAGGATTGTAGCCTGTGAAAGTCAATTGGGAGGTTGTGGAGTAAATTTTTGAGTGCATATCTAGAAATGGTCCTACTTGTTGCTAAAGAGGCTCATGGGTTGTGGACAACTTACATGCCTGAAGTCAGTGGTTTGGTGCGGCTCATTCATGATTAGCACAATGGGAGTCTTAGGTCAACAAGTTCGTAGATATAACTCACCACGACATTCAGGGAGCCTGTGATATGTTACAGTGAGCCTCAAATATTCAAGGAGCATTGAATATTTATCTCATGGCGATTTCTCTTGGTGCGAGCTTTGGAACAGCCTCAGAAGAAATTAATTGGTCACCTCGAAATTTAGTTGTATTTTTCATCATCCAGCATCAAAAAGTTGTGAAAGGTATTCATCAAACCTCGATGCTATCGATTAGCCTTTATCTATCAGTTTAAGGATTTGGATCTAGTCAGCAGTATCAACTTAAGCATGGTTTCCCAGAATGTAGATGTCTTGTGGTTATACAATTCAAGTCACACATTTGCCTAAGCTTTCTGGCTACTGGTAGTATAGATGTAACATGGAAGAAGCAGTTGGAGGGTCCATGTATATTATGTACCTTTTGCGTGATGGATTTGACATGGCTCATAGCAACTACTGATTAACAATTTCTTCTGTTCTCTTGTGACTCTAAATCATGTTCATGTAGTTCTAATTATTGTGCCAATTCTAGTCGAATCTTTCTAATGCAATCTATAATGCTGGCGTGGGAGCTAGGGTTTTATTGAGACGTTGATGGGCCCCAAATCTGAAGGTCTGACCTTCTTGATGAAAAATACGTTTATAACCCTTGGTCCAATTGTTTGGACAATCTACGTAGACAAATTCTTCACGCAAATTTTTTCATAAAAATCAATGTACTGAACAGATATTCATTTCTTGACGCTTATGTCGTTTGACTCTTACTGTTTTCATCCCGGGGCTAATTCTATGACTACTGTTTTTGTGTTAGTGTTATTATTGGTTTGTAAATTGTGGTTAGCGAGACTTAAGAATTGGTTCTTGCCCGAATTAAGTTGCCCACGTCACCGTCAGACTGTCAAATTAGACACTGTCAAGAATATGTCGGTAGAATGAAAACTTGAGAGTTGAGACTCATGGTCACGGATATAAATGTTCGATTTTAATTTTAAGCCAGGGTCTGCTCGTTTTCTCGTAAGCATGCCGAGGGTTGGACTATTTCTATTTTGTGCTTGAACAGCTTTTATTCACGAGAAGACTCTCTACACATGCATTCAAAAGCATTGAGAAGTTCACTCTGCCCGTTTCTGAAAAATTACAATGCGCGCAAAATCATTTGGTCGTTTGCAGCTAAACAGACCAGAAAAAGTATTAGTATTAGAACTCCTGTGCTTGGAAATTAAAAGCTCCTTATTAAGTCCGACGATTCGTACGTCGCTGCAGTCTTGATATTGTTCAATTACATGCATAATTGCCCAGAAAACTGGAATGGAGACGCATGCTAGGCAGATGAAGGTGTCAAAACTTCAAATCCTTGGTTCACAAGAGCTTTAGTAACCCACAGCTTCATATTCGTTAAGTGCATGTTTTGGTCACTGCCTCTTACCTGTTTCTCCAAACACGAGCACAAATGACCAAACTACCCAAAAAAAGAAAGGGGACAGATCGAAGAAAGTTAACTTACACTCGAAGTAAATGTTAATACAAATTTCTCAGAAACTGTAGTCAAATTGGAGTTTTGAATACTGAAGCTTGTTAGGGACTCAAGAGCCTGGTAAAGTGATACAGCAACACCTTCTCCTTTGCTGCATACCAATCTCACATAGAACCCTCGTTCCTCCACTTGAAACACACCCATCTGAAAACAAAATTAATAACTTAATTAAGTTCTAAAAAAGCAGAAGAAAGAATTCGGCTATTTTCAAGTACATGTTTTAGTATCGATTGAACCTGCATTATCTTCTTGCAAGTAGGATTCCTTTTGCTGCGAACTCGAGTCTTCTTTGTGTTTCCAGTGGATTCTTGATCTTGTCTTTCTGCACCTGTTAAGGATGCTTCAAGATCAGCAATCTCAGTTTTTAGCTTCTTAGCCTTCATTTGCAGATCCTGAACATACAACACAGCGTCTCCAACTATCGAAGCCTTATCCATCTGCACGTTAATCCCATCAAACATCATTGACAAGTTATTCAAATGCTGGCTTTTTGCGCACATTACATACCTTAGTAATGTTAGGAACCAAAGCCCGCAATGCATAGAGTTTCTCCTTCATCTTGCCTCTCCTCCTCCGCTCCGAAATCAAAGTTCTCGACCGATCAACCTTTGGTTTCTTGGTACATTTTGTAGTTGTAGTTCTCGCTCTGCCTGAAGAATCATCTCCATCATTATCTTCCTCCTGAACACCTCCATTCGCATCACCATTTAAACCTGACAGCGATGAGTTGTGAACGAAAGCAAGATCAGACGCCAATGTACCTGCACCATTAAAACCAAACATATCTTCTCCGACCGAACCAATTTGGTTATCAACAAGACATTCACTAACAAACTTGCAACCGAAACTGGGTTCCGGGATTTCGTTTTCTCCTTGAATTAGATCAATGAACTGATCAATGTTGGAATCATCAATGAAGTCGTGTAATTCAAAGTCCTTGTTTTGCATCATAGGGTATGCAGATGCATCCATTTTTTTTTTTCCTTTCTTATCTTCTTTTTCTCTTAGTAATAATAAACAGTGATTGAATGGTCGTCTTGTTATATACAGGGGAGCACAATTGATATGAATTATTGGTGGAAATGGAATCATGCCGCGAATTTCTGACGTTTGAAGTATTTACAAACTTGAGTTGCAAACGTTGAAAAAAAAAACCTGTAGCATAAAATTTTTTTAAAAAATAATATTACCACAGGAAAAACAAATGTGACTTAGAATTATTCTGATCTTGATGACCATAGCAAATATTAGATTCTTTGTTCGAATCTCTAGACTTTTGAAAGGTTATTGCATGAGAAGTTTGAGTTTGTTAAGAAAGTTTGCTTGAACTTCGTTTAAATAATAGAAATAAAAAAGAGAATATGTTGCATCACAAGTATCAATAAATAGTTTGATTGAAAAAAGTTTGCTTCCTGCACCAACCAAAACATAAATAAATAAATAGGTAGTAGGGATGTCATAAACGGCCATATTGAATTAACAATGAAGGATGATAGCTTCAACTCAACTATCAAATTCGTCCCTCCCTAATTTTAGCAATGTGCTTCAAATGAAGAATCGATTAAGGCTTAATTCGATTATTTAAATCATTGTCAAAGTGGTTAACAACAAATGTTTAATTGAGTATGTGTAACACGATGTATTTGTATGCAAAACGTACGAAATGCCACAGGCACAAGCCCCAATACCCCATCGATATTAATCATCCGTGTGATTTTTTAATATCATCTTCAAGCTTATTCACTTTGTTTTCTTTTGTGTGTGTGTGTGTTTGAGTACTACAGGTTTTTGAACCTTCAGAACATTTTTATTTCTGTAAGGATATTTTAATTAAATTAAATTTATATTCATTTATTTATGAAATTTCTTTTAACAATAGAACTATAATTAAAAAAAAGATTAATTTTAAATAGGACGCATAGCCCATTACTCTGTAAAAAGGGTTTTCAAATGCCCAGAAGAGGTTTTGCTGGGTTCGCTTTTTACCCTCCCCGTTGGGTATTATACAAGTTGTAAACTCGGAATAGATATAAATTGGGCTTAAAACAATTGAATTAGACCAATGCAAACTTTGCTGGGCATTCCATTATTAATTTTTACTACTTTTTTCAAAAAATAATTTTCTTGACATTAAATTAAAGAGTAATAATACAACCACAAAATTCTTATATAAATTTATTTTATACAAACTAACATGGCATTAATTCATTAATTGAATGAAAATATAAAATAATAAAAATAAATCATGTGAGTCAAGTAATATTTAATTCAACAAATTTTACCATGCCACATCAATTTATACAAAATAAGTTTGTACAAGAGTTTGTGACTATATCATTGCTCTAAATTAAACTACACTAAAATATAGCAAGTCAAAATTTACTAATCCTAATGCGATCAAGATTCCATGCAACATTATTCTGTTAGCTCTTTTTTATTAGTAACTTGTATAAATTAAATCACGACATTGCTTAGGGTATCCATCTAAAGGAATGAAAATTTTCCCATATTCCTTACTTCGAGAAAAACTTGGGAAATTTATAAAATTGACTAATTTTTTTTATTTTTCACATTTAACCCTTTTAATTTTTTCCTATCATAAGTAGTCAAACATAAGTTTTTTATCCTAAATTACTCTCCTTATTTCAACCCAAACTCCTCTCCCTCTTCACCAAACCATAAGTGACTTTTTTCTATTGAATCATCATCAGCAATGGCGAACGGCAACATAAAAAGTGAATTTTGACTAAACACACCTGAACCCATATCCAGCATCAATTCGACACGATTCTAGTAAATTGAATTAGACCCCAAAACCTAAGTAAGCTAATGGAAAGGAATTCGGTTTTGTTGAACTATTACACGTTAGTTGTTTGATGAAATGTTTCTTAGATTGTTTATACTTTATTTTTATATAACCAAGTGTTAAGAGGCATTCATTCAGTTGGTGGGTGTGTTTGTGGTCAATTTGGTATGACAAGTCAATTTCGGTGCACTTATTTGTTGGTGCGACAAGCACCATGTCGCACAAAGTTGGTGGGACAGGGTGAATATCGCACCAAGAGACAATTGCAGGATTAATGATTCAATTGTGCTTTAATTATGTTATGATGGTTGGTGGGAGAAATTGGCAAATGGTCGTATGGAGTATGTGAATACTAAGAATACAAGTTTTTTTCGGAATAATTATATATTTGATCAGTTTCTGGTAAGAGTATATGGGATCTTACATATAAATCCTAGTGAATATAATATTACGATGAAGATAATGTTGAGGCCTATTAACACAATCTATCGTGCATGTTCACTACCCATTGACATATTTAATGATGAAATGGTTAAGATTGTGTTACATATGACCTTTGATGTGGCCAACTATGGATGCATCCCTATATTTGTTACCACATCTCCCCAAGTTTCGAGCCAATATGTTGAGCCATTTATCGAAATTGAAACTTCATTTAGATCAAACATCTTTGTCTCTTATATTGAAGAAAAGTTGTTGCCAAGAACAATGTCATTGTAGCAATATCACTCTCCACTCCACGACAATAGTGACACCATTGATGACAACGACAATACCTCGAGATGTTGGAGACAAAGTGTTACCACTAACGTTGTCGTTAGAGCAATGTTACTCTTCATTTCACAACAATGATTTCTGCAAAAATGATGATCCTACTGATGACATTAGTAACAAGCAAATAATGTTTGTGTGGAATGATATAACAGTACGAGGGGCATTCACTTCAATAGTGCAGTTGATGATGAGGGGTATCGGTCATTTTGATATTCATATTAATGATGAGAATGAGCGTTAGGAGGATATTCCTACAAATAACAGAGATAGCAGATCTATTCCTCCAATGAACTGTTTGAGAAGAGGAGTTGACCTTCTCATAAGTCTTGCTCTAATTTTTCCTTCAAACATGGTTACTCCAAATTTTATTAAAAGTTATAATTTACATGATATTAATGTGGGTAAGCTACTCACTGAGAAGAATGAGTTAATACTGGTGCCTAGTCGGAGAATTATCATATGAACGTGTAGTCTACAAACCAACAAATCTAACCATTGCTTCTTTTAATTCTTTAAGTTTTTTGCACTCTACCTCAAAAGCCGACTTCAGTTGAAAAATGTTATGATTAATCTTGTTCGTCCGTCCGTCGTCTAATGTAATCATGATAACACTTTGTCCTCAACTATTACAAAAAAAAATTCTTCATATATATAATGAGAGTGTTATAATGATTTGTATATGAGGAAAAGAAATGATTTATAACCTCTAAACCCTGTGTGTCATCAAACGCGTTTGTTTGCTCCTAATAGTCCTCAATAAGTTTTTACTGCTCTAGTGTTAGGCATGTAACGGGTGGCATGTTGATATCATTAGGTACACCTGGATCTATCCACTGAAACGGAAATCAAAAGCCTTATAAATTTTCAAACTCTTCAAACTGCAAGTTGAAAACCAATTCCAATGTTCCATTAAAAAGTTACAATCTGACTGGGGGGGGGGGGGGGGGGGAGAATATCGAGCATTCACTGAATTTTTGAACCAAAATGAAATTATTTTCAGACACTTTTGTCCATACACACATCATCAAAATGGGGTAGTTGAGAGAAATCACAGACACATTATTAAGTTAGGACTTACACTTCTAGCTCAAGCTAAATTACCTTTAAACTTTTGGTAGGAAGCTTTCTAAACCTCAGTCTATCATATCAATAGGTTGCCTTCTGCAACTTTGAAATTTCTTAGTCCCTATGAAAAGCTCTTCAATCATAAGCCAGATTACAAAATGGTCAAGTGCTTTGGTTGTGCATGCTATCCTTACCTGAGAGATTATAATAAGCATAAGTTTGCCTATCATTCCAACAAGTGTGTCTTTATTGGTTACAGTCCTTCTCATAAAGGGTATAAATGTTTGCATCCATTTGGTTAGGTCTATATAGCTAGACATGTCATATTTGATGAGCGTTCCTTCCCTTACTCATCAGATTCTGTTTTCACTTCAAATAATTCATGTCAACCTCTGTCATTTACTCCTCAACAAGTGTATCAACTATCTACTTTGTCAATACCTTCTAATTCAGATGACAAAAACTCTTATAATCCTGTTTCTGTAAGTTCTACCAGCAGTAGTTCTCATCACTCAGTGAATCATACACATAACAACAACTCTCAGCCTTTGCCACAAATATTTGAGCCACATACAGAATCTCATCATTCCCTACTAGGGTTGGCAATGGGATGGGATGGGACGGGATTTGTCAATCCCAGTCCTGTCCCGTATATTAAATTGGGACTAAAAAAAATCCCATTCCCGTCCCTTTATTTTTTATGGGATAAAAATTTATCCCAATTCTGTCCCATTAAATATCTTGTCCCATCCCATTATCCCGAATAGTCCCGAATGTAAATAAATAAATTTTAATTTTTTCTTTTAAGGATCGTCATAAATCAATATATAGCAAATAAAGAAACAAAAAATTCAAAGCTTCGAAGCTAATCCAAATCAATCTAAGTTCCAAAGTTCAAGCAAAAGTTAAAAATTAACATAATCTTTCAAAAGTTGACTTCAATTCCAGTTCCCACTTCATTAGACAAGAAAACTTCATACTCTAACCACACTTTCAAGACCGCACTTTCAAATTTCTGTATACACCTACATGAATTTAATAAAGAGAGGTTAGAGTAAGACTAATATTTTGATAATTACATAATAATTAATATTAATGTTCAAAATTATTAATAAAATCGGTTACCTCTTCAATCTCTGTATCAACTTTTTCTTCATCTGCAAATGTAGTATTTTCACTGGAAGTTGTATGCCTATTGTCTTAAAAAACAAAAAAAAAATAGTTAAAACTAGAAAAGAAAATAAAAAAGTTTGAAGATTTAAAATATGCATAAATTACAATAAAATAAATTACCTCTTGTGTAAGCATTCAACCAACTTTGAGTGCACATCAAGGCCTCCACTGTTTGTGAGTGTAGTCTATTACGATGTGGGCTAACTACTCTACCACCCGTGCTAAAAGCTGACTCAGAAGCAACTGTTGAAACTGGGATTGCTAGTATATCCCTAGCAATATTAGATAACAAAGGATATTGTATTGCATTTATTTTCCACCACCCCAAAATATCAAAATTTTTGTCCTTGGTAATCAAGATGTATTCACCTAAATATGACTCAAGCTCAGTCTTACGATTCTCAACCATATTGGCTTTCAAAAAATCATCATACCTACTTGAAAGTTCTTCCTCAACATGGGACATAACGACTGAGGACTCTCCTATACTAGAACTAAAAGCACCCGCACTAGAATTGCTTATAGATAATTTGGCCTTAAATTCATACTCCTTTATTAATTCCTTAAAAAGTATCTGAACTCTCTCAATATGAATATTTGATTCATCACCATATAACAATGGAAAATAGAACTCAATCAATTTCATTTTATATCTAGGATCCAACACTGTTGCCACGGTTAATAGCCCATTAACATCTTTCCAATATTTTTCAAATTTTTCAATCATGTTAATTGCCATTTGTCTAACTTCATCATGCTCACATGTAAGCCAACTACCTAATGATAATCTAATCTCACAAATATGAATGAAAAACAAATTGGATGTGGGGTACTTAGTTCCAGAAAATACCTCAGTCACATTATAAAACGATTTCAAATTATTTGACAATATACGGGCTAACTCCCATTCACTTTCACTTGGCAAACACCTGTATTGTGCCTCCAATTGATGCAATCTATAAAAGACACTTTTATACTCCAGGGCAACAGAAATCATGAGATAAGTAGAGTTCCATCTAGTGATGCAATCAAGAACTAACTCCTTACTACATGGAATATTCAACCTACGAGAAATCTCTTTAAATTTTTCCCTTCTTTGAGGGGTAACTGTCCAAAATGCAACACTAGCACGAATTTTAGCAACACCCTCACTAATAACAATTAACCCCTCTTTAACAATCAAGTTTAAAATGTGAGCAGTACATCGCATATGAAACAACTTGCCACCCATAAGTAAATCATTTTTATCAAGCTTATCTAGTAGAAGTTGAATCATTCGATCATTAGTAGTGCAATTATCAACAGTTAATGCAGATAACTTACGCTCAAGATTAAGATCCATTAAGCAACTCAATAGTACATCACAAAGTACTTGAGAAGTATGTCGAGCTTGCACATGAATAAACCTACATAGAAAAAATACAATTAATTACAAATATATTCAATAAATAAATATAATTCACTAAATATTTCAATGTTAATTAGAATTAAACATAGTACCTCAAAATTTGACTCCGTAAAGTCCAAGAATCATCAATAAAGTGTGCTGTAATAGCCATGTACCCTTTTGTTTGGGAGCTACAAGTCCACATGTCGGTTGTGATTGCAACTTTACTACTATTACTCTCTATTAAACTCACAACCTTAGCCTTTTCCATCTCATATAGCTCCATAATATCACTTTTTATAGTATTGCGAGATATGTTTTTCCACATTGGGTTTAAAGAAGACAACACTTTTCTAAACCATTCATGCTCAACGCAACTTAATGGGTATTCATGCACAATGATCATACGTGCAATAAATCCCCTAGTGACATCAGGATCAAAAGAATAAGTCTCTACCTTCATATTTCCCTGATCATCCTCAACTGTTTTTAACTTCTTTGAATAATGTGTTATCTCAATTTGATTACGCCGAGGGCATATTTTCATGTGATCGTTCAAGTGTCTTGTTCCATCTCTAGGACCTCCAACATAGTCTTTACTGCAGTGCTTACAAAAGGCTCTTATTTTTCCATTTTTTATCTTTCTTTCAAAATGTTTCCAGACCACTGATCTTAATCTTGATGTTAAATCTTTGTCTTTGGCGTTTTCTTCAACAACATGCACATCATCATTATCTAAACTCTCATTGTCTACTGGAGGAGTAGCCATCCTTTCAAGCAAAAAGAAAACAACAATCCAGTGAATCCACAACTCAAATAAATGAATTAAATATAAATTAACCTTTTACAAACATCAAATCATATAAAACAAAAATAATAATAATATGGGACCACAAGAACCTTTATTTTAAAACTCAATATAACAAATATAATAATTATTATAACATAACAACTTCAATAGTTTAACAAGATTGCTGTATATAATATAATAATATTTAACAAATATCAATTATATGGAAAGAGTACAAAACCGTGAACAATAAAAACAAAAAAAGCCGAATGTTAACTTACTGTGTGGAGGCTGAAAAGCGAGAATTTTGTAGATGAATTGCTAACAGAGACGCAGTGGGCAAGGCGTGGGTGGCTGCTTTAGAATTTTGTGGCGGAGTAAAATTTTTTGTGGTGAAGGCAAGGGACGTTGGGCGGTCAACACTTAGGGTTTAGTGTTAATTTAGGAAATTGGTTGAGTTTTGAAGGGTAATTATTGCTATAAATTATTAATTTTATTTGTGATTTTTTCATTTTTATTTTAAATTATAATATTAACGGGATATACAGGACAGGACGGGATTTTATAATTGGTCCTCCTCCCGTCCCATAAATAAAAATGGGATTTATTTTTATCCTTATCCCATCCCATTTCAATTTGGGATGAAAAAATATGTCTCAATCCCATCCTAAACGGAACGGGATCCCGCAGGATCCCGTCCCAACGGGAAAAATTGCCATCTCTATTCCCTACCTACTCAATCATTCACTACCAATACACTCTCTCCATTACAAATTTTACCAAACATCATTCCATACACCTCTGCTCCAGAAAATACACAACAAATCACTACACCAGTAAACATACATTCCATGACCATTAAAAGCAAAGCTGGAATCTTTAAACCTAAAGTCTATAGTGCAGTACTTGTTCGTAAAGAACCAGATTCTGTAGAAGAAGCTATGTGGGATTCTAAATGGCTTGAAGCTATGAAAGAAGAATACAATGCTTTACTCCAGAACAATACATGGTCTCTGGTTCTAAGGTTAGATGGTCAGAAGGTTGTTGGTAACAAATTGGTGTATAGAGTTAAATATAATTCAGATGGAAGCTTAGCCAAGTACAAAGCCAGATTAGTAGCTAAGGGATTTCAGCAAATTGAAAGTGTCAACTATTTTGAAACATTCAGCCCAGTGGTGAAATCAGCTATTGTGAGAGTGCTAATTAGTTTAGCTGTTATGAACAAATGGCATATAAGATAGGTACATGTAAATAATGCTTTTCTTAATGGAGAGTTGACAAAAGATGTATTCATGGATCAATCAGCAGGCTTTATTGATGATAAGAAGAAAGATTTTGTATGTCAGCTTCATAAGTCACTCTATGGTCTTAAACAAGCTCCAAGAGCTTGGTATGAGAAGCTGAAGAATTGTTTATTGTAGTGGAGTTTTGTAAACTCAAGAGCTGATCCTTCTCTGTTAATAAAGAAAACAAGCTCAGTCATGATAATGGTACTGATTTATGTAGATGACATTCTAGTTATAGGGCCAAATAATGCAGAATTCGAATCCTTTATAGCTAGAGTTTAGTAAAGTTTTTGCATTAAAAGATCTGGGTAAGTTGTCTTATTTTCTGGGCATAGAAGTGTTATATGATGCAGGCTGTATATATTTGTCACAAAGAAAATACATACGAGACATGCTATCCAAAGTGCAGCTTCTTGAGTGCAAAGGTACTGACACACCCATGAGCACTGGTCTTTAGCTACAAAAGGAAACTCAAGGTGATCTTGGTCAATATATTACTGATCCTACAAGTTATAAAAGCATTGTAGGTGGGATGTAGTACTTGATTCTAAAAAGACCAGAGATTGCTTTTGCTGTAAATAAGTTGAGTCAATATGTGTCTGCTCTTACAATGCAACACCTTCTAGCTTGTAAAAGAGTTCTTAGATGTTTGAAATCTACTCAAGATTTTAGACTCAAGTTTGTTCAACATGGAGAGATGAAGATTACAGGGTTCACTGATGCAGATTGGGCTTGTGATCTTGATGATAGAAAATATGTTGGTTCTTATTGTGTTTACTTAGGGAACAATCTGATATCTGGGTCATCTAAGAAGCAGTCAGTCATTGCTCGATCAAGTGTTGAAAGTGAATATAGAGCCTTAGCTTCAACTAGTGCAGAGATAAGCTGGTTACAATCCTTATTTTTTGAGATTGATTTGTGTTGCACAGAAATTCCTACCATTTGGTGTGACAACATTAGTGCCACTGAATTAGCTTGCAATCCTATCTTTCATTCATGAACAAAACATATCGAGCTTGACATTCATTTCATCAGAAACAAAGTGATTGCAGGGGAGCTGACAATTTAGTACATTTCCAGTGAAGAACAGATAGCTGATATCATGACTAAGCCTCTTTCTTTTGTTCACTTCAACTATCTGAGGAACAAACTCAATGTGCAGCCTTGCCCCTTGAGTTTGAGGGGGCTGTTAAAGAAGCTCATTGTGCTGAGTTTATGAAGAACATGAAGGCAAATAAGTTCTCAGTTTTAGTCAGTGAAGCAAGTCAATAGTGTCAGCTCATCAGTGCCAGATCAGCAGAATTAGTTACAAGAATTTACAAGTCAGCATAAGTTGTTAATGTTTGTTACTAGTTTCTTTGGCATGTGTATGTAAATATCTTCAAGTATATAAGCTATAGAAGTTCAATTAAGAAATAAGAACTCTGATTTTTCCTTTGTAATTTTTCTCTTGAAACAAACAGCCTTTAACATTCTTTCATGGTATCAGAGCCAACCATGGCTAGTTCCAGTACAACTAATCAAATTCATTCAATAAACAATCAATTTCAATCTATGCAAACTTCATTTACTTTTGCTGCGACTGTAAAACTCGATCGCTCGAATTTTCTTCTTTGGTGCAAACAAGTACTGACGTCAATAAGAGGAAATCGACTTGAAGGATTAATCACAGAAGGTCAGAATATTCCAGAACAGTATTTATCTCAATCAAGAGCTGACGGTTATGTGGAGAAGATTAAGAATCCAGCTTATGTTAATTGGAAAGCTCAGGATCAGACTCTGCTTAGCTAGCTTCTTTCAACAATAAGTGAAGGTATTCTAAGCTTAGTTCTCAATTATGATACTTCCTTTGATGTTCGGAGATCCATTGAAAAACAATTTGGAGTTTAATCCGAAGCAAAAATAATGCAATTTAGATATGAATTGGACACTTTGAGAAAAGAATCAATGTCAGTTGAAGAATATTGCTAAAAAATGAAAACTCTTGTGAATAAGCTTGTTTGTGCTGGTGATAATATAACTAAAAAAGATCTGTTGATAAGGACTCTTAATGGATTAGGATCTGGCTTCTATAATCAAAGCTAATAAAATGAACTTTGATGATGCGTATGCACTGTTGTTGACACATGAAGCTCTGATACCATGAAAGAAAGTTAAAGGCTATTTGTTTCAAGAGAAAAATTACAGAGGAAAAATCAGAGTTCTCATTTCTTAATTGAACTTCTTCAGCTTATATACTTGAAGATATTTACATACACATGCTAAAGAAACTAGTAACAAACATTAACAACTTATGCTGACTTGTTAATTCCCATAACTAATTCTGCTGATCTGGCACTGATGAGCTGGCACTATTGACTTGCTTCACTGACTAAGACTGAGAACTTCTTTGCCTTCATGTTCTTCATAAACTCAGCACAATGAGCTTCCTTAACAATATTTCTTTCTGGTAATGTAATGCTGCATCAATGATATTAAAGATTTCGTTGAAGTATTTTTTTTTTAACTAAGCTAATTGCGCTACAAAACATGACATATATATTTCGTTCTTGCAATCCGCATGATCTTTTGAAATATGCTGTCGGAAAAAAAAAAAAACAAACAAACAAGCTTGTCTTCCATCAAACTCTAACATAGTAGTTCAGAATGATTTTCTAATTAATGAGAGAAAATATGGCAAGTTCAGGAAAAGAAGAAATGAGACTTGAACTTTGAGAGATAAAAAATTATTGCTACAAGTTTTTATTGCATGTTCCCACTTTCGCATGAACTTATTGTTGATACTCTCATAGTCAGATTGTTTAATTAATCTCATGTTCCAAGCACATTTGGGGTATGCTTCGTTCTATGGCTGGATCAGTTAAGGCATTACCAATTGCAAAACCATGCTCCACCAATTAGAGTTAAACCTAACTTCTAAAATTAAAGGTGAGAAAAATAATTAAATGATATTATTGTTAAGTTTTGATAGATATAAAGCTTAAGGTTGATGTGAATTTCCTGTTTTGCTTTGTTTTATTTGTGAACCGGGGAAGCAAAAGCAGGAATATAATGCCCCGCATATGATTCTCCAGTGATGTAAAAGTCATTTTTATCATAACAAGGATGCTCTACGAAAAATGCCTAACATTTGAAAACAACTAGTTAAATTGGTGGTGATTAGTTCTAAATTTAGATTTCTAACACCTTAGTCGTGGGCTTAAAGATTGGTAGATAAAAAAGTGAACCGTAAGAAGTCATATAGATTGTTGCTAACACCTTATTCATCATGTCGAATGTCATCATTGTCTGAGGTATAGCTGAAACCATTTTCAGTGAGTTGGTCGACAAACATAAGGTTTGATGCCTGGCAAAAACTAGAGTTTAATCATGATCACCCAGAGATTACAGGTTAAGTATACGGACTTGCAGTAAGGCTTCATCGATAAGAGAAAGGTCATATACCTTGTCCGAGCTACAATCATTCCAAACAAGAGACAAGTCATTGGCAGTATGAACAGGACCATTTTCATACAATAACACTAGTTCACTACTGCATCATGGCCCTCCAGTCAACCATATACAACTGGATCACTCTTGCAACTTCATAATTCAGAGAAAAAGTGGAATATCCTGCAAATTATTCAACCAATTTAAGATGTTGAAGATTCGTTAACACACAAAGCCAATAATTTTTATAAAATTGTTTAACCTTTTACAGCATAAATTTGTTTCTTCGTTTCTGAACTTTAGACAAAACAAAACAACCCACAAGAAAAATATTTTAAAACATAAAGTCTTTCAATCACGATTAGCCCTTTATACCAAGAAATGGAAATAAAGTAAAATTCTACTATAAAGTGAGAAAGGTCACCTTGCAAATTGAGAACGAGGAAGCTTGTCATAACCGGCATGGTGACCAAATTCTTGAACCGAATTCTCTGGATATTTATTCTTTACAAGTTTATCCAAAGTTTGATCATCAACAGAAGCAATGGTGATGGAAGTTTTTGGAAACAAGATGAGCCTTTTATGAGCGTTTCTGCTTGTAGCTTTCATGAATATGCAGTTGAAGTTAAGCTCATTTGATTTGTTACTTGGATATGCTGCATTTGAAAATGATGAAGCAATGAAAAAAAAAGTGAAATTAGTATGAAACAAAGTTGATAAAGCCATTGTTGCAGGTTTCTTTCGAGTGTTCTTGAAGAATTTATAAGAGTTGATAAAGCCTCACATCATTATGATCATAATGCTTGTAATAGCATATCAGCGTGCAAGAGAGATCCAATCACAAAACGCTTAATTGGAAATCATTTAAACAAATCAAATCAGATTTCTTTAGGAGGTTTTGAATGTTGTGCGCGGAATGCGGAATCAAGCGCACCGAATAATCATAGAAAAATAAAGGACACAAAATTTATGTGGTTCGGCAGTATGCCTACGTCCACGGGAGCAAGAGAAAAATAATTGTATTAATAACAATTATTTGAGTACAAATTTGAGTAAAAAATCTCACTTTCCTAGAACCCAAATACACCCAGTACTCTCACACACACTTTCCAATTGCTCACTCTCAAAAGCTTAGAAACTCATAAGCTTCACAAACTTGGGATAATATAGAATGGAGAAATGGATTCAATTTATAGGCTTCCAGCTTGCACTATTCCACCTAATCCCTCTGCAATTTGTCAATCTTCATATCTGTCCATTTGACAAATTTTGCTCACTTTTCCGTTTTTCTTCATTTGGTGCATGCTTGTCAAATGCCAAATACAGCTTGCAATTTGGTGCCGACTTTGAAAAACAAAAGCAATGCATGTGGCTCATTTTTCAACCAAGCTCTTTTGACTTTTCAACAATTCTCCACCTCGGCGAAGATTTGTCCAAATCTAAGCCGACTACCAACCAATCATCATCTCGAAAGTGGCTGCATCTCTGTGACTGCCTACGTACCCAAAATTTGGGATCAAGCCAACCGTAGTTCATAATTCTCGAAGGACATATCTTAATACAATCGAAGGATTTGAATTAGTTTCAAGCAATGTTGAAACTTAACTCCAGAAACTATCTTCGTCAATATATCTGATGGATTATCTTTGGTAACGATCTTTCTCAACAACACAACACCGCTCTCAATAATCTCCCTCACATAATGATATTTCACATCTATGTGCTTCGTCCGAGCGTGATATGTTTGATTCTTTGCAAGGAATATCGCACTTTGGTTATCACAAAAGACTGCAATGTTCTCCTGGATTACACCCAAGTCACTTAACAAGCCTTTCAACCAAATAGCTTCCTTTACAGCTTCAGTTGCTGCCATATACTCTACTTCCGTAGTGGACAGAGCAATTGTCGATTGTAGAATCGACCTCCAGCTAACCGGACCTCCACCCAATGTGAATACGTAGCCTGTTGTTGATCTTCGCTTGTCAAGGTCTCCAGCGAAATCAGAATCGCAATACCCAACACATTGTTGACCACAATCCTTCTTGAACAATAATCCAACATCAACTGTCCCATACAAATATCGGAGAATCCACTTTACCGCAAGCCATTGATTTTTACCCGGATTGTGCATGTATCTACTAACCATGCTCACTGCTTGAGATATATCAGGCCTTGTGCATACCATAGCATACATAAGACTACCCACAGCACGGTTTAGTTTTGTCATCCATACCGAATCTTTTTAGCACTTTCTTCAAATAAGACTTTTGAGTCAACCATATGCTCCCATTCTTCTTGTCTCTACGAATCTCCATCCCAAGTATTCTCTGTGCATCACCCAAGTCTTTCATCTCGAACTCAGAAGCCAGCTGCTTCTTTAATCTTTCGATCTCATCTCTATTCTTCGAAGCTATAAGCATATCATCGACATAGAGTAACAAATAGATGAAAGCTCCATCTGGTAGTTTTCTAAAGTAAACACAATGATCGTATTCACTTCTGGTGAATTTCTGCCCTTGTATGAATTGATCAAATCTTTTGTACCACTGTCTTGGCGACTGCTTCAGTCCGTACAAAGATTTAATCAACCTACACACATGATTCTCCTTTCCAGCAACTCTGAAACCACAATGCTGAATCATATAGATTTCCTCATTCAAATCTCCATGTAAGAACGCCGTCTTAACATCCAATTGAGCCAACTCTAACTCATATTCTGCAACTAAAGCAAGTAGGATACGAATGGAAGTATGTTTTACAACTGGAGAGAAAACTTCATTATAGTCAATACCTTCCTTTTGAGCAAAACCTTTTGCCACGAGCCTTGCCTTGTATCGAGGAGTTGTTTGATTCGGAGATCCTTACTTTTTGGTGTAGACCCATTTATTGCCAATAGCCCTTTTCCCCTTTGGTAACTTTACAAGTTCCTAAGTCTAGTTTTGATGGAGAGACTTCATCTCTTCCTCCATGGCTAACTTCCACTGATTACTTTCACTGCTGCGTAATGCTTCACCGAAAGTGTTGGGGATGTCATCATCAATAACTGGAAGTGCATAGGCTACCACCATATCTTTAGTAAGCCATCCGGGTTTCTTTATTTCTCTTATTGGCCTCCTTGTTGCCATAAAATCATCATTATCTACATCATCAATTATTTCTTCATTTTGTGGGACATCAGAAGAAACAACCTTTTCTTCAACTCTAGGTGTCACTTCTATAGTTGAACCCTTCTTCGATGTAGAACTAACTGGTACATATGGAGTTGTATCAAACTCCACCCGCTGCAATACCTCTTTGGTCTTGTTCTCCACCTGCTGAGAACTTGAAGTTTTCATCATTGAAGCTTCATCAAATGTGACATCTCTACTACACACAAACTTTTTATCTTCGAGATCCCAAAGCTTGAAGCCCTTTACTCCACTTTTGAATCCCACAAAGATAGCTTTTCTAACACGAGGATCCAGTTTACCATTTTGACATGATAATAAGCTGGACACCCAAATACACGAAGGGAATCATAGTCTTGTGCATGCTTTCCAGACCACATTTCCATAGGAGTTTTACCTTCAATTGCAACAGAAGGCAACCGGTTTACCAAGTGACTTGCGTAGCTCACAGCTTCAGCCCAAAACTTTTTATCTAAACCAGCATTAGATAACATACATCGTACCTTCTCCAGTAAAGTACGATTCATACGCTCAGCCACACCGTTCTGTTGCGGAGTATGTCTCACCGTGAAATGTCTTTTAATACCCTCGTTCTGGCATACTTGCAAGAATGGATCAGAAGTATATTCACCCCCATTATCAGATCGTAATACTTTGATCTTTCTGCCAGTTTGAGTCTCCACCAATTTCTTCCATTTCACAAAAATCTCTAGAACCTCATCCTTTGCTCGCATGGTGTACACCCACACACGTCTAGAGAAATCATCAACAAATGTAACAAAATAATGGCTTCCACCAATTGATGCAGTCTTGGTTGGTCCTCATACATCACTATGAACATATTCAAGGACTCACGAGTATCGTGATTAGCTGTACCAAACTTGACCCTTGTTTTCTTGCCTACTACACAATGCTCACAGAAATTTAATTTACAGGTTTTGGTACCTTTTAAGAGTCCATGCCTCATCAGAGTTTGCAAAGACTTCTCTCCAGCATGTCCCAGTCGTACATGCCATAGCTTGGTGGTGTCACTGTGCGCCTCAACAACATTTGCTTCATCAGTTGTACCCCCCTTAAAATAGTACAAATTGTGACACCGAACCCCTTGCAGAATCACCATAGTCCCATGTGTAAACTTCATTATACCATCTTCAATGGTAACCTTGTAGCCTTTAGTTTCCAAAGCACCCACAGAAATTAGATTTTTCTTTAAAGTTGGAACAAATCTAACCTCTTTGAGTTCTCTGACCATTCCATCAAACATTCTGAGCCGAATTGTTCCTATCCCCATTGTGCGACAAGGTTGATCATTCCCCATCACAACTGCACCGGATTCCAGATTACGAAAATCTGTAAACCATTCCTTAATAGGACACAAATGATAGGTTGCTCCACTATCAAGTATCCACTCGCTCGAACTAGCCATGTATGCTGCAGGAGTAATACTTAATGAATAATCAGAGTCTTCATTTTTCTGTGCCATGTTTGCTGCTGCTGGTTTCTTCCCTTCTCTCTTTTGAGCCTTTGGACAATCTTTCCTCCAATGGACCTTTTCATGACAAAAGGCACACTCATCTCGAGCTATTTTTCTGCTTCTCGATTTGGATCGAAAATTCTTTCCACCACGCTTCTTTTGTTTCTCCATCGCCCAATCTCTACTCACTAAAGCTTCATACGATGCTCGTTCATAATTTTTATCATTATTTCGAATCTCCAAGCTTGTCAATGCTGTGCAAACATCTTTGAAGACGATCACACTCTTCCCATTTATCAAAGTAGTCACAAAGTGGCTATATTCCTCTGGTAGTGAGTGTAACAGAATCATAGCCTTGACTTCATCCTTAATATCTTCATCAAGATTCTTCAAATCAGCAAGTAACTTTTCAAATCTTGAGACATGATCGTGCATTGACACCCCATGCTTCATTCGAAAACCATATACTTGGCTCATTGCATGAAGGCGATTTTCAGGACTTTTCACTAGGTACTTCTCCTCCAATGTACGCCATAAAGCCACCGCACACTCTTCATCTTTCACCAAGTATTTCATCTCCTTGGTCAAACAAGATCTGATCTGACCACAAGCTTTCTCATTCATACGATCCCAAATTTCTTCATCATACAAGTGTCTTTTATTTTTCAGAACAACATCAAGATCGATTTGAATAAGGGCATCCATAACTTCGCGCCTCTACATGCCGAAGTTGATTTTCCCATCAAACTTTTCAACATCGATCTTCTGGCCTCCTATAACAGGTGCTGAATAGCGATTTGACAAATCTCGTCTCCCACCTGAAGTATCTCCAGAAATAGTCTCGGTAGATCTCTCCCCAATTCTGGAAGTTTCACCTTCTACCATTTTCACAACGAACTATTTCCACTTGAAAAACAGTCTCTATGATGTTAATTTCGCGTGAATAAATGCACCAGGAAAGTTCCCAGGAGACTAGACGGGAACTCGGTCCCAATTAAAAACCAGAATCCTTAGACTCTTATCGCCTTTGTTGACAGAACTTTCCTAGACATGCAAAAATACACACTACTTACAATAGACTGTCTCTAAAGTACAAATGGCCGTCTCCACCGTATTCGTGAACAGTACCGTATCCCCCAAGTACGAACCGTCGGCTCTGATACCACTTGTTGTGCGCGGAATGCGGAATCAAGCGCACCGAATAATCACAGAAAAATAAAGGACACAAAATTTACGTGGTTCGGCAGTATGCCTACGTCCACGGGAGCAAGAGAAAAATAATTGTATTAATAACAATTATTTGAGTACAAATTTGAGTAAAGAATCTCACTTTCCCAGAACCCAAATACACCCAGTACTCTCACAAACACTCTCCAATTGCTCACTCTCAAAAGCTTAGAAACTCATAAGCTTCACAAACTTGGGATAATATAGAATGAAGAAATGGATTCAATTTATAGGCTTCCAGCTTGCACTATTCCACCTAATCCCTCTGCAATTTGTCAATCTTCATATCTGTCCATTTGACAAATTTTGCTCACTTTTCCGTTTTTCTTCATTTGGTGCATGCTTGTCAAATGCCAAATACAGCTTGCAATTTGGTGCCGACTTTGAAAAACAAAAGCAATGCATGTGGCTCATTTTTCAACCAAGCTCTTTTGACTTTTCAACATTGAAGAGCAATTGAAGAAAGTAAAAGTTTGGTAGGTTCAAGTTGTCATTGTGAGTGTTGAACTTAAATAAATTGGTAACATTCTTTGTTTTAGGATTGGTTTGCTTTTTCATTCAATTACTATTAAGAAGGTCTATCAATGAAGAAGTCCTTTTACAGCTCAACAATTTTGATTAGGGTTTTCTAGAACGTAAGACGACAAAACCGTGATTTGAAATTTAATTGTGGAATCACACCATCTATAGAAGTGGTAGAGCATAAAGAAGCAAACCCTCACGTGACCAATGGTGAAAATGGCATTTTTTAAGCAAACCTTCAAGTTTAGCGATCATAAACAACTTTCGTTTTGCACATGGCTAAAGAGCTCGTAGCCCGCAGAACTTGAAATTTAATGCCTATTTCGTTGACTTTGTTGTCATTTTTTGTCAAATGGGGTGGTTGCACATTTAGTGCAACAATTGAAATTCGTTTGGTGAGTTTAATTTATCCCATAAATACACAGGCATTTTGTTCGTTCAGTTCATCCTAAATCGAGGGCATCTGAGTGAGAGACATTGTCTTGGGGTTGGGGAAATTGTTTGGTTCAGGACTCCGAATGTGTGAGACTATTTATTGTATTCTTTTTTTTAGAATTAGATTATTGATTGTATTCTGATTATTAAAAGTTGAGGTCATTACTACCAAACAACATTAATGAAGTCATTACTGCCAAACAACATTAAATTTTTATGCATTACTGCCAAACCACTTTAAATTCTTGAGCTTTTTTCCTTATGAAGTCCGAACTAATTGGTATATATGAGCATATAACAAGTATTTGAGAACATATATTGGTGTATCCGGTGTAAAACGCGAGACTTAGAATTGCATGATTTAATAATGAAATGGGATGTTTAAGAAAAGTCTGTTCATATTACAGTTATAGGTTTGGATAAGTTATAATCAGGCAAAATATATGAAAAAAAGGAGTAATAGAACAGTACAGCCAAATGGGCCACTGGAAAGTTTTGCCTGGCTTTAATATAACTTAGGAAGGCCCTAGAGAGCTATGCTTTGTTTATCAATAAAAATTGCAAGTCAAAAGTGCTTTGCGAATAACAATTATTCCGAAAGTTCCATGTAGTTTTGTGAAAGTAACAAATAGGTTAGCATCTGTTTTAAATTTGTCGCTCACTGTCATCCACTTCATTAGCAAGAAATAAACAGTCCTAGGTTAAATTTTGTTATTATATCACTCTTTGTCTCACTAGTAAACCTGTGAACTCCTTGATTACTTCCGGAAATTACAAGGATTAACCTAATAATTTAGATGTGAGACATGTAGAAAATATAAAACACTACTACTATCTCTACTATTTTGATTTTTGAGTGTTGACTACTGCACATTGACATAGTGATAAACACAAGCATTCCAGAGGAACAATTAAATTACACTGGGGCACAAATTGCAGTGTTGCAGCTCGTTACTATGGTACAAATAGTAACTAGCAGCAACATAGTATATAAAATTGCTTCTTCTAAAATACAGATTTTTCCTTTCGTGCTCTTTCTTCTTGTTGAACTGGAAAATTTTCACTTCCATCAAGAGGTTATATGAGGTGCATATACAAGGCCCAACTTCTGACATAACTATTGGCAAGCCAGGCCCTTGTTTCTTTTATTTCCTCGTTGTCGACATCCTCAGCAATAACATCCTCATCATCTACAGGCATGAAATTCATTAAACCAAAAAGAAAAACAAATTGAGCCTCAATATTGTAGCTTTTGCATACACACATACCTCTTATAAAGCTCCATACATTTGAGCACTGCTTCACTATTTCCTCTCTGCCGGCTCGAGGTAGATGTAGCAGCAGTGTCACTCGCATTTGCTGTCAAGATCTTATCAACTTCTTCTTCTACCTCCTCTTCAATATCTTCTGTATCCAGTGCTGTGTCAATAGCATCATTCAAAACTCCCCAATTACTCCATCCTGTAAATTACAGCCATAGTCTATACAGTTAAAATAACTCTATTTGGAACTGGATATTATTTTCATCAATATTTAATTTCACGTTACATGGTGCTCAGATGCCTATGGCATATTTTGATTACTCCAGAACAGTATCCTAGAACGAGGTACTATCTCCAGAAAGTGCTTTTTAGGCTAGAAAGAATCAATTTCCGCACCAACAAGACAGCAATAAAATGACAGCCTGAGCACTATTATTTTGATTCTAGTATTATTGTGGGGACAAAAGTTCTGTAAATACGATTACACAATGGCTAAGTGAGGGTGCTATAAGTATATATGACAACATTTGTAACTTCCTATTGCAGAAAGCACCAATAGGGATTTTTAAAAATTACACGAAATATAATTTAGACACAAGATTTTTTTTTTTTTTGCTGAAGACACTATGTGATTTTTTAAAACAAACACCATCCAGGAATTCCATATTTTATATTCAAACAACAGTTCATAATTTAATTTTGTTTCCTCATCTGCTAATACTGAACATAAATCAGAAAGGTACCTTGGCCATTTCTTTGCTGAACTCTTGCATCATGGCAATTATTTCAGGGGCCTTCATGAAGTTGTTGACAAGCTTCTTAACCTCAGCACCATCGTTCAAACGCCCCACAGTACAAGCAATCCTGCAATTGTAAACAAAAACATGAATGCTAGAATGTGTAAGAACCTAGAAACCAACAAAAATCACTCTAAGAGAACAGGGTCAGGGAACAAATCATTGATCAATAACTACGCAAAACACAAGAAATCAGTAAAATAGATAGCACAGAGAGTATATCTACTCTTTAGTCTTTACTCAATTCCAACCTGGGTTGCTTATCATGTGGTTATAACAATATGCATCATGACAGCAGGCTGAAGCAAGTAACCGATAAATAACGGAGGTTGTAACTCTTTTGGACAGTTCATTTGTTCAGTCTAAGCTATTGCAGCTAACGAAAGTTGCAGATGAAAAGTGCAAAAACTATACCACTCTAGAAACGACCCATTATTTTTTATCTTAGATGTTTTTAGCATGAGTAGTTTCTTATTAGATGTTTTCTTAATGCAGTCTGTCGCTATAAATTGAGCTGGTATTAAGAAACTTGATGAATTTTTTATTTTTATGAAGACCAACTAGAAACTATTGTTCAATGGTCAGCTGGCCAAATCATTTTCTCCGTTCTCTCCATGTTTTCTCTTTTTTATTTGAAGCACATTCAAAATAGAAAAAAACATAATTTCCGAAAAGAAACAAATGATCCTATAGACATCATTCTAGGCCCATTCCATTGAGATTGGCAATCACATAAATCCAAGACCAAAAGAGTGGATTCTCATTAATTTAAACAATTTCATGCGGTTTTATTTTTATTTTTTTGATGCAAAAAGGGCTTAGTTAAAAACTAAGCATTGACCATTCGTAGGTGAGCAGTCCCAGATACTTCATGTAACAGCCATCCTTCAAATCCGGTTGGAGGCATTGGAAACACATGGACCCCAAGAGGCAAAAGAAGAGCTTGGTTAGCAAGGTAATCAGCTGCAAAATTTGTTTCTCTATAGCTGTGAGACAGAGAAACCTGCCACTCCATGTTAAGAAATCTTTTAATTCCTTGAATAAGAGATGAGTTAGCATTTGGATGACTGGTATCTGCGGCTAAGATCTCAGTTATGCATCGACTATCAACTTCAACAAGTAATTGTCTAATCCCAATCTTCCAGGCAAGCTGTAACCCTTGAAATAGACCCCAAAGCTCCGCCCCCGTAATAGTGCAATGGCCAATATTCATACCAAAGTCGTGCACCCATTCTCCGCAGTAATTCCTGATGAGGCCACTTGCACTTGCATTTCCTGAAATTTTCCTAGCACCATCTGTATTTAGTTTAAAAAAAGGCCAAGGTGGGGCCATCCATTTCAACCACTTGATTATCCTTTTTTGGCTTGGTTTACAGATATTCTCCATGGAAGCATTGATTTCAGCCGCACGCTGTGTAATGTCAAGCACAATATTTGCAACATTGATGTTTGCATCATTGTGAATGAGTTGATTTCTCCAATACCAAATCTGCCACATAGCAACACCAAAGATACAAGGCCATTTTTCATCTCTCGTAATCAAACACCTATTCTGGAGATTGTAGTAAATCCAACTCGTCAAGTCCAAATAAAAAAAGTAATTCCACAAAGTATTAGGAACCAATCTCAACCACACTTGCCGAGCAATGATACAATCCCTCAACACATGAATGGTGTCTTCCAGGTGATGGCCGCAACTACAACAGGTAGCATCCATAGTAATGTGCCTTCGAAAAAGCTCCGACTTTGTGTTTTAGCCTATTGCTTATGGCGAGCCAAATAAATGTTCTGATACTTTGAGGACCATTCTATTTCCAAGCCAATTCCACAATGATTTATCGGCCACATTATCGGGCTAGTGCAAGGAGAGGTATGCCGATTTTGCCGTGAAGTGTCCTGTATTAGAGTAAGCCTAATAACATTGATCCTCACCACTATCAGCACAAGGAGCTTTAACTGAAGCAATCTTTAGAATAATGTAGTTGGGGAGTAGATGGGCAAATAAGTTCCAATTCCAGTTGCCATTGTTATCTGAACAATCAGCCACATACCAATCAATCAGCTGATCAGGAATTGGGATCTGGGCTTATGATTGTAAGTTATCATCCTCACTGATCCATAAATCCCACCAGAATTTCACTCTTTTTCCATCCCCCAGAGCCCAACGAGTTCCTTTCCACACATGCTCCCAAACTTTCCCCATAGCACGCCATAAGTAAGACCCGTTCCTCGTTTATAAGCTACCAGGGAGACAAGTAGTATCAACCTTGTACTTAGAAGCCAGAACCTGGACCCAAAAAGTATTTAGAGAATTCACCAGATTCATATGAGATAAATCCTTAAGACCAAGGCCCTCACAAGACTTGGGTTGGCATATAGTGTCCCACCGGATGAGGTTCAATTTTCTTTGTTCCGCATTTCCACTCCAAATAAAATGTTTTCAGCTTTGCTCAATTTTGGTAAGAACCGAAACTGAAATTTTCGTGGTTTGCATGGCATAAACTGAGAGGGCTTGAATCACCGATTATGCCAAAGTTATTCTGCCCGTTAGAGAGAGATGCTTGGCATTCCAGCCTGATAAATGCTGCTGAACTTTATCTAGAATATCCTGATAAGTTGCCTTGGTAACTCGGGAGTAAAGGATAGGCATACCAAGATATTTACCGAGGTTCTTTGTAACTGAAAAACCAAGTGTATTTTTGATCTCTCGGATTGTGTCCGTTTAAATATTTCGAGAGAAAAAAATTTAGGTATTTTCTCTGTTAACCTTCTCGCCAAAGCTTACACAAAAATTATCCAATACTGCATTAATCACCCGAGCTTGATCACTAGTAGCCTCCGCTAAAAAAAGAAGATCATTAGCAAAAAATAAATGAGTAATAGGAATACCGCCACGATTAAGCCTGATAGGTTTTCACCTCCCATTCCCAATTGCTTGATTGATACCGTGACTGAGTCTCTCAATGCACATAACAAAAATATATGGGGATAAGGGGTCCCCCTGTCTGATTCCTCTAGACGGGCTAAAACCTTCCGTAAGCTCACCATTCCACAGTAGCTGCATCGAAACTGTGGTTATACACTCCATTATAATACGAATCAAGTCCGTCGGTAACCCAATCACCCTAGGGTCTCATGAATAAAATCCCAACTCAAATGATCATACGCCTTTTTTAGATCCACCTTGATAGCCATCTGACCAGTTTTACCCCATTTGTTCCTCATGGAATGGATGACTTTTTGGGCAACAATGATATTTTCTATTATATGTCTCCCAGGAACAAAACTCATCTAGACAGGACCAATGATTTGTGGCAGGATGGTTTTGAGTCGATTAGCCACCATTTTAGTTATAGTCTTATATACTAATGTGCAGAGACTAATAGGTCTGAATAATTTGAGAAAATCTGGATTATTGGTCTTGGGAATTAGCACAAGAAGACTTTGGTTCAATTCCTTGGGCAGTTTCATTCCCGCAAAAAACTCTTTAATAAGCTGACAAACTGAAGCCCCCACCACGTGCCATTGAGTCTGGAAGAAAGTGGCATGAAGGCCATCTATTCCCGGGGCTTTCATTGGGCTCATACTAAAAACAGTATCTCTAATCTCTGCATCATCAACCCCTCTGATCCGACTGTTAAGAATATAGTTATCGATTAAAGGAAAGCCAATAGTAACAGGGTATTGGACATGTACATCTCATTCCTTCATATACAAATTACAAAAGTAGGAAACTACATGGGCTTTAATATCAGCTTCATCTTGGATCTACTGCCTCTCATTATTTTTAATCATTCCCACTTTATTTCGGCGGCGTCTCTCGATAGATTTTTGATGGAAAAATGCCATGTTCCTATCCCCACAAACAATCCATTCCCTCCTAGATTTTTGGAACCATAGCACCTCCTCTTGAGTTAACACTTTTTCAAGTTCCCTCTTTAGCTTAGCTTCTAGCTTGCTTAAATTTCTATACCGACGCCTCCCCAGAAAGCGTTGAATGCCACCAATTTTCACCAGCAGTTCCTTTTTTCTTTAAAAATATTGCCAAAAATTCTTTATTCCAGATTCCCAGCTTGTGGATAAACTCAGCAATAGCATTAGCATAATTCAAATTGCACCTCCAATTATTTTTCACAAAGGGTTGGAACCTCTCATCGGTCAGCCAGGGAGCCAAAAATCGAAAAGGTTTCATGCCCTTAGGAGCATAATTATTCTTCCTGCAATGAAACATCATTGGTCTATGATCGGAATTTAATTTGGGGAAGTGGATCACTTCTGCCTCATCATTCATCATCATCCACTCTTTATTACACATCACACGATCCAATTGTTTCGATAAGTTGCCTCTTGACCATGTGAATTTGGGACCCTTAAAGACAGGTTCCATGAGATGGTTTCGATGGAACCATCCATTAAAGAGATCACACACACCACTGATCCTAGCTGACCCTCTTTTTTTTTTTTTCAGATACTCTTCTGATTGCATTGAAGTCCCCCCAATCATCCACGGACCATCAACGGCTTTGGCCACTTTATCAAGCACAGACCATAAACTCTTCCTTACCATGGGAATCAGACTCGCATAAACTGCCGTGGCCCAGGAACTACAGCCTCTCGAATTAATTATTCTAAAGTGAATAAATTGATTATGATTGATGATAAACGCCGCCTCAAAACTACCGTCCCAAAGAATCCATATGCCACTAGAAAAACCCCTAACTTCCACCCGGTAGACCGTTGTAAGCCACTTTTTTTAATGAAGCCATCCGCCTTTGTTCCACCAATGGGAGGCTCGAATAACGCAACCATATTCAATCTATAATTACTTACAAGAGTCTTAAATGTCCTGCAAAATTCCTGCGAGAAAGCTCCCTGACAATTCCAAAACATTATGTTGTACATCATTAAAAAAAAGACAAAAAAATAAGGGTGAACCCCTTACAAACTAAGCCCTAGAGCCCTTCCTCCATGCACGCCAGGGGTTTCATTAACAATAGTATTATCATCATCAGTCATAATGTCTTCTTCTTTATTACCAATTGCAGGTTGAGGATCATTTTCATAGAACTCAATCGGATTAATAATTCCATCTTCTTTTTCATTGGGAGGCTTAGCTAAATTGTTTAGGTGGAGTTGTTGTTCCGGCTTATCTGCCACTTTTCCACATGAGTAGCCTGGTGCATTACCCACATTCTCAGGGTTGGTTATAAGAAAAGTCACAGCAGTATATTTGTTAAGGTCCAAGGTGGTCGAAATGAAGGAACGTTCAATGGGCAAACTAGGGGTATGTCGTAAGGGATTCAGGACAGGGACATGATGATTGGTGGCGTGATCTATAGGGTTTGCATGCATGGAAACAGAAGGTTTAGTATTCTGTTGCTTAGGTCATGAAAGCTGTGATTTGGCCATTTGTTTAACTTTAGATAGTTGAGTATGAGATTTTAAGGTGCTAAGGGTTTTCAGTGGATGGTTACTACGGGTTTGAAAATGGTTGGTAATGGATTTAGTTGGTTATTGGGGGGGGGAATAATAGTGGGGTTCTGAACAACAATATCAGTTGTGGTATTTGTGTCTGCTCTTCAAGTAAAGCAGCAAAACGGAAGGCATTACTATAGTTAGCTCGTTGATTCCTCTCCAACTCGATGATATTCTCCTTGTCCACAATGACCTTAGGTCTCCTTCTTCGTACCACAATCATCCATGGACCAAATTTATCATTACTGTCTTTAGCCATAGTTGAGACACCATCATTGTCAGCTGTCACTTTAGCTGGTGGAGAACTCTCAGAACTCTCGGCCCTAGAACCATTTCCAGCTTGTTTTTCAGGACAAGTAATGCTGGTATGACCATACTTACCACACTGGTAACATATAATTGGCAGTCCTTCGTATTCAACTTTATGGATTTTTCCATCTAAATTAAATTGAGACACCAAAGGCTGAGAAAGCGAAATACGGACAGCAATCCTCGCAAACTTTCCCCTCTCCCTTGATGCGGTATGATAATCAATTTTAATAACTATGCCCACAAGTTGTCCAACCTTCCTTAGAACACGCTTGTCGTAGAAGTGGAAAGCTATGCCAGGTAATCGAATCCAAACAGCTGCTGAAGCAATATCAGTAACGATGCTGTCGAATGTGGAGTCCAGGGTTGCACTGTTAAATAGTGCCCAAAGATTACCCATGGCCCCTCGGTTAAGGCATAGACTGCATCCTCTAGTGAGTGTAGACGAACTAAGTAGTAGTTGTTCTCAAGATCAATCACAGAGAAATCCTAAATCGTAGGCCACATTACCTTTAGTCAGTTATATAAAACCTTATATCCAATGTTTCCTCCTAACAACTTCACAACCACAGAATGCTGCCAAGGTTTAGTCAGTTTATCATGGACTCATTTAGAGAAAACGATAGTTGGCATTGTGCCATCATCTCCAACCAACACATCGCCAGGTTCAAAGTCCCAGTCATCTTCCATCTCAGCATCATCAGAGTTTCGGTGTTGGCTAGAGGGAACAAGTGCTTCCTTAAAGGATAAAGGCTGAGGATTATCCTCATCTGAACCATGGTTGTGAAAACGAGCCTTCTTAGTAGACCGATCTTCATACAGCGGCGATGGAAAAGCTTTCATCAGATTAGGGTTTTCGTGGATTCCGAAGTTTTCCGACATTCTGTCTTTTTAAAAGTTTAGAATTCACGACCCACTTCATGCCGTTTTATTTTATCGATTCTTTACATATAAAAAAGCTTAACACCAAGCTTTCAATTTTCTGTCTTCCCCTTTTCAAGATTCTTAAAATTAAACTAAATAGCAAGAAATATACCAAATCTTAACTTTATTGATATTAATAACCTGAATCCGGTACAGATTCCATGCAGCATTTTCTCTTGCTCATTGTTATTGAGTAATGATATAGGCACAAACTCTTGTACAAACTTATTTTGTACAAACTGACGTGGCATTAATTCATTGGTTAAATGAAAATATAAATTAATAAAAACAAATCATGTGGGCCAAGTGATATTTAATTCAATCAATCTTGTCATGTCACATCAGTTTGTACAGAATAAATTTATACAAGAGTTTGTGGTTGTATCATTATTCATTGTTATTAGGAACAAAACTCAAAATAACACCGCTTTAATTACTTAATACCCCCACTATTCGATAGGAAGTTCTTCCCAGTTATTCTTCTCTTCTTCAGTTGAACGATAAAAAGCCGTGGATTTAACCATAACGATGACCTGATTTTTGAACTCGTCAAAGTCTCTAGTGGCATTATACACATAATAAAATGGGTAGCGACTGTATTCAGGATGTGGTGGCAGGTCATATTTTCCCCAACACACAGTATATTCTGTTGCATTATTGGACAATTGGATTGAACTCTCATTTCCCGGGGCCATGCAATTTTCTGTTTCGTGGCAAATAACACAAGCCGATATGTCCTTGTCGTTTTGATTGCTCAGAATCAATGTCTTTCCCGTGCTTGATGAAATTACTGAGAGAAGAAAAATGGCGATAGTTGCGGTCAAGGTTTTCATAGCTCTTGCCTAATTAACAAAGCTAATATGTAATTCTTTGTATCCCTGTTTAATTAATTTGTACATATGCACAAATGTATGACAACTTCCTTATATATATATATATATATATGCATGCATGTGTTCAGTTTTTGGTTAAAAAAATTGTCATTAAAAAATGAACGTGCGTTAATTTTTCAAGAGTAAATCAATATAAATGCTTGATGCTTCATTTATTAACCTCGTCCATACCCGTGGTCTTTGTAAGCCCCCCAATGGGGAACATGAGGGGGCGTAGATTTGAGTATTATCACCAATAAAAATTGGTTTCAAGATTTTAATTCCCCTCTTTGTTTGTTAATGGGTAAGGAATAGATAGCACTACAGTAGTACTAAAATAAAAATAATAAATAACCTCTTCTGTAAGTGTAAAATAAATGAAGGATTATATGCAAAATAAATGGTAATAATATTCTCCCTAAGTCTTAATTCTATACCCAACTTAAGAGTTCTGAACATAATATATTGAAGCTCGTTTAAGACTCCAGAGCCTCGTGAAGTGACACAAGGTAACGAAACCCTTTTCCTCCACTTAAACAAATCCATCTGACAATAACTTAAATAATAATTAATTTGCAATATAGACATTTTATTCCGGGAGCTGATTCCTAATTGCTACATTAATTGACTGCCTCATGTCAATTTTTTTATTTATTATTATTCGAAAACTTTAACCGAGTCAGTGACTAGATGATGGGAAGAATAAGCAACAAACTATATCATAAACATCAAGAACTAATTATAAAGTTCACTCTAGGCCCATGATTGCTGAAAAACAAAAATGAGGTGAAAATCATTAAGTCAAATTTGTAGGCAACGACACCAATACCAAAGTATACGTTAGGACTACTGAGGATGGGAATGTAAAAAATATCCTCATCCCCTATTATGTTGTTCACTGAAGGCCAAGGCAGTCTTGATATTGTTCACTAGTTAGCTGGTCAAATCTGATGTAGCAAAAGACACAAGGGCCCAAATGGAATAAATAGAGTATGTGTCTTTTGTTTAGTAGATTGTAGTTGGTGTATCTGTTGAGTGGAATGTAGTAGGTATAGTTGATTATAATAAAAATCAATTTTCAATCAAATGTGAGTTTTCTTTAATACAAATTCTAGTTGTGAATTTGTAATATCTTCTTCTCTTTATGAGAACATAAGTTAGAGCAAAATCTAATAAAACTCTGCGTCAAAATCATTTTCTTCACTCCCTCTATTTCTATCATTTTTATTTGAAGTATATTCAAAATAGAAAAACCTAACTTCAAAAACAAACAAATGGGCCTATAGATATCACTTTAGGCCTATTCCACTGCGATTTGGATTGTGGATTCACATGAATCCAAAAGTGTGGAGTTTCATTACTTTAAACAATTACATATGGTTTTATCGATTCTTTACATATAAATAAACTCGAACCAAGCTTTAATTTTTTTTCCCTTTTCAAGATTCTTAAAATTAAACGGAATTGTTTGGGGATATGTCGACGAGATCAAACATGACTAACAGGAACCTGGTCATAGGAAGTGTTTCAATAAGGATCAGTGGAGACGAGCAGAACCTTACAGCAGGGGAGCAGGAGCAGAAACCCCCTGCCACTGCTCAGGCACACTGTCCGCGGGGCCAACCTGCCGAGGAAGGCATTGTGCTCGTTACCGTTAAGGCTTAGACCGAGGTGACCCGGCCAATGCCAGTTGAAGTGATGTGCTCACCAACCCGAGACTTAAAGCCACGCAAGATACGCAACCGCCTGCCACCACAGTAATGGGGATATACGCAACCACATGCCACCGCAGTAATGGGGATATACGCAACCACCTGCCACCGCAGTAATGGGGGTATACGCAACCACCTGTCATCAGAGTAATGAAGATATACGCAACCGCCCGTTACTGCAATAGGATAGGATTCTCAGGAGGCCTATAAAAGGGGCGGCTGGCGAAGGTAAAAGGGTTGGATCTTTGATTACTCTAAGAAGCTAAAAGGCAAATAACTCGTAGCCAATAAAAAACCCAAGGCCAAGAAATTTACGGCCAATATTTTCCTAAAAACCTTCTTATCTGACTTGAGCGTCGGAGGGTTTACGTCGGGAAAATACCCGGCGCACTCTGACTTGTCCTGTGAATGCAGGGAATAGGGGAGAGCAATTGAACGAGAAAGAATCCTAGTCGAGATTTGGTTGAACGAGCAGAGGTTCTGATCACAAAGATAACGACCAGAATTCAGTATCAACATTTTGGCGCCGTCTATGGGGAAAAATCGAAAAGCTTTAGTCGACAATAAGGACAGGGATAGAATCGGGGGAGAAAGACGATGGAGATCGGGGGGAGTAGCGCACAAGGGGGTGACACGACGATAAATGACTCCGTGTTTGGTCGGATGGAAAGGCAGATGGAAGCCCTAACGTCCATTCTCCATGAGTTGCACAATGAACAAAGGGATAATCGGGAAGAGAAAGTGAGTGCTGATAGACCAGCACCAGGCTATGATGCTGTGAGGAGGAATGACACTACCAGAAGATTTTGTGGTGAGGGAGGTTATTGCTCTATACGGAGGGATGTTCATAGAAGGGAAGGACAATCCCTAGGAAGACCCAGTTTCGATGAGGACCCCAGAATGACAAATGCAGAAGAGACAGAGCCCCGAAAGCCATTACACGATGTCGAGCAGGGGCGAGCCGAGGTCGCAGCTCGAGCCCTTGGTCGGGAAATGCAATTGGAAGAAGAAGTGCGTAGGCTCGCGCAGGTGATCGATGACATGCAAGGAAAGAGCAGAATTCCTGGTTGGAGGATAATGTTGGACGGAGAATCACCACTTGCGGCGGAGATCATGAGAGCAATCATCCCGAGAGACTTTCGCCTCCCCGACCTTAGATACTCAGGGCGAACTGATCCATTAATACACGTCGAGTGCTTCAACGACATAACAGGGGTGCAGGGGCTATCTCCAGCCCAGAGGTGCAGGGTGTTCCCGTTATCCATGGAGGGACGTTCACGCGAGTAGTATAGGAAGCTTCCTCGCGGGAGTATCAGAACTTTCGAGCAGATGTGCCAGGAGTTTGCAGAGCAATTCCAAGGAGCAATGGCACCAGAAGAAGATATGATGGAGTTAAGGGGTATGAAGCAAGAAGAGCAGGAAACCCTGCGAGACTTTATCAAAAAGTATCATCGGGCTGTCCTAGATTTGGGCGCCTTCAACCACCCTCAGGCGTTAAGGGAATTGAGAGAGGGGGTGAAGATAGGAAGGCTGTGGTATAACCTGAGAAGCCCGCTCATTCAGACCTACGCAGCCGCATACGCGCAGGCCAAGCGAGATATGGAGATCGAGGAGGAGAAGGCCGCACGGATCAAAATAGACCAGCTAGAGGGACTGGGGAAAGAGAAGATGGCGGTACCATGAAGTGGGCCGATAAAAAGGAAGGATCAAACGATACCTGGTAGTAATGCAGCGAGCCGGGCTGTCGCTTATCAACCCCATCAGAGACCACCACAACACCAGCGCAGCAGAGCACCACCTCCTCGGTCACCAATTAGGGAACCTTTGAGACGACACGATTCAGCATATGACAGTCGTCATCCCCAGCCCTACAGTCATAGGGGGAGAAGACCAGAAGCGCTGCCACCACCACCAACTCAGAGTGGAGCCAATGCGGAGAGGGCAGTGCATATGATTGGTCAGAATCAGGATTACGGCCGATACACCGCTTTGAAGATGCCCCTGGACGAGGTGTACGAGGCCATAAGGGATCGATGATTGCTGCATCCCCCTGCTCCCATAACTAAGTTGGCCAGCACAAGAGATAGGGGGCGCTATTGTAAGTTCCATGAGACCCACGGGCATACAACCGCGGAATGCAAATATCTCAAGACCCAGGTCGAGGATTTGGTAAGAAATCGCTACCTGGATGAGTTCATAGATGGGGATTTCCCCAGGGAGGCCTCGACATATGAGGAGGAGCAGAGTGGCAGAAGTTTGAGGCGTGAGCAGCCTCACGTGAGAGTGATAGCTGGGGAGCCAACATTGGCCGAAGATTCTAACAGAGCAAGGAAGAACTATGCGAGATACGCCATGACTAACAAAGAAGTGTTCTTCAATACCCTGGCGGCGAAACGGACAAGAGTCAGGCAGGTTCCGATCATGTGGACTGATGAAGACGAAGAAGGGATTTTGTACCCTCACGAGGATGCCTTGGTCATCAACGCTACTGTTGCGAGCAAGAGGTTTGATCGGATATTGGTAGACACGGGAAGTTCAGTAGATGTGTTGTTCAAGTCGACTCTGGAGGAAATGAGGCTAACGGACCTAAAGTTAGAATACACCAACACATCCCTAAAGGGGTTTGGAGGAGGGAAGCTGGTCCCTCTGGGTATAGTTGAGCTGTCGGTCGCTATTGGGAACTCTCCGACAGAGCTGACGACGATGCTGGACTTCGTGGTAGTGGACGAGGAAGGCCCTTACCAGATGATTCTGGGCCGACCGTTTCTGAGGATGACCAAAGCGGTACTGTCCAACCATTATCTGACCCTAAAGTATCGAGTAAATGGGCTCATAGGAGTGGTGCGAGGAGACCAGAGAATTGCACGGAGCTGTTACTCTTCAGTGGCAAAGGAAGCCATGCAGATAACGTCCCTTGATAACCGAGTAGAGAGCAGGAAAGGCAGACAAGAGCCTGTCGAGGAGCTGGAGACGGTAACACTAGGACCAGAGAATCCAGGCAAAACGATCAAGATTGGGTCGAGGCTACAGGGGGAACAGAAGAAGGAGTTGGTGCAATGCCTACAGGCTTATGCAGATGTCTTTGCATGGACGCATGAAGACATGCCAGGGATTAACCTAAACATCGCATGCCACAAACTGGCGATAAAGAAAGGGTCGAAGACAATGAGGCAAAAGAGGAGATGCTTCAACCAGGAAAGATATGACGCCATAAATGGCGAAGTTGCGAAGCTCCTAAAGGCAGGTTTCATCCGGGAAGTCAACTACCCTGAGTGGATATCCAACATAGTGTTGGTAAAAAAGGCAAATAACTCGTAGCCAATAAAAAACTCAAGGCCAAGAGATTTACGGCTAATCTTTTCTTAAAAACATTCTTATCTGACTTAAGCGTCGGAGGGTTTATGTCGGGAAAATACCCGGTGCACTCTGACTTGTCCTGTGAATGCAGGGAATAGGGGAGAGCAATTGAACGAGAAAGAATCCTGGTCGAGATTTGGTTGAACGAGCAGAGGTTCTGATCACAAAGATAACGACCAGAATTCAGTATCAACAGGAATAGCAAGAAATAAACCAAATCTAAATTTATTGATATTAACCCAAATTTGATATGGATTGCATGCAACATTTTCTCTTGCTCATTCTTATTAGGAATCAAACTCAGAATAAAACTGCTTCACTATTTAATACCAATAGTGGGGGGGGGGGGGGATTTGCTCCCAGTTATTCTCGTCTTCTTCATTTGAACGATAAAACCATAACGATGATCTGATTTTTGAACTTTTCAAAATCCCCTCTTGAATCATACACAGTATAAGACGGCGGTCCATATCCTCCGCCATATGATAGTTGGTCATATCTTCCCATACACACCGTCTGCTCTGTTGCGTTATTGGACAACTGGATTGAAGCAGTCTCATTTCCTGGGGCTATGCATTTTTTTGCTCCACGGCATTCAACACAACCTGTTATGCCCCTGTGGTTTTGGTTGATTAGAATCAATGTCTTTCCCGTACTTGATGAAATTACTGGTAAAAGAAAAGTGGAGATGGTTGCAATCAAGATTTTCATGGCTGTTGCCCAATTAAAAAGCCAAAATGTAATTCTTTGGTGCTCTCTCTAATTAATTTGTATATATGCATGCATGAATGTGCGACACTTTTATAATATATGTGCGTGTGTTTTCATTATCTTTCCGTTAAAAATTTTATCATAAAAAACAAACGTGTGTTAATTTTTTAAGAGTTAATTAATACAGATGCTTCAGTTATTCAATTCTATTAAGCGTCATCCAAGCCATTCGAAATGAGTCATTTACTTTTTACGCAGTTTCTACTTTTTTTTGGGGGGATAAATAATTAACCTCTTCTGTACTTGTGGTCTTTGTAGCCCAATGGGGGAACATGAGGGGGCGTAGATTTGAGTACTATCTCTAATAAAGATTGGTGTTAAAATTTTAATTCCCCTCTATTAACGGAGAGTGGTAGATAGCAGTACTTATAAAAAAAAAAAAAAAGGCCTTTTGTATTAGTTGTTAAAATTGTATAAGTATTGTTAGGATTACGTTCAAAGTAAATGTTAAAACTAATCTCTCAAGTCTCAATTCTGTACCTAAATTAGAGTTTTGAACGTAATAACATTGAAGCTCGTTTATTAATCCAGAGCCTTACATAGTGATACAAGGTGAAAAAGTCCCCTTTCCTCCACTTGAAGCGCCTCCAGCTGACAATAATTTGACTTAAGAAACAACTTAACTAATCGCATTTTAAAAGTACGTACAATTGTCGATCATTACCATCTGTATCTTCTAGCAAATTGGCAGGTGGTTGCGCTGCTGCTTAGAAAACAAGAGTCTTCTTTGTGTTTTCAATTGATAATTTTTTTCTAATTTTCCAATTTTTCTGCTTTATTATCTGACAGTGTATATTCCGAATGACCTTGCAGAATCATAAGGGATGATGGCCGGCATAGCTGATAAGATACCCTTTGCTCAAGAGCAAGCTTGTGGTGTTAAAGAGACCGGGCACTTCAATCTGCAAATTTTATCTTCTAAAAATTTCAATGCAATATTTCAAGATCAATTGTGATGTAACACCTAATGTTTTCTTTATTCTGGGAACTGATTCCGAATTGCGTAGCTTAATTTACTACCCCATGTCAAGTCAAAAATAGCCAATCTATTTAACAATTTTAACCAACTCGGTGACTAGAAGATGGGAGGAATGAGCAAAAAGCTGTATCACAAAACACCAAGAATAACACAGGAGTGTTTAAAATATTTGGTAATCAAGTTATACCAACTGCAGCTTAAGTTCTTACATTGATCAAGTGAGCAAAATTTCCGTGCAGAAGGGGCATCTTTGGGAATTAAACTGTATTGTATGAGATCAAATTAATTTTTGAGCCATACATCATTGGAAAGATATTTCTGTTAGCTTTCCAATGAATTTTACTAATCTAAATTTCGAGTTTTCTACAGTAAATTATGATAAGTTAAGTACAGACTATTCAGTTTTGAGTCAAGACGAATATTTCGGGACTTAGGATTTTTTTTAATGTTCTTTGTTATGTTTTAAGCATACCAATGTTTTATTAATGTCTAGCTTTAATGTTGGTCTTTAAAGTCAATTTATTTGAAGGGTTTTTTTTTGTAGTAAATCTATGTTTGGAGGATTGTTCCAAGAAAGTTATTTAAGTTTTTAGTAAATCTATGCTTGGAGGATTGTTCCAAGAAAGATATTTAAGCTTATATAGTTGTAACCAAAGAACATAGATTAATTTTGGAAATTGAATGAACTTTGAGCTATTATCAAACTCTGTATCTTTTTGGTGGATTCCATCTAGTGGTGAGTGTTTTAAGTTTTGTATCCTTAGCTTAACAACTTTAGGTGGTGAATATTTTCTGCATCCTTTTGTTGTTTGCTGTGGTGGTGAGCTTGTGATTTCTTGAGTGTGTGACGTTGTGCTTTCTCATCTATTGTGTCTTGTGTCAAAGAACTAATTACAAAGTTCACTATGCCGATGATTGCCGAAAAACAAAAATGAGGTGAAAATCATTAGGTATAGCTATAGACACCAATAGTAAAGTATATATTAGGACTCCTGAGCATGGTAATGAAAAATCTCCTTAGTCCCTATTATGATCACTGGAGTCCCAAGGGAGTCTTGATATTGTTGTATAAGATTCACAATTGCCCAGCAAACAGAAAAATTGAAAACGCATGCTAGGCAGACAAAGGTGTAATTAGGACTTCAAATCCTTGGTTCAGAAGAGCACTAGCCACCCACAGCTTCAAATTTGGCAACTGCATGCTAATTTGGTCGTTGTCTTTTGCCTGTTTCTCCAAACACAACTAATATAATGATCAGTTATCCAATTCCTATTACAAGACATGAAATTAATAGAAGCAGAGAAAAGGATATAAGATAGTTTAATTACATTCAAAGTAAATGTTAATACGAATCTCTCAGATTCTGCAACCAGATTCGAGTTTTGAACATTGAAGCTTGTTAGCGACTCCAGTGCCTTGTAAAGTGACGCAGCCACACCTTCTCCTTTGTTGCTCACCAGTTTCAGGTAAAATCCCCGTTCCTCCACTTGAAACACATCCATCTGAAAATAAATTAAGAAACAACTTAACTAATGTGTAATATTGGCGTTTCAAAATTACATTTATTATCATCTGTATGAACCTGCATTATTATCTTCTTTCTGCTGTTGGTGCCGTTGCTTTGAATTTGAGTGTTCTTTGTGTTTTCAATTGATTCGTTCCAATTTTCTGAACTGGCTGACGATGCTTCAAGATCAGCAATCTCAGCTTTTAGGTTCTTAGCCGTCGTTTGCAGCTCTTGAACATACGAAACAGCATCCCCAACAATCGAGGCCTTATCCATCTGCTCATTAATCCCATGAACTAAATATGATCAACAAGAATTGTCAAATGAGGATGCTAGCTTTGCAAGTTGCAACTATGTGGTACGATCACTTGCATATATAGTGCCTTAGTAATGTTAGGAACCAATGCGCGCAATTGATAGAGCTTCTCCTTCATCTTGCCTCTCCTCTTCTGCTCCGAGATCTGAGTTCTTGATCTATGATCACCCTTTGGTTTCTTACTACTTGCATCGATGATTGTTGTTGTTCTAGTCGCACCAGAAGCATCATTTCCATCATTATCTTCGTCATAATGATCACCTTCCTTCACGTCCCCACCAATTTTTAAACTTGACAATGTTGATGAGTTAAGAACAAAATTATTATGATCAGTCACCTCTGTATTTTCGGCAGCACTGAGATCAAACAAATGACTATCTGGGGTTGTGGAACTATCATCACAACATCCACTAATGACTCTACAATCAAAAGTAGCAAAGGGATCTTCATTTTCTCCTCTTATTAGATCAATAAATTGATCAAAGTTTTGATCATCAATAAAGTTGTGCAACTCAAAGTCATTGCTCTGCTTCAGAGGATTTCCAAATGCATCCATTTTTTTTTCTTTGGCCAAAATTGATTGTTAGTGATCATATTGATCTTAGTGCATGATTTATACGATTTATCCGTGTGAATGGAATCTTAACCGGATTTTTTTTCTTTTTAACTTTGTAAGTGTTAATAATATTAAATGGGGTTTAAATAAAATATATATATAGCATACAAAACAAAAACAAAAAACAAATCTTGACTTATAACCAGTTTGTTATTTTCATGTTGCCCTCAAAATCTTATACACTGTCTTGATCTGGTTGATTACAGCAAATCTTCGTTTTCCTTTGAAATACGTTTTAATTAATTAAGTATAAAGTGTAGGTCTTGTCTAATATATTTTCTAGCTAGAGCTGGAAAATTTGACACGATCCGATTACCCAACACAAACACAACATAAATAAATGGGTATAGGTCGTCAAATTTAACACGATTATTAAATGGGTCGGGTCTGGGTCAACACGATTTTTTTCCATGTCGGGTTTGGGTTAAAATTCTTGACCCATTTACCCGATCAATGACCCGATTATATTTTATATTTTAAAATAATTTAAATATTCTTATAATTAAAACTTAAATATTAGAGATGATTTTCTTTTTTTTATTATTTAAAAGGGTGAATATAAACACAGTGTTTATTTATAAAATTTTACATACATTTAGAGCTTCAATAGTATAAATGTGTAAAAATTGATAGACATGTATATTTTATAGTATTGATATATAATATTATATATATATATATATATATATATATATATATATATTCAATAGTGTAAATGTGTAATATATTGGTAGATATATAAATTTTATAATATCGATAAATTATGTATGTATGTATGTGTGTATTTATGTACATACGTATGTATGATAGTGTGTAAATATTTTATGTAACTTTTGTTCAATATATAGATATTAAATGGGTTATTGGGTAATTCGATTATTTTTCCGTGTCGGGTTTGGGTCTCAATATTTTGACACGATTATTAAATGGGTCGGGTTTGGATCGACCTAAATTTGACACGACACGAAGCTGACACGACCCAATGACCCATTTTGCCAGCTCTATTTCTAGCTACGCTATAATTATAAGTTGTAGCAGAACTATACTATAATCATGTAAATTTAGTCTTGGTGTACTGATCTCAATTTCGATATACAAAAAGTTAACACATCTCTCTTACGACATTCATCTTGCATCAAAATTCCAACATATTTGCGATTTACTACTGATCAAGTTCTTTCTTTTCTCCTATATATTTACATGTTTAGGGTCTAAATCTTTTAACAGATCGGAAGAAAATTTATCCTACTAAATTTTGAGTGTGAAAGGAATAAAATACCAAAACACATTGGTTTAGGGGTACGTTCTCCCTTAGATGGAATCAATCGAAAGATCACTGACTGGATTACTAATTCAAATAAGGACTCTTAATTTATTCAATAAGCTAATTATAAAAAGAAATCTAGTATTACAGTCATCAATAACAAATAGGAAAATGTTTTGTCTAAATATATTATTAGTGATATAGACAACCTACAACAAGTCTATAGGTTTTAATTTGTACAGGATTTTAAGAAGTTACATCAAATGCTTTCAATATGTAAGTAGGTATTTACTTCAGCAAAGAGTTGTTCACCATGGATGCTGGCTGCAAAACCATGTACAAGATACAACCTTAATTAATATATAGAAATGGAGGGATCAGAGGGGGAAAAAAAAATATCGACAGAACCATTGGGTTAATAATCTCTAATATTGAGTGAATTACTTAGTTAAATAATTTTTTATTTTGAAAAATTACCCAATTCAAGTTTGTTTTATTATAATAGTTTCTGGTTTTCACTTGTGGTGTGTCAGATTCATTTGAGTTTAAAGTTACATGGAGAAAAATATTATTTTACCCTTAAAAAATGTAGATATGATAACTACTAATTAAAGTTATAACGTGTATGTTTTGAAATTTTTTTTTTAAATATGGAGATTAACTGATTAATTGACTTTTTAAATGTACTTTCTATTTGATGACTACAAGTATCTTATTTTATTTTTTATTAAAAAAATTGGTCTTTTAGGAGATATCCGATAAAAAATAAAAATAAATGAAATGAGGAATATCACTTTTGTGTAGCATTCCTTTTCCTAATAATTTTTTTTTTGGTTGAAATTTCGCACCTTCACTGGTTGCAGCTGCTTGATAATTGTTAAATAAATGCATGATCTTCTCAAATTCAAAAATTCTAGTCCTAGATCATGCTACAGAGTCAACCTCTCTTGACCTCTTGATGTTGATGATTTGGAAAATATAAACACGGGAGGCATGCATGTAGCCGGCATCTCGTTACCATCTGCTAATTTGGTCACCATGTGTCTCTTAACATAAAAATGTAAAAGCACAGTCACTAAGCCTTAACTAATCATTAATTAATTGGATTCAGCTACCTTACATCAGCTCTAAGGTAGAGCAGCTCTTAAACTTAGACCAGCTCTTGAAGTCGTTGGATGCACTTTGTCGTAATTGTTTTAAATTTAAGTACAGTCATCCAACGGTTCAGGTAACTACTCTATCTTGGAGTTGATCTAAGGTAGCAGCTGGCTAATTTCAAATAGTTAAACCGATACTTAACTAGTTACACGATTTATGTCTGTCCAAACATACCATTGGATGAAATGGCAATAAATGTCCACTGCACACCCGTGTTAGTTTTGCAAGATGCCATGAAGCTGACAGTTTCACACTTATTTTTAATTAATTTTTCGCATCCCCTTGCTGAGTTAATTTATTCATTCTCTTTAATTAAGCTATTGAATCATTTTATCATGATCTGAATTTTTTCAGAGTAAATATTTATGTGCTAATTAGTAAAAAATTAATAAAGTTAAACAATTATATACATATATTATTTTTAAAATATGTATGACATGAAATTTTTAACAATTAAGGAGAATTCTTAGTAACAAAAAAAATTGTAAACCATATTTGAGGTAACCTCAAATCTCAACACATAGCCAGGAATGATGCTGAGTAGAATTCAAAACTCGGCGACTACTTTCAAAATTCTAATTAACTTGGAACATTTTAACATGGGCATGAAGATTGCATAATCGCATAGTTGATAATATACTCAACTTAGTGAGAATTAGAAACTTTTTAAGTGGGTCGAGGCCTGGTTTATGTATTCACAACCGTTAT
Organism: Citrus glauca; assembly: GCA_029633175.1. NCBI lineage: Eukaryota > Viridiplantae > Streptophyta > Magnoliopsida > Sapindales > Rutaceae > Citrus > Citrus glauca. Next base: position 32,692,818 of record JAQOOD010000008.1, read on the forward strand.
ATCTGATCTTTACCTAAAATTCAAATCAGATGAACTCAGAATTTGTAAAATCAACCAATTTGAGCCCTTACTAATTAATTTGTCGTCGCTTATTGGACCATTCACCTTAAAGGTTAACTTCACAAAATATGGATATGGGCGGTGATATTACAACACCCACCCTTTTTGGAATGACACCCCAACAATTTTATCTTAGAAAACTTCTACACAAGGATATTCTTTCTTGTGGTTTGAATGATGTAGAAAAGTCAAGAGTTCAGCACATGCATGTAGCATCCAAATTTCAAAAGGTTAGTACGGAAAGCATGCGATTTATCAAAGTCCACCAAACAAATGGAGAAAGATGGAAAAGTTGACAAATTTGTAAAATTGAGACAAATGGGCTTCATTGAAAAGTTGCTTAAGTTAGGTGGACTAGTGTAAGTGTGAAGTCTATAAATTGAAGTCATTTCTTAATTTTATTGTATTTCAATATTAAGATAAACAATTCAAGTGAAGAATTGTTGAGAGAGTGGATAATTGGAGAGTGTGTGTATTTGAGAAGTTTTTTCTTTTAAGTGTGTAAGACTACTAGGTGTATTTGGGTTTTGAAAAGTGAAGTTTCTTTACTCAAATATTATACTATAATAATTGTTAATAATACAATTATTTTCTCTTGCTCCGTGGACATAGGCAAAATTATCGAACCACGTAAAGTTCTATGTCCTTTATTTTTTTAATGATTATTTAGTGAGCTTAATTCTGCATTCCAAGCACAACAAGTGATATCAAAGCAACAACAAGATTGATTTTAATAAAAGCATCTATAACTTCATGCCTTCACGTGTTGAAGTTGATTTTCCCATCAAACTTTTCAAAATCGATATTCTGACCTCCTATAACAAGTGTTGATTGGCAATGTGACAAGTCTCATCTCCCACCTGAAGTGTCTCCAAGAATAATCTGGGTAGATCTCTCCCACTTCTAGAAGTTTCACCGTCTATCATTTTCTTAATAAATTATTCACACCTTAGAGATCAGTACAAATGGAAAAATGTACCAAGAAAGTTCTCAAGAAAGACTGGAGGAGTCACATCGATCCCACTTAAAACCTAGTCTCTTTAGAATCTTATTGCATTTGTGACAGAATTTTCTTAGATATGTGTTGAGTGTTAGAAAGTGCATATTTATAAAGGAGAAAATCGTTATTTTATATATCAAGTATTACTAACAACCCTTACTTTTATGTATTTAAGTTTCTTGTAATTTAATTATGTGTGTTTTATTTTAATTAAGTATTTTATGTATTTTAGGGGTATTATAGTCATTTCACAATAAACGAGAGATCAGATGGCAAAACGGACATCATTTTTGAACTCAGGACGGTCGAAAACCTAAAGAGGAGCATAAAAGGAAAAATGGGTATTATTCACATATACGGTACTATTCACATGTACGGGTACCATCTACGTTACTGTTCACGGTACTGTTCACATAACGGATCAATGACGTAGCATTGACCGATAACGTAGCATTGATTGATGACGTGTCATGATCCTATTAGGCTAAAATTCTTATGTACTGTTTATGGTGACGTGGCAGTATATTAGTGTACCACAAAACGCGCGTACGGTACATACAACACAGGGGATTAGTTACTGTGCAAATAGTGGTTGAACCGCGTTACTGCATAAATAGTGGCTGTTGACTGATGACGTGGCGAAATCCTGAGCGTCCAAACTGTTTTTAATTCGATGGTCATGATTTACTCGATGTATCTATAAAAAGGGGGCCTCCCCCCTAATTTGGCACCTCTGAATCCATTTTTGGGATTCATTTTCTGTAATTCTCTCTCTATCTTGTATTTTCTACGTATTTTAATAAATTCTAATTTTGCCCCTAGTTCAACTATGAGTGACTGATTTTCTTTCAAGTTTGGGTTGAAGGTAAAGTCTCAACATGTGTCATGGGCTTAATTTGGTAAATTTACTTTCTCTTCTCCTCTAGTTTTTGTGGATTTTTTAACTTCTTATCGACAAATAATACTAATCTTGTCTAGTACTACCTTGGTTTCACCGGCACCCTAGTATAAGATTATTATTATTTGGCACGATAAGCCCTTAGCACCATATTTATTAGAGCGTGGTTCATGAGGTGTGGATTCCCCCCTCATGATTTAATTGGTATTAATAAGGAATATTTAGCCCATGATGCATGTTGATACGGATCCAGATATCCAGGTACGTCATCTCAATAGATTTATCTTCAATTTTGTTCTGGTCATTTAAATTCCAATTTTAGAATTTATTCTCGCATTTCAATTCCAAGTTTAGGATAATCAAAATCAATTTCATCAATCCAACCACCCATTTACAGAATTAATTCTATAAATAATTAAAATCCACCTCCTCGTGGGATCGACACTCGTCACCATTGATCTATACTACAACAGATTCGTGCGCTTGTGAGTTCAATAAAATTTGCACAACAACATGCACAAATCTACACTCCTGCACGAGCTATTGATCCTTCCAAGTATAAAATGTTGGCTCCACCGTATTTATGAACAGTTCTGTATATGTAAATAGTATTGTTACCCCAAGTACGAACAATTAGCTATGATACCACTTGTTGTGCGTGAAATGTAGAATCAAACACACTAATAATCATTGAAAAAATAAGGGACACATAATTTTACGTGGTTCAGCAATTTTGCCTACATCCGCAGGAGTAAAAGAAAATAATTGTATTACTAATAATTTTTAGAGTACAATATTTTAGTAAACAACCCTCACTTCTCAAAACTCAAATATACCAGGTACTCTCACTTGCTTAAAATGAAAAATCTCTTAAATACAAACACTCTTCAATTGCTCAGTGTCTCAACAATTCTTCACTTAAATTGTTTCTCCTAATGTTGGAATGCAATAAAATGAAGAAATGACTTCAATTTAAAGGCTTGAAGCTTGCATTATTCCACCTAACCCAAGCAATTTTCCAATGGCGCCCATTTATCTCAATTTGACAAATTTGCCAACTTTTCTATTTTTCTTCATTTGTTTAGTGGCCTTTGATAAAGTGCATACTTTCAATACTGACCTTTTAAAATTTGGATACTACATGCATGTGCTCAACATTGACTTTTCAATAATTTTCCAACTCGGCGAAAATTTATCCAAATTTGAGACGATTACCAACAAACTGTTATCCCCAAAGTAATCATTTATTAAGGATCCAAAACGGTTATGTTGCTTTTGATTACGTAGGTAGTCAAAAGCGACATAGCCATTTTGGATTCATAATAAATTATTACTTTTGGGATAACAGTTCGTTGGTAGTCGGCTCAAATTTAGACAAATCTTCGCCGATGTGGAGAATTATTGAAAAGTCAATGTTGAGCACATGCATGTAGTATCCAAATTTCAAAAGGTCAGTATTGAAAGCATGCAATTTATCAAAGGCCACCAAACAAATGAATAAAAATTGAAAAGTTGGCAAATTGGTCAAATTGAGATAAATGGGTGCCATTGGAAAATTACTTGGGTTAGGTGGAATAATGCAAGCTTGAAGCTTATAAATTGAAGCTATTTCTTTCTTCTATTGTATTCCAACATTAGGAGAAACAATTCAAGTGAAGAATTGTTGAGACACTGAGTAATTGGAGAGAGTGTGTATTTGAGAGATTTTTCCTTTCAAATGTGTGAGAGTACTGAGTGTATTTGAGTTTTAGGATGTGGGGTTTCTTTACTCAAATATTGTACTCTAAAAATTGTTGGTAATATAATTATTTTCTTTTACTCTTGCAGACGTAGGTAAAATTGCCGAACCACATAAAATTCTGTCTTTTATTCTTTCAATGATTATTTGGTGCGCTTGACTCCACATTCCATGCACCACAAATGAGTTGTGTCCCCCCTCGGTATAGCTTGTTGGTTTTGTTGTTGCTTTGTTCCTCTAGTCCAGATTAATTTTCAAAAATATATATTGCTTATCTAAAAACACAAAAAAATAAATAAATAAAAGTTGGAATTTTTTTTTAAAAAAGAAAGCAAACTTTCATAACTTTAAAAAAAAAAGATACAACAGATGAGATGGGCATGTGCCCAACCACCGAACAGGTTCATTGACATTTAAAGCATTCTTGGCTAAAACATGAGCAATGTCATTACAACAACGTGGAGCAAATTGCACTTTAACCTCCTTAAGCCTCTGTATATGGTTTTGGACTTCCGACATGATCCATGAAAGCTCTGCATTGTTCCTATTTTGTTTTGCAGAAATTTGATTAACTGACTCTAGACAATCACTCTCCATAACCAAGGATTGAATTGCTACTCCTCCTGCTACTTCAAATCCCATATTTATAGCTTCAGCTTGGGTATATGTTATGTTGTCAAAAAACTTGGATGTTTTCATAGCTGTAGCTACAAAACTACCTTCTGAATCTCTGATTAAAATTCCCAGCCCCACCCTCTGCTCATGAATCTGAATTGTCGCGTCTGTATTGACTTTAAACCACCTCTGGGGGTAGGTTTCCATGTTAGCTCATTTTTCTTCCTTGCGTTTGTCTGTATATGGGGAGACTTGACTCTTCTATAAGCTTCAACTGTTGCTTCAGCTTTAGCCACTGGGATTGCAGGGTCCTCTTTCTTTCTTTAAAAAATGAGAAGATTTCTTGAGTGCCAAATTGCCCAGCACAAAGTCACAAAAAACTCCAAGTCTTTTGTGTTTCTTTTTCCTTCTAATTCTTGTCTAACCGTTAAGATATTTTGGTTTGCCAGACCATCAAGATCCATTTTGAAACTGGTTTAATACCACATTTTTTTAGAAAACTTACACTCTATAAGAGCATGGAAAACATTTTCTCTCTTCTTTCCACATCTTTGGCACCAAGGATCCTGCAAAACTTTCTTTTTCCACAGATTTCTTGTAGTAGGTAGTAGATCATAGGCTGCTCTCCACATGAAGATCTTCGTTTTTTCGGGGAATTCCAGCTTCCAAATGCCATTCCAATCCATTTGCCTTGCTTTTGAAAAGCTTGGTTGGTCCGTAAACTTTAAATGAAAAGCAACCTAATATCCACTTTTAACAGCGTACACGCCTTGCTTATCATAAGCCCAAATCATTTGATCCGGTTTTAGAGTTCATGGGAGAGGGATCTTTAAAATTTTCCCAGTATCTTCAGGATCAAAGTGCTGCATTATAATGCTTTCATCCTATTTGTGCTCCTCATAATCAAAGTTGAGACAGTCGATTCCAAAAGCAATGAAGCTTTGGAGAGAATCGTGAAAGAAATAGGTCTAGAAATCCATCTACTTTGATAAATTTTCAAATGTTTTCCATCTCCAATTTTCCATCGCATCCTGTTGTGAAGCACTTGCCTTCCCCACAAGATACTTCTCCAAATGAAGGAATGATTGTATCTGGGCTTTGCTTGTAGCAAATTGGAATGCTTGAAATATCTTTCTTTCAGAACTCTAGCCATCAGAGACTTTGGATAGTGAATCACCCCACACCATTGCTTTGCTACTAGAGCTTGGTTGAAATATGTTAGGTCTCTAAAACCCATCCCACCCTTACCTTTGGCTTTGCACAATCTATCCCATCTAGCCCAATGAATATGTCTCTGATCTTTCTTCGAACCCCACAAGAATTCTGCTATTGTTTTTTGAATATCAATACAAAGACCTAACAGAAGCTTGAACACACTCATAGTGAATGCAGGAATTGCTTGAGCTATAGCTTTAATGAGCACTTCTTTTCCCCCACTTGAAAAGGGCTTGATGTTCCAGTTAGAAATCCTATTTAAGACTTTAAGCTTGATATTGTTGAAGAAACTCCCCTTTTTCCTTTCAACCATTGATGGCAGCCCGAGGTATTTTTCATGGTTGGACACAACATGAAACTTGAAAATATTTTTTTACAGTGGTAACTTGATTTGCGTGAACATTTCCTCTAAAGAACATTGATGATTTCTCATAATTGAAAATATGTTCGGATGCTATAGCATAACAATAAAAAATGGCTTTTAAGTTAGTGCAATATTCAGTTGTGGTGAAGATAAAGTTGTCGTTCGCAAAAAGAAGATGAGAAATAGACAAATCTCAGCTGAATTTTAGCCCATGAATCAAGTGTATTGATTCTGCTTGCACCAAGAGATTTGAGAACGCCTCTGCACATAGGATAAACAAGTAAAGAGATAAATGCCAACCTTGCCGTAAACCTCTCTGGGGACGAATCAAACCCTTAGCCTCTCCATTTATCAAAACATAAAAGGAGGATGTTGATATACATCTCATTATCAGGCTCACCCATTTTTTTGAGAAGCCTAGTCTTTGCATAGTACAAGTAAAAAAATTCCACTCTCTTCTGTCATAAGCCTTACTAATATCAAGTTTCAAAGCCACAAAACCATTCTTTTTTTCCTAAACTAAGCCTTATTTTGTGGAGACATTCATAGCCTATGATAATGTTATAAAAAATAAGTCTCTGGGGAATGAAAGCACTTTGAGTTGGAGATATGATGTGATGCGACACATGCTTAAGCCTATTAGCTATAGTTTTTGCTACAATTTTGTATATTACATTACGCAAACTAATAGGCCTATACTTAGTTACTTTTCTAGGCTTTTCAGTTTTTGGTATCAAGGCAATAAAAGTATAGTTTAGTAGAGCAATGGTACTTTCCTCATTCAAAATGTACAGGCTGGTTGTCAACACTCCTCTACTTATAGACTGCCAATGCTTTTGGAAGAAAGCTGCTGGAAAACCATTAGGACCTAGTGCTTTTATGGGGCATATTTGAGCTAAGGCTGCTGAGACTTCATCTTCGGTGAAAGGTTGATCCAACTCTTCATTCATCTCTTCAGTCACTTTACTTGGCATGAAAGCTGCTTCAATTTGATCTTGTGAAGACCTTGTCAATATGAACAGATTAGCAAAATAATCACAAAACATCCTTGTGATATCTTCTGTTTCCTTAGTCCATTTGTCCTGTTCATCTAAGATTCCCTATATTTTGTTCTTCTTTTTTCTTGATGAAGCTTTTGCATGGAAGAATTTTGTGTTTCTATCCCCCTCTCTAAGCAAATCTGCCCTAGACCTTTGCTTCCAATAGATTTCTTCATCGGAGAGGATTACATCAATTTGTCTATCAATGGTTTTAATTCTATCCCCATTTTCATGCTGCAAACTTTGTAACTGCAGGGAATTTAATTCCTCCATTAGTAGCTCCAGCTTCTTTTTTCGGCCTCCAAATTTTCCCTTACTCCAATATTTCAAATGAGCTATGAAATCTTTTACAGCTTTTCTAAAAGTCTCGACCTCGTTTTCTCTACCCCACCCTCTAAATTCAAGACACTCACGCTTAACTATTTGCTTGTACTGATCATAATAACTCCAACAATCCTCATAATGGAAACGTCTAATTGATCTTCTCTCATAACTTCTTGCCTTGCCTTTTTCTTCTATGTCCATCAAAACTTGTTTGTTGTCCGATGTCCAGGTTACTAAAGTTTCTACTGCAGTTTATAGAAAACACTACCTCAGCACTTGCTACACAAAAAACGATCCAAATGTTCAATTAAATCAGGATTGTACCTTCTATTCTACCATTGCCTCGCTAAACTCATGCATCAGTCTAACATCCTTACTGTTACCTCACATTTTCTCACTTGGCCGCATGATTTCATTGAAATCACCAAAACAAAGCCACGGTAAAGAAGAGAGAGTAGATAACCTCTTTAACAACCTCCATGTATGATGCTTTTGTCCTATAGCTGGATGTCCATAAATTCTTGTACACCTCCAATAGCTTCCTTTTTCAGTATACACAATTGAGTCAATGTGATGTTTATTGTAGGACTGAATATAAACATTGACCTCTGAGCTCCACAACATTGCTAAGCCACCCCATATACCTTTTCTTCCAACTACAAAACAATTTTCAATGTTTAGTTTTTCACTTTTTATTTTCATTTACTTTGGCACCAGTTTTGTTTCGCAAAAGAAAACTATATGAGGCCTATAAATTTGGAGAACTTTTCTTGCTTTACGGAACATCCGGTCCTTCCCTAAACCCCAGACATTCCAACTAAGGATCCTCATGGCTATCAGCGGGGCTGGCAACCAGCCTTCGCCGTTAAATTTTTAACTTTTTTAACTGCCATCTCTATGTCTCCTTTCACTTCTCCCTCGTTCATTTCCACACTTAACATTTGTTTTGCTTTTGGCGCTGTAAATGGTGGTCATAACAGGGCTACCTATTTTCTTCTTTTTAACTTCTGGGCTTTGCCAGTTAGCTTCACTAGCTTGTCTCTTTTTTGCTGAGCTCCCTTACTTGATAGCCACATTTTTTTCTCCAACTCTTGCTTGAGTCTTCCATTTTCTTCCTTTGGGCTTAATTCTTTGAGTCCATTGCCCACCATCCACTTCCTCTATCGTCTTATCAGTTTAGGCTGAGTTTTTATTTTTAGCTTGCTGTAGAGCCATACTTTGAAGTGGTCCCAAAACTTCTACCCTTTCCCGCTCTTTATTCCCTTTTTTTTTTTTTCATTTTCCCCTTTCGGTTTAGCTCTAGAATTCTGACCTGCCCTCAACTGCTCCCTTTTTTTTTCCCATTCTTCCCCCTCTGGCTCTTAATTCCATGTGGTATTGACATTACTAGCTATCACTTTTGATGTTTGACCATTAATGTTTGATAGCCTCGAGAAGCCCCCATCTTGCATTGAATGCTCCTCAGCATCCTTTGACTCGTGATTCTGGTTCAAGTTCAAACCATCATCTAGAACCGGTTTATCTGTAATAGCTTGGATCTGCATATTTGTAGAAACTGGATCAGTAGAACTTGATGAGGACAGCTCTTTGCTCATTTGTTTTTGCATTCCATCGTTCTCTTCCCCTGTTTTGCTTCACTAATTCAACCCTGTTTGTAGCCTTTATCCATAGTCCATATAACAAATCCTCTTTAGTTTGGTTTTTAAACTCCTTACACTCCCCGTTTTGGTGGCCAATGTGACCACAATAATAACAAAAGTCAGGCAATCTTTTATATTAAATCGTGATTGGAATATCTTCTTTTTCACCTTCTTCTTGTTCAAGTGATAGGAGTGTCATTAAAGGCTTAGTAATATCGATTAATACTCTAAGTCTAATAACGGCACCAGTGCATTCTCCATTAGCATCTGTCCAGACTTCTTCCACTTTTCCTATGGCCGCTCCCAATTCTGATATTGTTTCCTTTTCCATACACATAACTGGCATATTTTTTAGTTGCACCCAAAAGGATGCATATGTAAAGGACAACTTTGACATTTCTCCAATCCCACTTGGTTCTATGAATATAATAAGCGCGCCATTAAAGTGCCATGGGCCACCCGCTATTGCTCTCCTTTTATTAGCTTCTGTTGCAAACCTGAACATGAACATATTTTCCCCCATAGTATCTACCTTCACTTCTCTGGTTGTCTGCCATGCTTGTTGCATTGCTAACTTTAACCCCTCTTTTTTTACATTTCTATTTGTCAACACTTTACCCACAAGGCATCCAGCAATTATCTTCTCTCCTTTGGATGTCATTCCACTCTTAAAAGACATTTTGCCTTCCTCATCTCCTTTACGGGTTATAGCTTTACATTTTCGAATCAACTCCTTTGTATCCATATTGAACTTTCTTTTACCTCTACTTCAGATCCACCCAGCCTTAACTTGACTACTCACCAACTCGCTATTTTGATCTAAGAAGTTTTTACAAACCTCCTCAACTAGAAAGATAAAAGATTTTGGAAAGATAAACCCAACCAGTAGGTAAAAAAACGAGAGTCCTAAAGACTCTATTAACCTTCCGTTCTCAAAGTTTTCTCTGAAAACTTTAGAACGAAAAACGTCCATTATATATAAAAAAAAAAATTGGAATGTTAGTTGAACTTACATGGGTGTCCATTGATTACTTATTCTAAAATAATTGTTGTTTTGTCTTAGCTCTAATGTCTTTAATTGTTGCCACATTCTCTAATTTTAGCATAGATTTTCAGGCTTTAAAATCATCCAGGCAAACAAATAAATTAATAAATAATTTGCAGCTATGTGTCGCGGACCGCCCAATTCGCTAGCCCAATTGCCCACAATTTTGGGCTAGAGAGCCAACACAAGGCCAAGAGTGCTAGCTTGGCCCAATTCCAGAAAATTCTAGGCAACTCTAGCACAATTGACTTGTAAATACTCTAGAATTCTCTATACAATTCCAGCACATGTAAATAGCTAGAATATTGTAGAATTCTCTAGAATCTCTAGAGCTTGGCAAGCCTCCCCTATAAATACGGGATGGCATTTGGTATTTGTATCCAACAAACTCAACAACAAACATTGTAATCTCTCTTTGTGCAATACAAGTTCTTTTCTTGGCTCAATTGCTCTCTTCTCTAGTTTGAGAAGCTCTAGGCTTACTTAGCAACATTCGGCAAGTTGACTAAGTGCCGCACGGGTTAGCTGCGCAAAATACTCATCCCGTGACATATAGCTCTCTTCCGTTAATTGTTACATTTTTTGATTTTGGTCCTGCTGAAGTGGTTAAAGTGCTGGAATAATTAGGACCCAATTAATGGGATATATGGCATAATTAGGCCTAAATTGGTTAAAGTTTTGGCCCAATGACATCTTTTTGATATGAAATATGCCCTACAAATCATTACACAAGTTTCCTTATAACCCTGTTAGAAAAGTTTATCTTGGACATACGAGATAACAAGAATCTGAAACAATATAGAAGTTTGCTTTTGATTCAAAACTGCAGTTGTTGATTTTTCTCAAACATTACAAAAGTTTGTAAGTGATTGTATCATTATTCAAAATAAAATCTGACGAACACATAAAAAGTTCACTCTGCCCTTTTCCGAACAAGTACTCTAAAATGAGCTCAAAAGCATTAGGTGTATTTGCAGCTAAAGACACCAGCAAAGCATTAGTGTTGGGGATTCTCGTGCGTGCATGGAAATAAAAAGCTCCATACGATGATCCCTGAAGTTCCGCAATGATTACTCTAATGGCAATCTTGATATTGCATGGATATGCTAGGTAGAAAATGGCGTTACAACATCAAATCCTTGATTCAGAAGAGCACCAGTCACCCACAGCCTCAAATTTGGCAAGTTCATGTTTTGTTCACAATCTTTCACCTGTTTATTTTTTTTTTCCAAAGGCAATTGATCATCAGTTACCTATACTTTTGAAAAACAATAAACACAAAGAGAGAAAAGGAGGAGATGGGGTTACATTTAAATTGAATGTTAACACCAGTCTCTCAGGTTCTGTAGCAAAATTGAAGTTTTGAACATCGAAGCTCGTCAAGGACTCAAGAGCCTTGTAAAGTGAAACAGCCACACCTTGCCCTCCGTTGCTTACCAATCTCAAGTAAAACCTTCTTTCCTCCACTTGAAATACATCAATCTGAAAATTAAAAAAATAAATAAATAACTTAAACTAATTTTTAAATTAATGGCATTCAAGAATAATTTTCGGACAATTCAGTTGACTGATATTGTGTATATATGAACCTGCATTATCTTCTTGCAAATTGGCTGTAAGTTGCCGCTGAGAACTTGAGTCTTCTTTGGCTTTTGAATTGGCTCTTGATTTTTTTCTGATCCAGCCATGGAATATTCAAGACTGGCAATCTCAGCTTTTAGCTTCCTAACCTGCATTTGCAGCTCTTGCAAATACGACACAGCATCTCCAATGATCGAGGCCTTATCCATCTGCACATTAAACCCATCAAACATCATTAAAAAAATTCAACCAAAAAAATTACAATCTTCACGTACATTTTTTCTAAATGCGCACATGACATAACATGTTTGAAAGCTCCGGACAGATACGTGCGTATACGTACCTTACTTATGTTCGGAACCAGTGCACGCAATCCATAGAGCTTCTCCTTCATCTTTCCTCTCCTCTTTCGCTCCGAAACCAAAGTTCTCGATCGATCAGCCTTCTTGTTCCTAGTACTTGTTGTAGTCGCGGTTCTTGTTGCGCCTGAAGAATCATCTCCATTATTTTCTTCCTCCCGGTGCTCCCCCTTCATGTCCCCATCTAAATCCGGAAATGATGAGTTAAGAACAAAAGTAAGATCGTCAGACACCATTGTACCTGCCGCAGTACCGTTAAAATGACCAAACACATCGTTCTGTGTCGAACCAATGAATTGGGTGTCGGCAAAACATCCGTTAATGAGATCACAATCAAAACTGGCAAGTGGGTCCTCGTTTTCGCCTCGAATAAGATCAATGAATTGATCAAAGTTTGGACCGTCAATGAAATCATGTAATGTGAGAGGGTTTTCAAATTCATCCATTACTAATTTGATGGTGATCAGAGTTTTTTTTTTTTTAATTTCTTGCTAAACAATATTGGCACTCTACATTGTTATATATAGATTGTAAATAACTAAATGCAAATTTAATAATTTTATTTATTTGTTTTTTTATTTCAAATTCTGTGTGAAAGGAATCACACAGTGGGATCTGTGACGTTGGAAGGTTTTAATAACAAATTTAACTCTTCCAGATAATTTATTGTATGTATATATCTTGAAATGACATAACTCAAGTAAAATAAAAAACTTTGTTTGATCACCACATAATTGATTGATTTATTTTAACTTATGAGTCGTGTATCTACTTGATGGTAATAGAAGTTTATTGTATTTAATTTAATCCAAATCTTGAGTGTGGAAGGGATCAAAACGGGAGTTTATAATGATTGTAACGGGTTCGCTGCGTTATTATAAAAGCATTAAGAAATATTTTGCTCACGAAAAGCTTTAGTTAGAGGAGGATCCAGGTTAAAATTTATACATGAATAAGTTAATTTTGATTTTAACTCTTTGTGTGTTTCCGGAATTTTTTTCTCTGGGCTCAAACATCTCAAAGAATGGTCAACTATCAAAGAATTTTAGGAATCAATAATTCTAATTACATTCTTTTCAACTTCTATATCATCGATCTCATATTTTTTGTTTATGTCAATTGTGAAAAACAAGCATGGAGGCGTGCGGCATATCTCAATAGTTTGATCATCACTCATCAGAAATGTGACTTTATTTTACGAGAAACAACCAAGTCAAAAACTTGACGTAAATATTTAATTAAGTAAGCTTCGAAAGGGGAAAGACTCTGCTTAATAAAAACAAACAAATATATATAATGCATGTCAGCTACCTGATTAAAGCTTAGTTCTTTCTGGGGAAGGTGGAAACTGAGACTAGATTAAGAATAGATAATTGATGATAAGATCAACATCAACTCTTAGATAAGCTGTAGCGTTTTTAAAACTCTTAACAATATTTAAATAGCTTGATTGATTGAAGAACTAATATTTCTAAATCTCTTTTTAAACTTCTTTTTCGTCTCCTAGTGTCAATTTTTTTCCCCCTTAATCCCAACTTAATTATGACATATTATTTGAGATTTTGTTAAACCCCAGGTCTTTTCATGTCAACACACCAAATTTTGAATAATGTGTGTGACTTTACGCATGTGATGACCTCGCCTAAATAATAATCACACATAATTGTACAAAGTTGTAGTATAGTCATTTTCGGCACGTTATTACAAGTTGTTAAAATATCCACTTAATAGTATTACCATTTTCATGGAAGCATGAAGAACAACAATAATTTGCTTAAAAAGTTAAATAATATATACTAAATCTCTCAAGTAATATTCAAAAAATTTACATCTCAAGCGTTAATTAATGTGGCTCTCATTTATTAGATAATGAACAATTTCCTAGCTTATGAATTAGATCAAAAAATTATAGTGCACCTGAATTGATAATGGATGTTTAATTATAAGATCGACTCCAGCTCAGATAAGCTATCATGTTCTCTAATTACATATTATATGCGCAAAGAATCTATTGAGCCTTAATGAAATTGTTTTAAGTTATTATATTTAATTAATTGAATGTGTGCTACAACATATATATATATATATGTGTGTATGTGCAAAACATGCGATTGCACGACGAGGGAACGTGTTCAATGCAAATGGCCACATCCCACTCGCATGTATTCATATTTGAATCCTCAAATCCAATACGTATTATATTTCTTTATACATACCAATCACGATGGGACAAGTACTAAGTCAAAGCGTTTTCAATTTTTAGCCCATTTTTGGAGGCATGACATCATGAATTTGTTTGAAAGAACTTTCACTCAATAGTGTTTATAAAATTATTATAGTGTAAAAAAAAAACTGAACCTTTATTAAAAAATAACTTTTATAAAATTGAACACTCAATTATTGTGCTTAAATTAAATTATTATAGTCAAATTTGTTTGGGTAATTCAATCAGATAATAGTGTATTGAATAGAAATGTTTGTTTGTTTTTTTTCTCTCGCTCTATCTTTTTTTTTTTTTGGTGAATTGTTACGTCAAAATTTCATTCCAACCAATGGAACTATTATTGTATATTAAAAAATAAATTGAGATTACTATTGCATTAGAGATCATACTATATGAGCTTGACATGATACATTCAAAAAGTTTTCATATCATTCCCTTTTGTTTAATTAGGCTCTTCTAACTAATGTCATGTTAGATTTTCTAAATCTTACAAATTCGGGCCTCATAATTAGAAGGAAATCATTCTATGAGTTTATAACATAATTAATCAACCATCTAAAAATATGGATATTAGAAGAATAGCAGTGAGTGAACAATTAAAAGCAATAGCTAATTAATGTGAATTTTATTAATAACAAAATTAAACAACTGCAAAAACAACAACTGAAAATCACGGAACAAACAACCAATAAACAGCAGAGAAAGAAAAAAATAACGAAATAAAGAAAATAAACCCGAGACCTGTAACACAATTTCCTTAAAATAGATTTACCACCTACTGCAATGCTTTAAGTTTGTTGGTAACTATTTTCAGGATACAATATGTATGAGTTATCTGTCAAGAACAGACAAATAATTTTGGCAAACCACAACAACGAAGAAACTCGATTAAAAATCAAGATGTTCAAAAGAAGAAAAGAAATTTTTAAGCGCTTTATGAAAAAACAGAAGAGGAAGCTACCTTTTTATACACATGAGGGAATGTAATAGTAGTATAAAATTGAATTTCCAAATTCAATATATTCGATTTAGTGTTGTAAGTTGTAACAGCCCATCAAATTGCATAACAGTGCACGTGTAAAGAGAGTCTTTATCCTAAAAATTCTTGCTCATACATGGATAAGTATCAAATATAAACACAAATTCTTTAGCTTATTTTTTCCTTGTAGGAAAAATCTCATTTCCTTTCAAATGTCTAACTTCAATGATACACTTTGATATTTAATTTCTCATTCACCCAAGCACTATTTTGAGTAAATAAACATACACTTTCAAATTGTTTGTGGAGTAGAATCCAAATATTTTAAGATTTTTCACTTTCACTTAGTGGAATTCACTCAAAATGTGCCCTCAAAATAACATATTAATATATTATTTTTCAACAATGGATACACAAGAATCGCCGCGGATAAATTTATAGATTTATCCACCTTCTAGACAAATCAAAGGGAGAAGAAAGACGTGCGACGAGAGCTATATTTTTATTGAAAGAAACAAATGGTTTTGGTAGATTCCATATGCAAATCAAGGGAAGGGATCAAGGAGAAGCTTCGAGAAAAGAGATTTTCTGCTTACAAAAAATAAAAAAATAAAAACGATTTCAACTAACAAACGCAACTTATGAGTTTCCCTAAATGCTAAAGTTCTGTGATTGTTACTAATACAGTGTTCGAGAATTTTGAGTTATTTTTGTTGCTATATGTGAGTATGGGTCTGATGACAACGATTCTTTATACATCTTCTTCTACTTGTTCTCTTCTGTACACCATCCCATTTAATATCTCACGTTACATTTTATCTTTGTTTTGAGCACAAATGGGCTAGCCCCACGAATTAGTTCTTCTGCAACGCTTTTCTTTTCTTTTCTTTTTCCTTTTGAGCTTGGTCCTCACTTTCATGTTATCTCCTTAAAAACTAATATGGAGTCCAGCATTAAGCCAAGAGTTTTTATTCAAATTGCCCACATGTATGACTCTTATTTTAGAGAGTTTTAAAGGGTCCATTAGAGGTATTATACTCAATTAACGTATGTATATCATGTATGTATTTATTTTTCAAAAATTACCATATAAATAATAGTAATGTTCAATTGAAATACACATGTCATACGTATAATGATAATTGGGTATAATATTTATGATGTATTATAAATTTTTTCTATATTTTAATATAAATAAATGTATCATTTCCCAATGAAAAAAAAAGAAATTAAATTTGAGCAAATTGCAACTTGTGATAAGTGGACTGGATAACCCATATTCCCAATGTACCAACGTACTCACATTTGAAGTTTCTTTCAACTTGATCCGATATTAGCTTTATTCTTATCCACTTCTTTCGCTTTTGTTTGCTTTATTATCACCTGTCATTTTTAGTTAGAAACCATGAATCGGCCGGCCCATCACAATTCGGGGCCACTCCAGATCGGGACAGCCCAAATCATCCAAAAGAATCGTGACCACTTATCACCAAACACAGGCTATTTCGGCGCCATCTTCCATGTCAGCCAATCCGAAAGAGCCACGTTAGCACCGACCTAGCTCGTAAAGTACGCAAATTGTAGGTCTGGGCCCATCCTTACTCAGCAAATACTGGAATCCTATCCGATTCCATATCTGTAATCGTATGTATCCTAAAACGACCTCGGCGGCCAGCTGTTTTCTACAGAATCTGGCAGTACTAACCCACGCGATCTCGAAGCGCGTGAAAATATTCTCAGTATCTACAACTTCCGTCACTGATGTCTTCTCCCTCTGGCAATGGTTCAATTCCAGCTCAAATCAACTCCAAATCCAGTGGAATTTAAGTAATTAATTAATTATTTATTTATTTCAATAAAATAAAAAATAATTTTGTATTATCATATTGCCCCTTTGATTATGGTCGTAATAAATATCTCAGTTTGACTCCGTCACTACAAAATAGACTGTGGATCTTGCCGCATCATTGACCTTATTTACGTAACATATTCTTTTACTACTATTTTCGTTTTTCAACAATAAATTATAATTTATTTTAAAAAATTTTGGGAATTAAACATAATGACCTTTCACCTTATCGAAAGACCAAGAGCGTGTACAACGTGACTGACTGACCGCACGTGATTGTCAAAAACCCAGCCCTTATCCAAAACTGGAATATCCCCAAACTACCCTTTCGGGTTAAAAGGTAGTCGACGCAGCACACCACGTGCTTTATCGTATCTTTATGCCAACCTTTTTAGCCGTTGTTTTCCCGCCACCCACTATAAGAACAATCCTTAACACAGTGCGGCAACTACCACTTTCCCCGACTCGGTTCCTCCAACTCAGCCAAAACTCAGCAATTAACCTTACCCAAAAAAAACATATAAATGGACTACTATTTATTACTACAGCGAGAAGAGGATTGCTAATTAAGGAAGATTGAGATTTGATTGATATTTGACTCAACGCTAGCTAGTATCATAATAGCTGGTGAGATTAAATATCGGGCAAGCTGTGGCATTACGTGTTTCCGAGTCAGCTCGTTGAAATCACACGCACGAAGCAACCATATAAAGACCGCTTGATTTCTCTCTCTCTTTAAACCGCTGCAATTTGTTCATTACACTGCTTGCTTGCTTGCTTTCAGCAGCCACCATCTCTCCGAAAGAAAATCACAAGTGTTTTTTTTTTTCTACTTTTTTTCCCGGTTCATTCTTTTTATCTTGTAATGTCTTGTTGGTTGCTGAAGAAAATGGGGTCGTCTTATGAATCAGAAGGTACTTATTTTGAGGAAAAAGAAGTGTCTTTGATGGAGATTGGATCTGGGAATTATGGGTATGTTTCATTTTCTTTAATGATTTTTTCTTTATGGAAAGTTTAAAATTCTTGAATATGTGAAACTTTGTTATTGAAATTTTTTTGTGTTATGCGTGATAGGTGCTCACACTATAAGAGGAGATGCAAGTGTTGTGCGCGGAATGCGGAATCAAGCGCACCAAATAATCACAGAAAAATAAAGGACACAAAATTTACGTGGTTCGGCGGTATGCCTACGTCCACGGGAGCAAGAGAAAAATAATTGTATTATTAACAATTATTTGAGTACAAATTTGAGTAAAGAAATCTCACTTTCCCAAAACCCAAATACACCCAGTACTCACACACACACTCTCCAATTGCTCACTCTCAAAAGCTTAGAAACTTATAAGCTTCACAAACTTGGGATGATTTCAAATGAATGAAATCCTTAGCTATTTATAGGAAAAATGAATTACTATGCTAAGAATAAAATAATTAAAAATATATTTTTAATTATTATTATTTTTTCCAAATTCATCTCCTTTGTCCATTCTTCAATTTCGGCTCCCTAATTTGTGTTCAAATTCAAAGTTGGCCGGTGCCAACTTTGCCAATTTAACAAGTTTGGCATGCTAGAAAATTTTGGCCAACTTTGGTTGGCTGACTTTTTCAACAATTCTCCACCTCGGCGAAAATTTAGCCAAATCTGAGCCGACTATTAACGGATCATCATCCCCAAATTGATCCTTGCAAGGATCCAAGGCGGCTGCATCGTTGTGACTGCCTACGTACCCAAAATTTGGGATCAAGCCAACCGTAGTTCATAAATCTCGAAGGACATATCTTAACACAATCGAAGGATTTGAATTAGTTTCAAGTAATGTTGAAACTTAACTCCAAAAACTACCTTCGTCAACATATCCAAAATCTCCCTCACATAATGATTTTCCTTTTCAGCAACTCTGAAACCACAAGGCTGAATCATATAGATTTCCTCCTCCAAATCTCCATGTAAGAACGCCGTCTTAACATTCAATTGAGCCAACTCTAACTCATATTCTGCAACTAAGGCAAGTAGGATACGAATGGAAGTATGTTTTACAACTGGAGAGAAAACTTCATTATAGTCAATACCTTCCTTTTGAGCAAAACCTTTTGCCACGAGCCTTGCCTTGTATCGAGGAGTTGTTTGATTTGGAGATCCTTGCTTTTTGGTGTAGACCCATTTATTGCCAATAGCCCTTTTCCCCTTTGGTAACTTTACAAGTTCCCAAGTCTGGTTTTGATGGAGAGACTTCATTTCTTCCTCCATAGCTAACTTCCACTGATTACTTTCACTGCTGCGTAATGCTTCACTGAAAGTGTTGGGGATGTCATCATCAATAACTGGAAGTGCATAAGCTACCACCATATCTTTAGTAAGCCATCCGGGTTTCTTTATTTCTCTTCTTGGCCTCCTTGTTGCTATAAAATCATCATTATCTACATCATCGATTGTTTCTTCATTTTGTGGGACATCAGAAGAAACAATCTCTTCTTCAACTCTAGGTGTCACCTCCATAGTTGAACCCTTCTTCGATGTAGAACTAACTGGTACATATGGAGTTGCATCAAACTCCACCCGCTGCAATGCCTCTGTGGTCTTGTTCTCCACCTGTTGAGAACTTGAAGTTTTCATCATTGAAGCTTCATCAAATGTGACATCTCTACTACACACAAACTTTTTATCTTCGAGATCCCAAAGCTTGAAGCCCTTTACTCCACCTTTGAATCCCACAAAGATAGCCTTTCTAGCACGAGGATCCAGTTTACCATCTTTGACATGATAATAAGCTGGACACCCGAATACACGAAGGGAATCATAGTCTTGTGCATGCTTTCCAGACCACATTTCCATAGGAGTTTTACCTTCAATTGCAGCAGAAGGCAACCGGTTTACCAAGTGACTTGCGTAGCTCACAGATTCAGCCCAAAACTTTTTATCTAAACCAGCATTAGATAACATACACCGTACCTTCTCCAGTAAAGTACGATTCATACGCTCAGCCACACCGTTCTGTTGCGGAGTATGTCTCACCGTGAAATGTCTTTTAATACCCTCGTTCTGGCATACTTGCAAGAATGGATCAGAAGTATATTCACCCCCATTATCAGATCGTAATACTTTGATTTTTCTGCCAGTTTGAGTCTCCACCAATTTCTTCCATTTCACAAAAATCTCTAGAACCTCATCCTTTGCTCGCATGGTGTACACCCACACACGTCTAGAGAAATCATCAACAAATGTAACAAAATAATGGCTTCCACCAATTGATGCAGTCTTGGTTGGTCCCCATACATCACTATGAACATATTCAAGGATCTCACGAGTATCGTGATTAGCTATACCAAACTTGACCCTTGTTTTCTTGCCTACTACACAATGCTCACAGAAATTTAATTTACAGGTTTTGGTACCTTTTAAGAGTCCATGCCTCATCAGAGTTTGCAAAGACTTCTCTCCAGCATGTCCCAGTCGTACATGCCATAGCTTGGTGGTGTCACTGTGCGCCTCAACAACATTTGCTTCATCAGTTGTACCTCCCTTCAAATAGTACAAATTGTGACGCCGGACCCCTTGCAGAATCACCATAGCTCCATGTGTAAACTTCATTATACCATCTTTAATGGTAATCTTGTACCCTTTAGCTTCCAAAGCACCCACAGAAATTAGATTTTTCTTTAAAGTTGGAACAAATCTAACCTCTTTGAGTTCTCTGACCATTCCATCAAACATTCGGAGCCGAATTGTTCCTATCCCCATTGTGCGACAAGGTTGATCATTCCCCATCACAACTGCACCGGATTCCAGATTACGAAAATCTGTAAACCATTCCTTAATAGGACACAAATGATAGGTTGCTCCAGTATCAAGTATCCACTCACTCGAACTAGCCACGTATGCTGCAGGAGTAATACTTAATGAATAATCAGAGTCTTCATTTTTCTGTGCCATGTTTGCTGCTGCTGGTTTCTTCCCTTCTCTCTTTTGAGCCTTTGGACAATCTTTCCTCCAATGGCCCTTTTCATGACAAAAGGCACACTCGTCTCGCGCTATATTTCTGCTTCTCGATTTGGATCGAGAATTCTTTCCACCATGCTTCTTTTGTTTCTCCATCGCCCAATCTCCACTCACCAAAGCTTCAGACGATGCTCGTTCAGAATTTTTATCATTATTCCGAATCTCCAAGCTTGTCAATGCTGTGCAAACATCTTTGAAGACGATCACACTCTTCCCATATATCAAAGTAGTCACAAAATGGCTATATTCCTCTGGTAGTGAGTGTAACAGAATCATAGCCTTGACTTCATCTTTAATATCTTCATCAAGATTCTTCAAATCAGCAAGTAATTTTTCAAATCTTGAGACATGATCGTGCATTGACACTCCATGCTTCATCCGAAAACCATATACTTGACTCATTGCATGAAGGCGATTTTCAGGACTTTTCACCAGGTACTTCTCCTCCAATGTACGCCACAAAGTCATCGCACACTCCTCATCTTTCACCAAGTATTTCACCTCCTTGGTCAAACAAGATCTGATCTGACCACAAGCTTTCTCGTTCATACGATCCCAAATTTCTTCATCATACAAGTGTCTTTTATTTTTCAAAACAACATCTAGATCGATTTGAATAAGGGCATCCATAACTTCGCGCCTCCACATGCCGAAGTTGATTTTCCCATCAAACTTTTCAACATCGATCTTCTAGCCTCCTATAACAGGTGCTGAATAGCGATTTGACAAATCTCGCCTCCCACCTGAAGTATCTCCAGAAATAGTCTCGGTAGATCTCTCCCCAATTCTGGAAGTTTCACCTTCTACCATTTTCTCAACGAACTATTTCCACTTGAAAAACAGTCTCTATGATGTTAATTTCGCGTGAATAAATGCACCAGGAAAGTTCCCAGGAAACTAGACGGGAACTTGGTCCCAATTAAAAACCAGAATCCTTAGACTCTTATCGCCTTGTTGACAGAACTTTCCTAGACATGCAAAAATACACACTACTTACAATAGACTGTCTCCCAAGTACAAATGGCCGTCTCCACCGTATACGTGAACAGTACCGTATACGTGAACAGTACCGTATATGTGAATAGTACCGTATACGTGAACAGTACCTTATCCCCCAAGTACGAACCGTCGGCTCTGATACCACTTGTTGTGCGCGAAATGCGGAATCAAGCGCACCAAATAATCACAGAAAAATAAAGGACACAAAATTTACGTGGTTCGGCGGTATGCCTACGTCCACGGGAGCAAGAGAAAAATAATTGTATTATTAACAATTATTTGAGTACAAATTTGAGTAAAGAAATCTCACTTTCCCAAAACCCAAATACACCCAGTACTCACACACACACTCTCCAATTGCTCACTCTCAAAAGCTTAGAAACTTATAAGCTTCACAAACTTGGGATGATTTCAAATGAATGAAATCCTTAGCTATTTATAAGAGAAGTGAATTACTATGCTAAGAATAAAATAATTAAAAATATAATTTTTTAATTATTATTATTTTTTCAAAGCCATCACCTATTCTCCATTTTCGGCTCACTAAATCGTTTTCACCTTCAAAATTGGCCGGTGCCAACTTTGGCCAAATTGCAACACGTTTTGCTTGCATGCTGGCTTTGACTTTTCAACAGATCCTTGGAGTAACCTTTAGATATTTATTTAGGGGTGGGCGGCTAATAGCAGTGGCCACAAGCAAGTTTGTTTATCATGTACATTGCAAAAATTTTAAATGCTCGTTAAAATTTTTGAATGGACACATGCTGTAACAAAAGTTTTGTAAGAAAGTGTACGAGATGGCACTTTGGGCAAGAATTATTTATAGATTTTTATGAAAAATTATTTGTAGTAAAAACCTACAATTAGCCAAACTCTTCATCGTCAAAGATATTCTCTCAAATTTGAATGTACGCAAAATTTGTCATGGCGCAACTGCACAAGGTCTTGGTCATGCTTGGAGGAACTATCACAGGTGGGCTAGTATGGTTGATGGCCAACGTACAAGACAACGAATAAAATTAAGTGATGTTATTTCTATATTGCAAAATTTCTATAAAAGGGTGTTTACCAGCCCATCTATTGTCGCTAACTATAATTAAAATTCAATGAGACTTTAACAAAATAGTCTTAATCATCGAGAAAATCCTGTAGAGTTTTTTATAAAAAAATTAGTTGTAGTAAAAATTTATAATGTTTTAGTTAGGTTGTTGGGAATTTTTTTTTTTGGGAAA
The DNA here is from genome assembly GCA_029633175.1 of Citrus glauca. Lineage (NCBI taxonomy): Eukaryota > Viridiplantae > Streptophyta > Magnoliopsida > Sapindales > Rutaceae > Citrus > Citrus glauca. The sequence continues at coordinate 32,715,977 of JAQOOD010000008.1, forward strand.
AAAATTGTTGTTGAGAGTTATGACCACTCTCTATCACGGATGGGTTAGTATGACCCATCGCCACCATGCAAAACACCAAATAAAGTGATGTTTATTTCATATCGCTACATTTTTGTAAGAAAGTGTTTGCCAATCCAAACTTTCTCGCTTACTATACTTAAAATTGAATGGCACTTTAACAATTGATCATCAAAGAAATATTATAGATTTTTATGAAAAATTAGTTGTAGAACGTCTTGGTCATATTGTTGGAGTTTTTTTCCTTTTCTTTTGGTGGGGGATGTTGGAGAATTAACAAATAAAACACACAAAACACACACTATTCTATTTCTTCAACAACACTTCTCACCAATTACAACTCTTATTTTTCACTCTCTACACCTTAGAGATTTTGCTAGTTCACTTGATGTTTAAACCAAAGGGGAGAGAGGGTATTTATACATGAAACAAACTAATCACAACCATTCATTTATTCAACTAATACACAAATCCCCACCATCCATTAAAACCTACCACTCACCTACTTCACCAACCACAACTAACACACCTAACACAAATAATTCAAACCTCACCAACCATACCTACTCATGGAATCTTCCATGAGTTGGGCTTGATTTATTCATCTTAGATCAAGTTTGTGATCCAACATCTCCCCTTAAACTTGATCCTGTGACACCAAGCAAACTTTTGAATCTTACAAAGTCTTCTTACTTGAGTGGCTTAATGAAGATATCAACTGTTTGATCTTGTGATTTTACATACTTAATTTGCACTTCTTTTCTTGCAATACACTCTCTTATGAAATGATAGCGAGTGTCTATGTGTTTACTTCGATCATGAAAGACTGGATTCTTGGATAGGGCAATTGTTGATTTGTTATCAACACAAATCTTGGTTGGCTCTTCTTGTGCCAAACTCAACTCCTTCAGCAAATTTCTGAGCCAAATTGCATGACAAACACTTGATGTGGCAGCTACATACTCAGCTTCACAAGTGGATAGCGTGACAATTGGTTGCTTCTTTGACATCCATGTGAAAGCAATATCTCCCATGAAGAACACAAATCCTATGGTGCTTTTCCGATCATCTACATCTCCATTCCAATCACTATCGCTATATCCAACAAGCTTCTAGTCATTAGAAAATGAGTAACACGAGCCGAAATTAATTGTACCTTTGATGTAGCGAAGGATTCTTTTTGCAGCTTTAAAATGAGTGGTCTTTGGATTTTCCATGTATCGATTTACAAGTCCAACAACATAAATGATATCTGGTCTTGTGCATGTCAAATAACATAGGCTTCCAACCAAACTTTTAAAGAGTGTTGGATCTATATCTTCACCTTCATCATGTTTGGATAATTTAACTCCGCATTCGACTGGGTGCTTGTAGGCTTACAATAATTCATTTTGAATTTCTTGAGAATCTCCTTTGCATAGCTTTCTTGGGAGATAAATATGCCTTCTTCCTTTTGCTTAACTTCAATGCCGAGGTAATATGCCATCAGTCCGATGTCAGTCATCTCAAACTCTTTGATCATCACTCTCTTGAACTCTTCAAACAAGCTTGGATTACTTCCAGTGAAGATGAGATCATCCACATACAGGCACACAATCAAAATATCTCTATCTTTTTCTTTGACGTAGAGAGCGTGTTCATATGGACATTTAGTGAAGCTTTTCTCTTGAAAATACTTGTCAATTCTACTATTCCATGCCCTTGGTGCTTGCTTTAACCCGTAAAGAGCTTTCTTCAACCTCAAAACTTTGTCTTCTTGTCCTTTTACCACATAGCCTAATGGTTGTTCGAAGTAAACTTCTTCTTTAAGGAATCAATTCAAGAAAGCAAACTTCACATCCATTTGAAAAATCTTCCATTTGTTCTGAGCAACCAAAGAAATAATAAGTCTAATAGTTTCAAGTCAAGCTACAGAAGCAAATACCTCGTTATAGTCTATGTCAGCCTTTTGACTATAGCCTTTTGCAACTAGCCTCGTCTTGTGTCTTTCAATTTCTCCCTTCGCATTTCTTTTTGTTTTATACACTCATTTGACACAGATTGCCTTGAGACTTTTTAGAAGAGTAGTAAGCTCCCAAGTATCATTCTTCACAATGGCTTTGATTTCTTCATCCATTGCAATTCTCCACTTTTTATCTAGTGCAGCTTCTTGAAAGTTGACTGGCTCATAATCAGCAAAGAGGCAAAAGAGAGTGAGATTATCATGTCTCTCAGTTATCTCATAGAGATCTTGAAGACTCCTTGTATGTTCTTCAGTTATTTCATTTAAGAAAGACGGTGGTGAATCTCCGCATGTGGTTAGTGCTGGTGAGATAGGTGGAATGGCAGGCTCTTGTTGTTCGTCTACTCGTTTTATCTGTGTATAATCATCTTCTTCAATGGGAAAGAAATTGAAGTCATCCACACCAGAGCCAAAATCTCATTCTCCTTCTTCATCAAAAATTACATCTTGACCGATCACTATCTTTCTGTTATTTGGATTATAAAGCTTGTATCCTTTGGAGTTGTTCTCGTAGCCGATGAAAATGAATTTCTCACTTTTGTCATCCAGTTTGGCTCTACTTTCGTCTGGTACATGTACATGGGTAATACTTCCGAAAACTCTTAGATGAGTGATTTCGGATTTTCTTCCACTCCAAGTTTCTTGTGGCGTCTTGCCCCACACGCTTCTTGTTAGAGATCGATTGGATAAGTAGACTGCACATGCAACTACTTCAGCCTAAAATTCTTTAAGTAGCTTCTTACTCTTAAGCATGCTTCTTGCCATGTCGATGATGGTTCTATTCTTCCTTTCTGCAACACCATTTTGTTAGGGGGGTCTTGGAATTGTCAAAGGGCGTCGAATTCCATTTGCTTCACAAAACTCTAAAAATTCCTTGGAAGTGAACTCTCCACCTCGATCAGATCTCATCGCTTTAATCTGGTATCTACTTTTTTTTTCCACTGCAGCTTTAAACTTCTTGAAAGTTTCAAAAACTTTTAATTTTTGCTTCATAAAATACACTCAAGTTTTTCTTGAAAAATCATCTATGAAGAGAAGGAAGTAGTTACTTTTATCAAGGGAGTTTGGCTTGAATGGACCGCACACATCAGTATAAATGAGCTCGCGTGGCTTCTGAGCTCTTGAGTTTGATTCCTTTGGAAAGCTCTTTCTGGACTGCTTGCTAAGTAAACAACCTTCATAAAGTTGATCAGGGTGATTGATGTATGGTAAGCCTTTCACCATGTTCTTCTTGAATAGTAGCTCTAATCCCCCAAAGTTGAGATGCCCATATCAAAGATGCCAAATCCAGAATGGATCTTTGTGACAGGTTTTGAGATATTTTGCAACATCATTTTGAATATTTATAGGAAATATTCTATTTTTTGACATTTCCACCTTTGTAATTAGATTTCCTTTGTCATCTTTTAGGAAAAGACTATCATCTTTTACATGAATATCATAGCCTTTTTCTAAAAGTTGACCCAAACTAAGGATGTTGCTTTTCATATTGGGTACATAATAAACATTCGAAATTATTTGGTGGATACTATCTTTTGCACGAAAAAGAATGTTACCTCTACTCTTCACTGGTATTTTTAAATCATCTCCAAAAACAACACTGCCATTCACAGATTCACTTAGTTGCACGAACATGCTTCTGTTTCCACTCATATGATTGCTAGCACATGTGTCAAGATACCATGTATTAACTTGACCTCCACTTGTGCCATTGCGTGCCAGTAAAAGTGTGCCATCTTCACCATTGTTTTTCTTTAGTATAGTTCACTCTTTCATCAATTCTGGCGCTTGGAGCTCTGCATTCTGAAGCATAATGCCCAAACTTTTGACAATTATAACATTGTACTTGGGATTTGTCATACCTCGATCTTGGATTGGCTCTGCCTTGTTGTTGTGCAAATTTTATTGAACTCGCAAGCGCACGAATCTGTTGTAGTATAGATTAATGGTGACGAGTGTCTATTCCACAAGGAGGTGGATTTTAATTATGTATAGAATTAATTTTGTAAATTGGTGATTAGATTTGTGGTGGAAATGATTTGGAGTATGCTAAACTTAAATTAAAATGGTGAGAATAAATTCTGAAATTGGAATTGAAATTACAAGAAGAAATTAAAGTGTAAAGCTATTAAATTGACGTACTTGGGTATCTGGATCCGTATCAACATGCATCGTGCGCTAAATATTTCATATTAATATCAATTAAATCATGAGGGAGGAATTCACACCTCATGAACCACGCTCTAATAAATATGGTGCTAAGGACTTATCGTGCCAAATAATAATAATCTAATACTAGGGAGCTGGTGAAACCAGGGCAGTACTAGATAAGATTAGTATTATTTGTCAACGAAAAGTTAAAACATCCACAAAAACTAGAGGGGAAGAGAAAATAAATTTATCAAATAAAGCCCATGACACATGTTGAGACTTCACCTTCAACCCAAGCTTGAAAGAAAATTAGCCACTCATAGTTGAACTAGGGGTAAAATGAAAATTTATTAAAATACATAGAAAATACAAGATAAAGAGAGAATTACAGAAAATGGATCGTAAAAATGGATTCAGAGGGGTCAAATTAGGGGGGAGGCCCCCTTTTTATAAATACATCGAGTAAATCATGGTCATCAGATTAAAAACAGTTTGGACGCTCAGGATTGCGCCACGTCATCAGTCAATAGTAAAGTCAACAGTACGCGTGAACAGTGACATGGTTTACACACGGTTTGAATAGTAACGCGATTTGCACACTAAATAATCCCTTGTGTTGCATGTACTGTATGCGCATTTTTTGGTCCACTAATATGCTGCCACGTCACCATAAACAGTACATGAGAATTTTAGTTCAATAGGATCTTGACACGTCATCAGTCAATGCCACGTCATCGGTCAATACCACGTCATCTATTCGTACATATGAACAGTGCCATGAATAGTGCGTGAACTGTACCATACATGTAAACAGTGCCATTTTTCTTTTTATGCTCCTCCTAAGGTTTTCGACCGTCCTGAGTTCAAAAATGATGTCCGTTTTGCCATTTGATCTCTCGTTTATTGTGAAATAACTATGATGCCCCCTAAAATACATAAAATACTTAATTAAAATAAAACACATATAATTAAAGTACAAGAAACTTAATACTTGATATGTAAAATAACGATTTTCTCCTTTATAAATATGCATTTTCTAACACTCATCATACCCCCCAACCAGCTTATTGCTAGTCCCTAGCAAATAAAGCGAAGACAAAATTCAAAAATGATTTTTATTTTTTATTTTTAACACTCTTGTTTATTCAATCAGATTAATGATAATAATCAAATGAAAGTATAAGCATTATCTCAAGTCTAAAGAAACATCACACCCACATCAACCATCCACATGAATTAGCCCAGTAGACTTTGTCATAACTACCTTCAAGAATGATATGTCAAACCCCAAAATCTCACTAGAAGTAGTGACACTCTCACAAAGAAATTAAACCTAAAAAATAGTCACTCCAATGAATGGTAATTGAGAGAAAATAATATAAAAGTGATCTCACATGCTTTCACCAAAAAGAAATATGCCCTTAGCTTAGAAATAATACGATCTCCAGTCAAATAAAAATGCTAGTCAACCTAATTTTTTTATTTATGCATCACTACATCTTTTTAGCCCATATAGCTAACTTCTACTTCAGACTATAGTTCCCTAAAATCAAGAAGGATTTTTATTAGGACGTAACGTAGGCTAGGGACATGGCTAACAAAGAAGGGAAATAGGAAAAACAAAGTGCATATTTGAGAATTTTTTTTTTGGAAGTTGCAAAGTGGATTTCACCTATTATTTTTTTTAAGCAACAATTTTTTTCTTCTTCTTCTTTTTTTTAGAATTTTTTTTGAACTAGACATAACTTCACTATACAAAATATTTATTTACATTTTTCTCAAACATAAATAGGTGATGGATTTTGTTAGATATTGGGTAGTACTCCAAATCAGAGTGGTTCAAGATGATAAGTTGACAAAGAAAATATTTTTTTTTAAAGGCTCAAAAGGGTTAACTATGGATATTTGATAAAAAGGACGGCTAGAAAGTCTCAAACGGATCAAAAATGGCATTTCCATAATCTTTTAGGACTCTAAATAATCTTCTGTATCTACTAATTAGATGGGTTTGCAAATGTAGCAACATAAATTTTTTTCTTTTTTTATTTTCATTTTTTTAAGGTTAACTCAAAAGAAATCTAGAGATCGTATATACAAAAATAAACTGCTAAGTTGTACAAAGAATGGGTAAAAGGGTTACTCTCCAAGAAAAATGATAGGCTCAAAAATTCACTTGGTATTTATTATGACATGTTCATTCCTTCAAGCAACTCATATTTCTCTCTGATATCAACATGTAGAGTAACAAACATAGTGTAACATCCTTAAGACCAAAGATAATATAAATACTAAAATTTAAAATTAATCATGTCATCCAATGTTAAAATAAATCACACAATTTTTTTTTAATAACGGCCTACCCCCAACCTATTTTAAACGTGAAAGGAAAATATGCATGCAGAAATGTGAAAATGATGCAGACAAACTAATTAGAAAATGAATTTTTTTTTAAACTTAAGAAGATGCGTTTCTAGAGGCACTACACTTTATATTCAGCCATCTTTGATTAAAAAATTTTTGTTTGAAAATGTATATTTATAAAAGAGAAATTAAAAAGAAAAAGAAAAATGAACATCAAAACATAATAAAGAAAAAGAAAATATCTGAATTTTTTTTTAAAATTTAATTTTTAATTTTTTGTTTTTTTAAACGATGAAAATGCGTTTCTAGAGTCACTACACTCCATATTCAGTCATCTTCAACACAAAAAGTTAGCAACAGTTAGTTTCTACGACAAAAATTAGTAAAAACATAACCAAGATTCCACAGTTGTCAACTATTCCCTCTCCCCAACCAGAACGAAACATTGTCCTCAATGTTTTAAAGGAAAGAAGCAGAGTTTAGAAGACATCACCTGGGTGGTGCAACACAGAAGAAAATATTTACAGACGGAGAGTTAAATCTAATTTGTACTTCTTACTGTGGCTACTGTTACCGTCATCATTTGAACGCTCCAACACAAAGCTCCAGGGGTCTGGCTCTGGTTTATAAGCTTGTAACATATCAAGTAGCTCATTAGCAATGTGAGCAAAAATAAAAAACTTTTTCGCACTGGAAGGAATAAAGTAGTTTTTTATTGCATGGTTAAGAAATGCAATAAAGCTATCATAAAAATTATTGACATTTAACAAACCGATGAGTTTCTGGTGAATGTGCAGATGTGCCCAAGATGCTAGTGTAATAAGTGCCTCTAGTGTTGCAAGATATTCTGGAAGGAAAATGAAAGCATCAACATGATTAAGCATTGCAGTTATTCGTTCTTGCATATCTGAGACGACTAACTCTTCTCTAGTCAATGAGTCAGACACACTGCCCAAAGGTTTTAGGACCCTTGGGATGATGCCCAACACTTGGTTTCCTTTAACAAAAGCAGCTTCTAAGACCAATTTTGATAACCCTCGATTACCTCCTCCATACACCAAGTGTAATTTTCTCGCTGCTATGCTTCGACCAAGATCTATGGCTGCATCAACGAACTCTTTATATTTGCCATAGGTAAATCCAGAAAGCACACAAATGTTCTTGAATTGTCTATTGGGAGTAGTTGCCATTGGAATATTTCTCAAAAACAATTTGTAAGTGTTTAACAAAAAGTCAAATTTAAGAATCTTGGTGACAATGGATCACAACTGTGTATGAGGTGGCATGTCAGTGTCAAATAACGCGTAAAGCACATAGGTCGATAGTCAAAAAGCAAATAGTAATAAAATTATTAAAGACAATAATGCAAACAATAAAACAACAGTGAAATAAAATAAAATAACAGTAAAGTAAAAGGATATGTACAAGTAGTTGCGACTGTGGCTCACATCTTCCTCTGGTTTTACATCCAAAAACGGCTTAAACGCCCTCTATGGGTCGAGGATAGGCTTCCCATCTAGTTTTCTTATAAACTGACAAACAAGGTCGTTTATAGTCAGATTCCCGAGACTATATTGTGCATGCTCTTTTTGGAATAATGTTCATAACTGGAGAATCGCTCCTTGCACATATCCACTGAGATGCGTTTCAAGAGACAAAAGGATATCATCCAATGACTCCTTATTCAAGCCATCCCTAATGAATTGAATCTTATCTTCCTTGTTATTAGACACCATTCCTAAAGAACATGGATTTTTATTGCAACTAATTCTGGCACACTAATGACAAGCAACAGAAATTCTTCGGGCTCGTCATTTTCTTGCATAATTTCCTTTACCACAACCAGGCATGTATGCAATAAATTTTGGAGGTAACTCACCTGCCAATCGTACTTTCACCTCGATTAACCAACGGATGTCAGCAGGTATGTTATTTCTTATGAGCAATCGCATGTGTTCAGACCAAGCTTTATAGATCGTAAAAAGGGTATTCTGAGGAAGTAAAGGGAATCGCTTGTGAAGCTTCGATAGAATCTCGTTTCTTTCCATACCTTCACCTCAGAATATCAGTTATTATGGGAAAACTGAAGTAACCAACTTGATTGTCATGGAGTACCGTTATCCGCCACTTTACCGGGGTAACAAACTAAAGCACACAAACAGAAAAACAAATTAAAACACACAAAGAAAAATAAAATTGTCTTCTTATTGAATTTACCTCAAGCTCCAACTGGATGTCGTAAACACCTCTCTCAATATTTTTGAGTTGGCTTTCTAAATCCTCAACATAGGCTACTAACTCTGGTGGTTGTAGAGCCCAAATGCGATGTGTTTTACAAGATTAAATCTACCTTTTGAGATGAGTGTTGATCCGTTGAAGTGGTTTATGAATGTTCAGGAGGAACGATCTACGTATGGAACTCATGATTAATAATGATAAGAGAAAACTTAATGATAAAACAAACACACTTATGCAAAAATAAATTCAATTAGAAAAAGAATAAAAAGAAAGAAAGAAAGAAAAATCAAACCATCGAAAAGAAAAATCAATTCAAATCTGATGGGTCACTCAAATTTATTTCGATGTCTTCTCCATGTGGTTGGTATTCTAGATATGGCTTTAATTTTTGACCATTAACTTTAAACGTGACATCGTTCTTTGGGTCCTTAATTTCAATTGCCCCATGTGGAAAAACAGCATGAACAATAAATGGACTAGACCATCGAGAGCGTAACTTACCTGGAAATAGGAGCAAGCGAAAGTTGAATAAAAGTACTTTCTGACCTGGAGTGAAATATTTTCTCATAATATACTTGTCATGGAAGACTTTCATTCATTGCTTATAAATCTTGGCATTTTCGTATGCATCATTGCGAATTTCTTCAAGTTCTGCCAGTTGTCATCTTCTTTCTAAGCTCGCTTGTTGCATGTCAAAATTGAATTTCTTGATGGCCCAATATGCATGATGCTCAAGTTCCACAAGTAGGTGACAAGCTTTTCCATACACTAACCTGTAGGGTGACATCTCAATCGGGGTCTTGAAAGCTCTTCGATATGCCCATAATGCATCATCAAGTCTTAATGACCAATTTTTTCTGTTCGGCCTCACCGTCTTTTCTAATATGTGCTTTATTTCTCGATTGGAGATCTCTACTTGGCCAGTCGTTTGTGGATGATATGGGGTCGCCGCTTTATGAGTGATTGAATACTTTGTCAAAAGAACTTTGAATGCTTTATTACAAAAGTGGGCACCACCATCACTGATTATTGCTCGAGAGAATTCAAAGCACAAAACAATATTGCTTTTTAAAAATCCTATCACTACCTTGTGATCATTGGTTCTGCATGAAATTGCTTCTACCCATTTCGATACATAGTCAACAACAACCAATATGTATTGATGGCCAAAAGAAGGGGGAAAGGGTCCCATGAAGTTGATACCCCATACGTCAAAAATCTCAACCACTAAAATTGGATTTAGTGCAATCATGTTCCTTCATGTAATGCTCCCCATTCGTTGACACCTATCACATGAAGAATAAAAAGTATAAGCATCTCGAAATATAATTGGCCAGTAGAAACCACATTGTCAAACTTTTGTAACTGTTTTCTTAGCACTAAAATGGCCTCCACAAACTTGTTCATGGCAGAGTGAAAGGATATTCTGAATTTCATTTTCTGGGACACATTTTATTTTTTAGGACACATCATCTGAAAATTTGATCTGCACAATATTTAAACAAATACGGGTCATCCCAAAAGAAATTTTTTATTTCTGTAAAAAATTTAGCCTTCTCTTTCTTGGTCCAATGCTCTGGAAGTTTACCTTAACAAGATAATTAACTATATCAGCATGCCAAGGTAATACTTCCACACTCATTAATTGTTCATTTGGAAATGACTCATTCAATGTTAATGGCTCTGTAATTGTGTCAAAATGGAGATGAGAGAGATGGTCTGCCACAACATTTTCTATTCATTTCTTATCTTTGAATTCTAAGTCAAATTTCTGCAAAAGTAACACACAACGAATTAGTCTAGCTTTTGCATCTTTCTTTGTGAGAAGATATTTAAGAGCAGCATGATCAGTGAACACAATTATTTTACAACCAATGAGATAAAACTAAAATTTTTCCAATGCAAATACTACTACTAGTATTTCTTTTTCAGTAGTTGAATAGTTCAACTGTGCATCATTCAATGTCATACTAGCATAATAAATAACATGGGGAACCCTATCAACTCTTTATCCTAATACTGCTCCTACTGCACAATCAGATGCATTACACAAGAGCTCAAATGGTAAGCTCCAGTTTGGGGGCTGAATGATGGGTGATGATGTCAACAATTGCTTTAATTTTTCAAAAGCCATAAGACATGAATCATTAAAGATAAAAGGTGCATCCTTAGCAAGTAAATTGCATAAGGGTCTAGAAACTTTGCTAAAATCTTTAATGAAACGTCTATAAAAACCAGCATGCCCAAGGAAAGATCCTATTTCTCTGACTGTTTTGGGTGGAGAAAGATTAGAAATGAGATCCACCTTGGCTTTATCAACCTCAATACCTTTGCTCGAAATGATGTAACCGAGAACAATACCTTGTGTTACCATAAAATGACACTTCTCTCAATTTAAGACCAAGTTCTTTTCGATACATCTCTACAGAACTAGTGTTAGATGGTGTAAACATTGATCAAATGAATCTTCAAATAAAGAAAAATCATCCATAAAGACCTCAAGGAATCGTTCAACCATATCAGAAAAAATGCTCAACATACATCGTTGAAATGTAGCAGGTGCATTACATAATCCAAATGGCATCCTCATATATGCTAAAGTGTCAAAAGGGCAAGTGAAAGTGGTTTTCTCTTGATCTTTTGGTGCTATGGGAATCTGATTATATCCTGAGTAGCCATCTAGAAAGCAATAAAATTCATGGCCTGCTAATCTATCAAGCATTTGATCGATAAATGGTAAAGGAAAATGGTCTTTACGTGTGACAGAATTCAACTTTCTATAATCAATGCATACATGCCATCCTGTAGTTATTCTAGTTGGTATCAATTTATTATCAGCATTGGTAACTACAGTGACTCCTGACGTTTTAGGGACAACTTGTACAGGACTGACCCATGAACTATCAGAAATTGGGTAAATGATACCTGCATCTAATAGCTTAAAGACTTTAGTTCTAATCACTTCTTTCATATTAGGATTTAACTGACGTTGCATTTCCTTGGTAGATTTAGCATTTTCATCAAGGTGAATGTAATGCATGCAGTCTACTGGATTTATACCTTTTATGTCTGCTATGGTTCATTCTAATGCTCCTTTGTGCTCTTTTAAAACATCCAATAACTTACCTTTTTGTTCGTCATTGAGGGATGATGAGATGATTACCGGTAGAGTACTTTCTTTCCCCAAAAATGCGTATTCCAGAATGTTGGGCAATGGTTTGAGCTCGAGTTTCGGTGGTGATTCTGATGATGGGATGAGTTTCTTTTTTGATGGTGCTAGTTGTTCAACTCTTGGCTTCCATTTATTAGTGTCCATGGATGGTACTTAGTCAAGTAAAGCGTTGACCTCATCGACTGATCTGTCAATATCAAAATCCTAACCAAAGTGAGTTAAACATGTTTGTAAAAGATCATCACTAAGGTTTGAAACAAAAGTGTCATCAACTAATGCTTCAATTAAATCCACATCAACAATTCCATCATCTGCATTGTGAGGTTGTTTGACAATGTTGAAGATGTTCAGTTCCATAGTCATGTTGCCGAAGGACAACTGCATATTTTCAGTTCTGCATTGAATGTGAGCATCTGCAGCTGCCAAGAAAGGTCGGCCTAGAATAACGGGGATGTGCTTCCTTGAATCCTGTATTGGTTGTGTGTCAATTACAATGAAATCAACAGGAAAATAAAACTTGTCTACCTGGATGACCACGTCCTCCACAATACTACGAGGTATTTTCATGGACCGAACTGCAAGTTGTAACACCACTGGAGTTGGGTGTAATTCTCCAAGTCCAAGTTTCACGAAAACAGAATAAGGCAACAGATTTACACTAGCTCCTAAATCCAACAAAGCATTCTCAATTGTGTGGTTTCCTTATGCTACCTGATAGTAGGAGAACCTGGGTCTTTGCATTTTGGAAGAATTTTATGTTGGAGTATAGAACTAACGTTTTCTGTTAAAAATGTCTTTTTATGAACATGCGTGTTTCTCTTTTTAGTGCACATGTCTTTAAGAAACTTGGCATAAGATGGAACTTTCTTTATAGCATCAAGTAAAGGGATGTTGACATTTACCTACTTAAAGATTTCAAAAATCTCACCTGTAGATTTTCCTTTAGTTTTTTTAGCTAACCTCTGAGGAAATGGAGCTTTGGAAACATATTCTCGTGGGTTGGTTTCTACTTTCTCCTCCGGTGATGATTCCTCGACATTCACAGGTACAATTTGATTTTCTTTTGTCACCGGCATCTCCACTTTGTTGTCGACTTCTTTTCTTTTCCGTAAGGTCATGACGGCTTTGACCTCTCCATGCTGCTATGGTGAACTAGTACTTGCTTCATGCACTCCTTTAAGGTTAGGCACTGGTTGACTTGGAAATTTGCCTTTCTCAACAGTCATTGCCAAAGTCTGAACTGAAGAAGCAAGCTGTCCCACTATCTTCTCAAGGCTTGAAACTGATTGAGCTGGTGAGTTGAAGCCCACTCTCAATTCATTGCATAGTCCATCAATGGTGCAGTTCTGTTGCTCAATCGTGGAGTGAGTAACATTCCTGAAATTCTGGAATGCATCCTCCCATGGTCTGGGTTGAGAGTAGTTCTGGTTCTGGTTTTGATTGTATGGTCTGAATGGTGGCTGAGAGGCTTGAGGATTTTGAGCAATTGGTTACATTGGTGGAGTTGGAGCTGCTGGTCCATTCTATTGGAATCCTTGAGACCATGAAAAATTGGGGTGGTCTCTCCATCCAGGATTATATGTGTTGGAGTATGGGTAATTTGATGGTTTTCTCATTACTCTTATGGCATTGGCTTAATTTGGATATGAGTCAAGGTCATGTGCCTCTGTTGATTTAGCAGTTGATAACGATGCTATTTGTTGAGAGAGACTTTCAACCATCTCCTTGACTTCTTTGATTCCTGAAGTTGACTCTCCAATTTGAACCTTATTTACTCCCTTAATCCTTCTAGTATTCCTGAGTGATCGACTCCGTTGTTGGGAATTATACGCATGTCGCTGGAAAAATTCTCAAATCTCTGATACACTTTTTGACATTAACTCTCCTTCACTTGTTGTCATTAGTCATTATTGCACATTCGGTAATAATCCCTCTAAAAAGTATTGGCATTGGTGCCATTTCTCGTACCCATGATGTGGACACTTCAAGAGTAGCACATTGAATCGCTCCCATGTTTCGAAAAACTGCTCGTCATCTTTCTAGGTGAACTCTGAGATTTCCCTGCGAATAGCATTGGTTTTATGCACTGAGAAATACTTATTTAAAAATTTCATAACCATTTGTTCCCATGAAGCAATGCTGTTAGCAGGTAATGTATTAAGCCATGAACGAGCTCTATCTTTCAAAGAAAATGGGAATAATCTAAATTTTATATCATCATCTGAAAAATTCTCATATTTAAATGTTTGACAAATTGCGCGAAAATCATTCAAATAATTGTATGGGTCCTCATTTTCTAAGCCATAGAATGTGGGGAGACAATTTAACACACTAGGTTTTAATTCAAAACTCCTAGCAGCTACATTTGGGTACTGTATGCATGATGTGGTCAAATTGGCTAAAGGACTGAAGTAGTCCTTAAATGGCCTCTCCTGTGGTGCTTGTAAATCCATTTTATTTTTAATTTTTTTGTGTCTGCGAAGTGTTTTCTCAAGCTTAAGGACTATAGGTTCAAGATTAGGTAATAATGACCTCCGACCATGCATGCAAGAAACACAAAAATAAATAGGAGCAATAAAAATAAAGAAGAACGAGAAATTACGATACTAACCTTATTGCGCTACTACAACCTTACTATAAAAAAAAAAAAATAAATACGTGAAATAAATTAACTAAAAATAAATTAATAAGATAAATAAAAATCACAACGAAGAAAAAAATAATAATAACTTGAAATTAAACTACAAAATTTTAAAGAAGAGAAAAAGAAAAGAAATAATAATCTTTAAATACAGATTCACTTTTTTTCTCTTTCTTTTTTAAAAAAATACAAGAAAATAATTAAATGGAAATATTCATAAAAATTAATTCTATGAATTAAAATTAATTACCTCCCCGGCAACAGCGCCAAAAACTTGTTGTGCAAATTTTATTGAACTCGCAAGCGCACGAATCTGTTGTAGTATAGATTAATGGTGACAAGTGTCGATCCCACGAGGAGGTGGATTTTAATTATATATAAAATTAATTTTGTAAATTGGTGGTTAGATTTGTGGTGGAAATAATTTGGAGTATGCTAAACTTAAATTAAAATGGCAAGAATAAATTCTGAAATTGGAATTGAAATGACAAGAAGAAATTAAAGTGTAAAGCTATTAAATTGACGTATTTGAGTATCTGGATCCGTATCAACATGCATCATGGGCTAAATATTCCATATTAATACCAATTAAATCATGAGGGGGGCAATCCACACCTCATGAACCACGCTCTAATAAATATGATGCTAAGGGCTTATCGTGTCAAATAATAATAATCATATACTAGGGAGCCGGTGAAACTAGGGCAGTACTAGATAAGATTAGTATTATTTGTCAACAAAAAATCAAAACATCCACAAAAACTAGAGGGGAAGAGAAAATAAATTTATCAAATAAAGCCCATGACACATGTTGAGACTTCACCTTCAACCCAAGCTTGAAAGAAAATTAGCCACTCATAGTTGAACTAGGGGAAAAATTGAAATTTATTAAAATACGTAGAAAATACAAGATAGAGAGAGAATTACAGAAAATAGATCCCAAAAATGGATTCAGAGGGGCCAAATTAGGGGGAGAGGCCCCCTTTTTATAGATACATCGAGTAAATCATGGCCATCGGATTAAAAACAATTTGGACGCTCAGAATTGCGCCACTTCATTAGTCAACAGTAAAGTCAACAGTACGCGTGAACAGTAACACGATTTACACATTATTTGAAAAGTAAAGCGGTTTTCACAGTAAATAATTCTCTGTGTTGCATGTACCGTACGCACGTTTTTTGGTCTACTAATATGCTGCCACGTCATCATAAACAATACATGAGAATTTTAGTCCAACAGGATCTTGACACTTCATCAGTCAATGCCACGTCATCGGTCAATGCCACATCATCGATTCGTACATGTGAACAGTGCTGTGAATATTGCCGTGAACAGTACCCATTCATGTGAACAGTGCCATTTTTCCTTTTATGCTCCTCCTAAGGTTTCGACCGTCCTGAGTTCAAAAATGATGTCCGTTTTGCCATTTGATCTCTCATTTATTGTGAAATGACTATGATGCCCCCTAAAATATATAAAATACTTAATTAAAATAAAACACGCATAATTAAAGTACAAGAAACTTAAACACATAAAAGTAAGGGTTGTTAGTAATATTTGATATGTAAAATAACAATTTTCTCCTTTATAAATATGCATTTTCTAACGCTCATCACTCGTCCTCTGGTTGAGTTTTCTCCTTTGGCATAATTGGAGTTGTTGTTGTTGAAATTCCAACCTTGTCTATAACCACGACCTCTACCTCATCCTCGACCTCTGCCTCAGACATAATGTCTTCTCTCGTTGTTGGAGCTTTCTTATCTTTTATTTAGATTGACTTCTATCTTGAGAAGTTGTTCTTCCATTCCTTGCTTTTTTTTTTCTTCATAGGCTTGTAACCTTCCTTGAAGTTGCTCGATCGTTATATCCTCCAGATCTCTTGTTTCTTCAATTGTCACAACAATATGGTCAAACTTCGAGTCTACTGATCAAAGTATCTTTTCAATGATCCTTACCTCTTTTAACTCCTTGCCATTTCTTTTTAACTCATTCGAAACGGTCACAACCCAAGTAAAGTAGTCAGAAATTGACTCTGATACCTTCATGTGTAAGGACTCAAATTTTCCTCATAATGTTTGAAGACGAACCTTTTTTACTTGCTCTGCCCCTTTGTAAGAAGTCTCTAGTTTCTCCCATGCTTCTTTTGAGGAGGTTGTACCAGCAATTTTTTCAAAAGCATCTTCATCTAATGATTGAACGATAAGATACTTTACTTTATTCTCTTTCTTCTTCAAGTCTTTTAAATTTTCCTTCTACGCCGCATTTAAAGTGGCTTTATTTTCTAGCACAATAAAGCCTTTCTCCATGACATCCCATACGTCATGTGCGCCCAATAGAGCCTTTATTTTAATACTCTAATTGTCAAATTTACTTCCCTTTAATTGTGGAACTTGAAATGAAATTACACCACTATTTGCCATAACTCACAAATTGAGTGAGAATTTTGAGATTCTAAAAGCACAGATGGATCCGGCACGTTGAAAAACCTTGGGAAGGACTCGAGTCAACCTTCGGTCAATGGTCACCGCTGGTCAACGGTCAATGGTCAACGTCGACTTGGTAGTCTTTATTCAGTCCGAATTGGTTCAGCTTGAGTTGGCTTAGTTTGACTTGATTCGGTTCAGTTCGACTCGACTTGGTTCAGTTCGGCTTAACTTGGTTCAATTTGGTGAGTCGACTCAGCTTCAGGACAGAAAACTTTCGGCGGCAATTGTTAGCGCATTCGGTCTCGGATCGGGATTATTTTTATGGTGTCACGTTCCTCTCATCGAGATCTTCGATTTGATATGCTATATGACTATATATAGCATCAAGCACTAGCTCTGATACCACTTTGTTGGAGAATTAACAAATAAAACACACAAAACACACACTATTTTATTTCTTCAACAACACTCCTCACCAATTACAACTCTTATTTTTCACTCTCTACACCTTAGAGATTTTGCTACTTCACTTGATGTTTAAACCAAAGGAGAGAGGGAGTATTTATACATGAAACAAACTAATCACAACCATTTATTTATTCAACTAATACACAAATCCTCACCATCCATTAAAATCTACCACTCACCTACTTCACCAACCACACCTAACACAAATAATTTAAACCTCACCAATCATACCTACTCATGGAATCTTTCATGAGTTGAGCTTAATTTATTCATCTTGGATCAAGTTTATGATCCAACAAGGGATAGACTATTGTATGAAGTCAGGACCACTCTTTTGAGAGAGAGAGAGAGAGAGAGAGACCTTGCACGAAAGAGGCCAGAATTAAGTGGTAACATTGATCAACGGCGAGATTTGGGTAAGCAGGCTGGTATCTAGGGCAATGGGAAGAAGAATCTTCCTCAATCGGGTGCAGTTCTAGTTCCAAACTGAGAGGAAGCAAAATCAGTAACTGAAGAAAGAAAAATTGACAAGACCATTTCAACCATCCCATTTTAGTTTCTTTATGGAATCCTAAGAAACAAGTGAAAAGATCATGAATTTTTTGTTTTAGCTCATTTGTTCTCGAAGACGATGATTCTTAGTGTGTGTGTGTGTGTGTATATAGATTATTTTTCACTTAATATTTTAATTTTATTATTTTACTATTAAAAATTTAAATCGTTTAGAATAAAAAAAATTTTAGAAAATTTTATTTATCTCTAGATTATGTAACCACAATTTATTTCTTAAAATTAAAAAGTACAAAAGTTAATTAGATACAAGGAGATAATACTTTTATCAATTAATTATTTTGATAAAATTATAAAACTTAAAATAATTTTAGCTTTATATACTGAAGTTCCTGAAATAGGGTCTAGCTATTTGTAACTGCGGTATCATACTTTAGTTTTTGTCATTTTTTAGCTAATGGCGGAGATGTATTATTGGGTAATTGACACCTTGATTGATATATTATTGGGTAATTGACCCACTGATTGACAACCGTTGCAGCCAAAGTATTATCTCCTTTCTCTTTGTTTATTGAAGTTCCCTTACTCTTTGTTTATTGGAACCAAGCAAATATGAAAACTTCTTAAATAGTTGCCCAAACTTATAAATAAGCTGAAGTTATTTTTAAATCTTTAATTTAAATAATAAGATGAAAAAACATCTATAATTCAAGTAATGAAGATTTTGTCTATCAAACAATTGAAATCAGAAGTACCTTATAAAATATAAGAATATGAAGATTTTTAAATGTAAGATATCATCATCTTAACAATATAGTTTTAGTTTTAAAGAACCCACCCATTTAATACAAAATCATCTTAACAATATAGTTTTCGTGTTTGAACTCAAAATTTAAATGCTCGTTAAAATTTTTGAATGGACACATGCTGTAACAAAATTTAACCATGTATTATTCAACACATCTTTGGCATGCTAACTGATCTTTTTGATAAATTTTTTGCTTTATTTCTCCCTTTGTATGTTCTTTGGTGATGGATATTTTATATGATGTGTATCATGCAAATATGTTTATTGTCCTGAAATGTGTTCTTTTTCGTTTCAGGGCTATTTGGCATCTTGCAACTAAGGCGATAAATGATCTCGTAAGTGGTAGCTATTACAATTCAGCTGCAAAGGCTCCCAATTTTTTCTTTTTTTTATTCTTTTCTCTTACAGTAAGGATTATTTTCTTTACTGCACCTAAGATGTTGTTTATGTTTCCTTTTCTTCGAGATAAAAGGGCAATTAGCTTTCCCAATTTTTCATTCTGTTTCCTTTTGTCTTGAGTTTCTATAGTCTATAATTCAACATTTGGAAGGATTTTGATGTGCTTGTTACAGTGTTCTTTAATCACAGTAGTAAATAAAAATATGACATGAAGCAGTAATTTGTAGCATGAATGGAAATGGTATAAAAATAGATATTGAACTCTTCTTATTATAATTTGTATATCATTGTGTCTTATTACTCTAGGGATTGTGGCATATTCAACTCCTGTTTTATTATTTTTAACCAATTCTTTTTGACAATATGTTCAGTTCTACTCCAATGATATTATTAATGGGAAATTCTATTTGTTTTCATGATGATCCGGTTTGCTTGATTATTGCTGCCAATGTAATTGATCAGTATTTTTGTTATTGCCGATATTTTCATGATCTAAAACCTGAATTGAGACATTTATTTGAAATAATTTTTTTCATGTTAAAATTTTTTTCAGAGGAAAATAAGAATAGGTCAATCCATGTGATTGTAAACTTGTAATTCATAAATGCTAATTGAGAATATTGATTGTTATTGTTAAATTTTCCAATTAAATTTATTAAGTCTTATGAAGATAGATAGCATAGCTTTTCGAAATGGCTTCAGTTATATCATGAAAAATTGGAGAACTTATTTTGGAAATTGAAAATTATATACCGTACTTGTTTTTAGGAGACATGCATTCTTGAAAAAGAATGATACTCTTAAAATCATAATAAAAAAATTGATTATAATTATTATTTAAATGGTAAATAAACGTAAATATGTATTAAGATCAAAAGTTAAGTATAAATGATCAAATTCATTATCAAAATTAAATTTCTTGAAGTTATGGATAATTTTTGTTTACGAACAAATGCCAACAGATGGTAGTAGATTATTTTTAAAAGAAAAATTAAATACACCAGAATCATATCCATGAATATTATATATTTATAAACAGATGCTAACAAATCAATGAGTAAAAGACCATTTACAAAGAAAATTAACTATTAAACATGCCAGAATCATATTAAAAAAAATTATTTTCCTAATGTTATATTGGCGATAATAAACTTTTAAAAATTATTTAGCTAAGTCTTGAAAAATTCAAGAACTTATTTTATATATTGAAAATTATATACATGCATTAGAAAAAAGAGTGGTACTCATTATAAACAAAAACAAAAAACAAAATTGTTCTTAACAAATCTCATGAGGCTTGAGAGTAATAAAAATAATTGTAGTAACAGAAAAAAATAAATAATAGTAATATTAGTAATACAAGTATAATATTATAATATTTGTAATTAATAAAATAAATTTTTGGTTGAAGTAATAAGAAATTAAGAAAACTATTTTGAAAAGAAACTAGATTGGTATTTTATACGAATTCAAAAAAATCAATTCTTGATTTATTTTAGTCTAAGGTATATA
Source organism: Citrus glauca (assembly GCA_029633175.1). Classification (NCBI taxonomy): domain Eukaryota; kingdom Viridiplantae; phylum Streptophyta; class Magnoliopsida; order Sapindales; family Rutaceae; genus Citrus; species Citrus glauca. Next base: position 32,736,684 of record JAQOOD010000008.1, read on the forward strand.
AATACAATTATTTTATATCAAAAGCTAAGTACAAATAAATTTAACTTAAAGAAATCTCATCCTGTCAATTGATCCCAATGAAAAAAAAAAGATAAAATATTTTTATAACATATATTGTCGTAACTTTTAAAAAATATTTTTTTGAAAAATAACGTTTTCGAGAAGCATAGTAATTGCAAGCACTCTTACATATTATTTTTTATTTATTGTTGAATTTTTGGAAAATTAAAGAAATTATTTTGAAAAGTAAAGAGAAAGATGGAAATAAATACATTAATTTATTTCAAGGATGACTAAAAATAATCAATTAAAATGATAAAATGAGAATAATATGTATAAAGACTAAAAGCTCAAGTATATATACAATCAAGTTTAAGAGATCTCAAGAACATAAAAAAAAGACTTCAATTATGGACCCAAAGTGTTAAAAATGATAAAGGCACTTAAAAATGACTTGAAAATTTTATTGATGGCATGTAAAATTTTTTGAGGAAGATTGAGGACTTTACACTTGTATCAAGGAGTGCATTTGTAGAAATTAAAGGAATGTAGGCTGGGCAATTATTGTTACATATTCTTGTCTTGTGTCTTTTTAAGTGCATCTAATAAATTAGTATGACATTATAATTTATTTGTAAATAAATGCCAATAAATTTACGGGTAAAAAAAAGACCATTTGAAAAAGATAAATTAATTAAACATGCAAAATCATATTACAAAGTGTTCTTACTATGATGTTAGATTTTCATCGTACCATATTGGCCATAATAAATTTTTGAAAATTATTTTCGCTAAGTCTTGAAAATTGAAGAACTTATTTTATAAATTGAAAATTATATACATATTTAAAAATGAAAAGGAAAAATGCTCCTTATAAGAAAAAATGTTGTTAAAAAATCTCATGATTGTAGTAAAGGTCCAGCTATATTAGAATCGCTCTAAGATAGACACCCTTTTATAACCATATGATCAAAGTTATAATGAATTTTTTTTATTTATCACTTTACGTATGTGGTTATAATTTATGCTCCACCTTAGAGCAACTCCAAAGTAGCCATAGCCTTGTAGTAATTATAATCATAGTAATAGTAAAAAATAATAATAATAGTGGTAATAATCCAAGTATAATATACTAATATTTATAATTAATAACATAAATATTTTTTGAAGTCATTAGAAATTAATAAAACTAATTTGAAAAGAAAATCGAGTGGTAAAAATTTAATTCGAATTCAAAAAAATCTTAATTCTTGATTATTTTAGTTTAAAGATAAATATAGTTTATTTTAAATACAACTAAATACTATTAATGAAAATGATTAAATGATAATAAATATATATAAAGATTAAAAGCTTAAGTACATATACATTCAAATGTGATAAAATACAGCGCTGCATGGTAGGTTGACTAAAAAATTTAAATGCTTGTTAAAATTTTTGAATGCTCGTTAAAATTTTTGAATGGACACGTGCTGTAACAAAATTTTGTAAGAAAGTATACAAGATGGTAGTTTACGCGAGAATAACAAAACAATATCGATCGTCGAAGAAATTTGCAGATTGTTATGAAAAATAATTTGTTGTAAAAACCTACAATTAGCCAAACTCTTCGTCGTCAAAGATATCCTCTCGAATTTTAAGGTAGGCAAAATTGGTCATGGCACAATTGCACAAGGTCTTGGTCATGCTTAGAGGAACTATAATAGGTGGGCTAGTATGGCCAGTGGCCACCATGCAAGACAACAAATAAAATTAAGCGATGTTATTTCTATATTGCAAAATTTCTATAAAAGGGTGGTTACCAGCTCATCCATTGTCGCTAACTATAATTAAAATTGAATGACACTTTACAAAATAGTCTTGATCGTCAAAAATATCTTGTAGATTTTTATGAAAAATTAGTTGTAGTAAAAATCCATGATGGCTTGGTCAGGTTGTGGGTTTTTTTTTTTGGGAAAAATTATTGTTGGGAGTTATGACCACTCTCTATCACGGGTGGGTTAGTATAACCCATCGCCACCATGCAAAATATCAAATAAAATTAAGTTCCATTTATTTCATATAGCTACATTTTTATAAAAAAGTGTTTGTCAACCCAGACTTTGTCGCTTACTATAATTAAAATTGAATGGCACTTTAACAAAACAGTCTTGATCATCAAAGAAATATTATTGATTTTTATGAAAAATTAGTTGTAGAACGTCTTGGTCATGTTGTTGGAAGTTTTTTTTTTTTTCCTTTTCTTTTGGTTGGGGATAGACTATTGTGTGGAGTCATGGCCACTCTCTATCACAAGTGGGCTAATATGGCTAGTGATCACCATGCAAGACTTAGAGTAAAATTAATGAAATTTTTTCCATATATATATCAAAATGTTTGTAAAAAAATGTTTACCAATCCAAACTTTGCCGCTTACTTTAATTAAAATTGAATGACACTTTAACAAAACGGTCTTGGACATTGAAGAAATCTTGTAGATTTTCATAAAAATTAGTTGTAGTGAAAATCTATAATGTCTTGGTCATGCTGCTATGAGTCTTTTATTTTTTTTCTTTTTTTTGGGATAAAATGTTGATGGGAGTTACGACCACTCTATGTCACAAGCGGTCTAATATGGCCAGTGGCCACCACATGAGACATCAAATAAAATTAAATGACATTTTTTCTATACAACAACATTTTTGTATAAATGTGTTTACTAATCCAACCTTCGTCGCTTACTGTAATTAAAATTGAATGACACTCAAACAAGTCTACAAGACTACGGCTGCATTCATGGTTGAATTTTGATTGTCTGCAATGACTAAGTCTGTCTCTTGATTGTTAGAGAGAGAACATACTGATAATTTATCAACCCAACCCATTCTCTCTCTTCCTTTTTAATACATTTTTAATCATTTTTTCTCCCTTTAGCATGTTTCAATGTTAATAGAAAAAGTAAATAGGCCTAAGTTTATTATGTTGGTCGTTTAATAGTGCGTTTATTAATTAGTAATCAAAATGGATTAGAATCATAATCAAGAATCAGAATCAGAATATATTATTAAACTGTAGGAATCAAAATCAAAATGGAATTCATTCCCATTGTTGTGTTTATTTTGTCCTAGAATTGGAATAAACTATTTTGTTTTACTAAAACACCATTTGTTGATTATTGTTCTTCATATTATTTAATAATAATATAATAAATAAATAATAGTAACAGTTAATAATAATAATATGAACAATAATAATAATAATAATATGAATAAATAATGATAATAATAATTAAAAATAAATAAATAAAATAATAGATAACAATCAATGATGAAGAGGGTATATTTGGAAAACAAGAAAATAGCGGGGACATTTTCGTCATGGCAGGGAATGAGATTGTGATTTCCAGCACCCCGGGGAATCCCAAAACCGGTAATAAATCCTTATTTTGCGTGGGGCTAATAAATCTCATTCCCATTTCTTTCTTCAATTAAGTAAGTAAACAACTTTTTCATTTCGATTTCTCCTGATTCTGATTGATGTTTAGTAAACTCTCCAATAAGTATGAAAATAGGATATGATTTAACGTTAATTTTATCTTTTTTTTTTAAGTGCTCGGAGTTAATAGTAGTATGAAAGAAGAGGAAAGATTTATAAGCACCCTTGATGAGTGGAAGAGAGCTCAATTATTTTGTTTTAGTATTACGAGAGCGAATGGATACTGAAGCATTGATCAGGTTGTTTCCTTCTGTTTGGTCGCAAACTTCTCTTAATAAGCAACGATAAATGAACAAAACAATGACAAAATTTTTGTCCTTTAGTAAAATTTAAGAATTTTATAAAATAAAAATCCAAATATTAAGAATTTTATAAAATTAAAATATTAAAAAAATTATTCACTATGATAAGATAAATCTTTGTTAATCAAGTTACATTTGAGTTTGTAGATGCAACTTTTGGGTTGATGTAACATCTAACATTATGATGTAGCTTAATAAAATCCATTTAGAATTATTAATTTTAAAATTACATTGCAAACATATTAATTTTCAAATAAAATTGAAAGACATGCACCGTTCTCTACGGCACCCAATCCTCTCTATTGCTACTAATCCAATTTTTGAAAAAGAAAAATGCTAAACTAATTTAAGGATGACAGAATGAATTATATCACTGTGTATTATTGTATTAATGGATTATTTTATCTTTTTTATCTCTTATATAGTATGATGGGTCTAAGTGTCTAACTAGGTGCCCCTATGACACGATACCCCCACTTTTTGTCATTTTCTTATCAGTTATTATGAGCCAACATATTTAACATAAAAGTAGTTCAATGACTTAGATGGATTTAATAGGTTATTAACTTTACAATCCCTATTGTTTGCTTGCTCATTAAAAAATAATAAAGTTTCAACAATTTGACACATAACTCCAAATTATTTTAAAATTTTACACTTAAGTCCATTACTTAGTTTGACTTTTTTTATAACTTATTTTAAAATTTTCATTAATACATGTTAATTATTTAATATATAATTGATCTATATATTATTTAATAATCACTACACACTAAGTAAATTAACATGTTTTACTCTACTATTAATATTTTGAAATGTGATTAATCCATCCTCATCTATTAGATTTTTTATTTATTTAACCATTGACCATCTTGATCATATAGAATTTAATTATACACTTTTTTAAATTAAGGAAGAAAAAGATTAATTACCATCACGATTGGTTAAAAGATTAATTAACATCACGATTGGTTCCAAAAATATTTTTCTCATTTTGGTTCTCATCATTACAAGTTAAAAAAAAAATTGCATATAATCACTGATAATTTTATTGTCATGATTACAAATAAATTGCTCAAAACTTTCTATTTCAACCACTGAACCTTTTAGCCGCTTCTAGACATGAAGAATTTAAAGTTATAATTTATAGGTGCAATTGCATTTACATATGCCGTAAGAGAATACTTCTAACATTATTTTAATTTTTAATCATCCCTCTTTTCTTTCTCTTTTTTTCTCTCTCCTCTCTCTATCTCTCTCTCATGTCCCCCCCATTTTCCTTCATTTTCTCACTTCCTAGACACCAATTATAAATTTAATTTTTTTAGATTTTATTATCTTAGAGAATTATATTTTGTAAATGATGTAATAAGTTTAATGAGTGAAAACTAAAATTAAAGAATAAGACCATTTGAAACCATAAATATATTCATTATATGAGGATAGTTTAGGAATAAAAAATTTTAGATGAAAATGTATTTAAACTTTGAAGAGTAATTTTAGGGGTTAGAGTAACGAGCTAATTATAATTTTTCATTATATTGGAATGAAATGTAAATAAAAGAGAGAGTAAGGAGTTAACTGCAATTTGTCAACAACAAAAGACAAAAAGTGGGTCACTTGGGCACCATAGTCGGACCCATGATACTCTTCCTGTTTAAGAATTAGTTTTCTTTCAAAAAAAAAAAAATTGGTTACTCCAACAACAACAATGGTTACTTTTCTTTTTCAACTATTTATCATATATATAACGACAGGTTGAAGTACATCCATCTCAAAAAATAAATAAGTAGTAATATTCTATTTTTCTTAAAAAAAAAAGCAATTTTCAACTAAGATTTTTTTTTCTTCTAACATCTGTCGCTTAGTGTCAACAATTTTGTTATATAAATAGGTCTCGGACATAAGGCATACCCCCAGAGTTGTATAATTGCCATCCGGAGTTTCTTTTGCAAACAAAAGTCATTTTAACTCCTTCATTGCCTTAATCTCCACAGTTCTACATCATCAGGTCCTTCTTTTCAATTTTTTTTATTTTTTATTTTGGAGCTTTGAGGTACCTTTCTTCGTGTGAAACAAAGGTAAATGCTTTGAGGTACCTTCTTTCTTGTTTTCCCTTTTTTTTTTTTGGGTTTTTTCACTGTTACTTTTATTGTTATATCTGGTTAATGCAACTCTCATATAAAGGAGGTACAAAGTCCTTAAACTAATTAGTTTTCCTTTGTTTTCCTTTTTTTGGCTCCTTTTTTCTTGATTTAAGTGTGGAATTTTCTTTTCTGATCATGATTTCCGCTCTACCATTACCGGCATCCTTGTTTTTAATTCTGTAGTTATCTACCCAACCACTCTTAGCTATTTTAAAATGCTTATTTTCACTAATTAGAATTTAAAATCATCGAAGATATTATATGGACACTCAAGGTATTCTTAATTTTGTTTTTTTTAAAAAAAAAAAAAACCAGTGCAGGTTCTCTTAACATTTTTTATTTTAAAATTAGTGTTAAATGCTATTCATTATCATTAATCCTTTCGGCCATTGAAAGCTGGAACAAAATCTTGACTGTTGTTTTGGTGGGTAAGGTCTCAATTTTGGAATTCTAAATTTATACATTAATAGCGTAGTCTGGACTCTTGAGGGTTACCGAGTATGTATAGTTTAGAATCTGCACTAACAGGAGCAGGGGCAAATTTAGAAACTTAATTTATAAGGGGCAAAACTATAGTAAAAATTAACAATCCATAAAGTTGACTCAAATGTCAAATTTCTTTATAAAATCCCCCCCCCCCCCCCCCCCCAAAAAAAACAAATTTTTTTAAATATTAATTATATGACTTTTACAAAATCTAATTTTATAAAATCTGATTTCTACTACACTTCTTAAAACTTAAGCCTATAATTTCTTTAACAAAAATTATATCTGAAAACTTTTATTTCTTCGCCAATAATACGCATACACGTAAAATCTAGCGACTACAAAAGTAACAGCATTTTTGATCGAATATCAAATAAAAGTGAGGCATTAGTTGATTGAATTTTCAAGCTTAGGCAAGCAGGCCCAGGCCCAGCACTGTCTTAATTTTGTATTAAAGTCAATTTTATAGTTACTATATCTAAAAGATAGCAAGATAAGATAATTTTTTAGTACCTCTTAAGGTTTGGCCATGCTGCGCCTGGGAGAGAATTTTTTGATATACTGACATAACAACAACCGCCCCCAACCACCACCACACCCCACACCCATGGCGAGGGCTGTAGATTTAAAAAAAAAAAAAAGAATTGTTTAAACCGCCCAAAATAAGGGAACTTTTGAATAACAAAATCCAAATTAACTAGCATAAGATTCATTACTTTATTCCGTTTCCCTTAATTTTCTCTGAAATAAGTACCTTAATGTATGCTACACTCAAAGACTCCAAATAGAAATATATAACCTAAATTTTTTATTTTTAAATACAACCAAAAAAATAATTCTTTTCCTCAATATTCTCAGCAACCAATCAAAATTACCTCAATTTTCTTTTATATGAATATCGTAACATTATGGATGAATGAAGTGTTAAAAATTTATAAGAGGAACCAAAAAGTCATTTTCCCAAAACTTAAAGATAAAACAAGTTTTACTTTATGAAGACAATAATGATCACTTTCAAGCGTGAATAATTGAGGAAATTTATTAAAATAGTACTCTGTTTTTTAAGTAATATTCTAATATTTTTCATTTTAATTTCATAGCAAATAAAATTATTTATTACTCCATCTTCACTTATGATGGTAGTGGTTGGATACTAATGGAAAACCGTGTCACTACCCAAAATTTGTTAACATGTAATTCAACTACAAAAAGTCATGCTGGCTAATATTAGCAAGAAAGATTTATTTTGAATATTTGAGCACACACTAAAATCGTTTGGAAGTACAAATGGCACAACGTACATACCATTAGCCCCAGTCAATCAAAAATTCATTTGTAAAGCAGCAGCAATCATAATAGTGTTGTTTAAGCCCCTGGAGCTTAATAGATTTAGTTAACTATAGGAATTTAAATCATGAGGAAGGTAAAAGAGTAAAAAATTAATTTGAATTTTACCTACCACTTACTAGTGTTGTTTAAATGTCAATTTAGTAACTTAATGACACATCTAAGGATATTATCATTGTACGAACTAGGAGAGGTTGTGGTTTGCAATGATGTTATAGTTACTCAAGCTTACTTTTGTGACATTCAGTTACTTTGCTATTAATACTACATTTTATCCTCCTAAACTTTGTATGCAGACGAAGATGTCAGAAAGTGCTGCTCCTTCTGATAAGCCACATGAAGAACAACAAGGCTGCACACTTGCGGCACAGCAAAAGCTTATAGAACAAGAAAACACAATAAGCAAACAATTGAAACAAACCGCCATAAAAGAGCAAAGTGATGAAAAGCCTCCACCTCAAGATGAATGGTTGCCTGGTATGCTTGGTCTGCTGTTACATTGTACTTTTTATTTCTTATTCATATTCATTTACTAGTGGCCTTTATTTTATTTTTTAATTATTTAAACTATCTAATGGCAATCCAATCTCTTTCCACCCATAAAGGAGGGTTCAAACTTCAGATCTCTTATTTTCAACACAGAAGATTCTATCACCTCAATTAGATGAAACTCATTAGTAGATTTTAATTTGATAAAGTTAAAATGTGAAGATATAAAAGAGAAATATAATTTATTGAATAGAAAAGAATAAATAGTAATGAATATACATAATTTTTTTAAAGGAAAAAATAATAAATAATTTTTTAAATAAATAATTTATAAATTTGAGATATAAAATTTGTATGCTTACTAAATGCGACATATGATGTAACATTTTCTCATAAGATTGTATGATAATTAGTCATGGACATAAGAGAGAAGGCAATTGGGAAGGGTGTTGTAATACCCTACGCGAATGAGATGATGGGTTTATAAAGGGCGATTTACACTCTGATTAGCAACAAACGTTTTGGGATGTATTAGCAGCCCAAAAACAAAACTGTGTGAGTTTTGTTAAGGTTCAACGCAGATAATATCTTATTAGGTCTATGTTGAGGCATGACAAATGGTATCAGAGTGGCTCCGCTTGTCCTCTTGAACAATGGTGGGGCAAACCTCAGCGAGGACCCTAAGTTCCTGAGGTGAGTGTATGCAACACCCTAAGTGAATCCCACATCGGCAAAGCAGGTAGCGATGCTGGGTTTATAAGAGATGATCCACACTTTAATTGGCAAAATACTTTTTGGAGTGTATGGGTAGCCTACAAACAAAACAGTGCAAGCATTGTTAGTAAAATTCGGGGAAAATGCTGGATTTATAAAGGATGATTTACACTTCAATTGGAAAAATGTGTTTTCAGGTGTATGGGCAGCCCCCAAGCAAAATAGTGCGAGCCTTGGTAAAACTCAAAGTAAATAATATGTTACTAGGTTTGCGTTGGTTCATGATAGGTGTGTAAAAAAATAGCATAATATTTTTGTTAGAGTTCTTTCCAATATACATATAATTAGAATAAGTGATAATTTCAAGAAGTGCAAGACTATAGCCTATAAGTAAACCGTACAAATAATTTGAGCATTACACTGTCATTAAAGGAGTATCTATAATATGCGTTATCAATTCTTACACAAAGTGTAAACTCATATATATTTGTATTGGGCCACATCAATAAGGATAATGCCAACTCCTTACAAATGTATCAGTACTTTAGTAACAAAAATTGCATAAAATAAATTACTAAGAACAAAAAATGCTTCATTAAATAAATTGTCTATTTCCATGTTACCTATATAAGAATACTTTGAATGGGTGCTAACATTAATTGAGAACATGCAGCGATTGAAGTTTCATCGGCTATTAATCTTATAGATTTTGTCTATATATTTGATATTCCCTCATATTTTCTCTGTCATCCGAAGCGTTAACTTTATTTAACACAAAACTCGTTCGTTCGTTTTATCTCAAATTCGCAGCAGAAACAATAACTAGACGATTGAAATTGTACCGAGCTGCACTAAATGGCGACTGGGCTGTGGCTAAAGATATTTATGAAGAGTATGAAAAATATGAGGATGATATTAGAGTTGGGATCACAAAACATGGAGACACTTCTCTTCACGTTGCAGCTCAAGCAAATCATATTGATTTTGTGAAGAAACTTTTGAAAATGATGAGTGCTGAGGATTTAGCTAAGAAGAATGAAATTGGATGTACAGCTTTTTTCTACACGGCTGGATCTGGAATGGTGGAAATTGTTGAAGAGACGATGAAGGGTAATACAGACATAGCAATGGTCCCAGATAGAGTATGGGACGCTGCCAATTGTGAGGGCTGCAGCATTGGGCCAAAGACAAATGGTAGTGCTTCTTTATGAAAAAACTAAAGGTTCCTTGGCAGATGATGATTGCATTGAGTTACTTGTCAAGTTGATAGAAACCGATTTGTATGGTAAGCACTCTTCTTTATTATCTTTGTGCAAATTGCTCTTCTTATTAATTTGATATCATTTGACTTAAACATATCCAGCTACAATTAAATGAAATCATTGACAATACATGGGAAATATTGACAAGCATCGTGATTGTCCAATTCACAGTCAAATTCATGAACCCCTGTTTTTAAATTGTGCCAAAGATTGTTGATGCGGTACTGATTCAATGTGAACATGTTGTTCTTAGACGTTGCATTGCGGTTGCTTAAAGATCGCCCTCAGTTAGCAACAAAACGCGTTAGAAATGAAGAGACAGCACTGCACGTTTTGGCCCGAAAGAATCTGACGTCTTCTAATCAAAATCCGTGCGGAACTTTTCAAAGATACTTCAATCTTGGTTAGTCCCCTCCCTGAAATCTAAAACAACTCTTTTACAATCTTTGTTATATATTCTGCTAGTTTGGGTTTTACAATCGAAAATTTCCAGGTGCCAAAAATAGGAAAAATAAGCAAGCACTGAAATTAGTGGAAAGCCTTTGGGAACAGGTTATATTGTTGAGGGAACCGGATATTTCAAAACTAATTGCACGACCTACGCGACTAATATTTGATGCGGCAAAACATGGAAACGTCCAGTTTCTATCAATACTTATTCGTGAATATCCTGATCTGATGTGGAAATGCGATGAAAATGGATATACCATATTTCATATTGCTGTTTCAAATCGCCTGGAGGAACTCTTCAAGTTCATATATGATATAAAGCCAATTGCGGATTTGATGGTTGGCTCCAAAGACAAAAAGGGAAACAATATTTTGCATTTAGCTGGAGAATTGGCACCGCAACATCGGCTGAATGTGGTATCAGGATCAGCACTTCAAATGCAGCGAGAGTTATTGTGGTTTGAGGTGAAGTATTTGATCCGCCGTATTCATAGACATAACCTTTTCTTAACGATAATATTGAAACAAAAAAGTATTCATTTGATTTGATTTGATTTTTTTTCCTTTTTTCATACATAAAGGATGAAACATTTATACATACAAATATCACTAACAAAAGAGAATATGAGATAAATTATAAACTTTAGATTCATTTAACTAAGTGATTACAATCGGGTGAATATATGAAAAAGATTAATTAATTTATTTAAATGTCTAGTATTACTCTTTCTCATCATCTATGAAATGTGTTAGAGGTTATAGTAATACAAAAAATAAATAAAATCATAGGCATATCATATGCATTTAACTTGAAATTAATTAGTTCTTAATTTATTTATTAATTTGGTAGTGTAGAAAAATGAGTTTTTTTTTTAAATTTTATTATTTAATAAATTTATTGAATTATTAATTTATCACATTGACCAGAAGTCATGACAGACAAAAACTATTATTTACTCGAAATTATTTATTGACTACTAATTTAACAAAATTCTTTTGTATATAATGTCAAGATATGACCAATCTATATAAATATTAAGGCGGAATGAAAATCCATCTTAGACTTCAATTTCTTTGCACGTGGTCTATTTAAATACTTTCTATGAGTATTCTGTAACTTGTAATAATGTAATTCGACTCTTTCGTTCGTGACGAGCTGAACTATAGGCAGTGGAGAATGTCGTTCCAAAGAAGCTTGCTGAAGCTATAAACAAGGGTGGGCTTACCCCTACAGCTTTATTTTCCGAGAAACACAAAGAATTGAAGAGAAAAGGAGAGACATGGATGAAGGACACTGCATCATCATGTATGATTGTGGCTACACTGATCGCCACTATTGTTTTTGCCGCAGCTATAACAGTACCAGGCGGCAACAAAGAAGACACAGGGCTTCCATTTTTCTGTCAAAAAGCTTCCTTCAAGATTTTTACTGTATCAAATGCGATATCGCTGGTAGCCTCCTCCGTCTCGATAGTAAATTTTTTATCCATTGTCGCTCCGCGGTATGCAGAAGAGGATTTCCTTCGTTTGTTGCCAACAAAGCTGCTTGTTAGATTTGCAACACTGTTCGTAGCAATAGCAGCAATGATGGTGGTGTTTTCTGCAACAAGTTATATTGTCTTTGAGGACGGAAGTTTATGGATTGCTATTCTGGCTATCATGATTTCTTCCATGCCAGTCATCCTGTTTGTTAAGCAACATTTCTGGTTCTTCTATGATGTTCTACGATCAACCTATGCATCACATTATCCCATCCCGAAAGGTAAAACTGGTCTTTTCCACAAAGAAGGGGAAACAAAAACAACTAAACACCAGTGGAAGTCCAAGCTGTTCAATGGATCAAATTTAACAATTCCATGCACATCATCATGTAGCACAGATTTTTAAGTTCGATTGTCGCTCACATTTTCAGAGGATGTAACGGTGATGCGGGTAAGTTGGTTTAACATGAATTGGGGCTTGATCAGAGTCTGAGTACGTCTGGTGGTCTGATCCTCTGTCAGTAATCTCTCCCGCCTTTTGCGATTAATGACGCTCGAGGTCTTCCTAGACTCCTAGTTATGCTAAGGTCTTTGTACTCCTAAGTTGTCTTTGTACTTTCTATTTTGCACGCATCAATGGACACCCAATTGCCAAGCAAACCTTTTCAGTTTGATGTTTGAACAATGTAATTAAGCTTGGTCCCCAAGTGAATTAAAAATCCCATTTGACGCGTAAGACAATTCGTCCAGGGAAATTGTAGACAATATGTGGCAGCAACAACAGTAAGACATCGTCTTTGTTTCAAGAGTGATCTTCAATTCACCCCTCAGCGCCGAGTACGATGATTTTCTATTTATCCATTGAAAGTATGAAAATTTAAATTTATTCTCATTTTGATTTAGAGAACGGTGATTAATGGGGGCGCACGGATAATTTTTTTCTTATTGTTTTAATCTTTTACATTTTTAAAAGGTGAATTGGAGATTGTCATTCTAAATCAGTGATTAATTGAATCTTTGTTTAAGTTAGCAAACTGTTTTTTTTTTAATTAATACTTGTCCAAATTCTATTTTATTTTAAGTGAAATGCAGTAAAATCTCGATATATGAATGTTCGATCAATTAATAATCTTATGAAATAATAAACTCTTCTAACTCCGACAGTCCGACTTTGACTAAGTTACTAAATTAATAATCTCGTTAAATGCATTACATAGCAATTTTTTTCTCAAGTCCTTTAAAGCCAATGAAAATATAAATTAATAACCAGTCAAGTACAAAAAAATTAATAATTAATAATATATAAAAATTATAATATTAAGAAGTTATTTTCTTGACAATTTTCATTTTCTCAATTCATTTCTTTTTCGAAATATCCATCTAATGATTGGAGATTAAAAATAAAATTAACAAATGACCGATGTATTTATAGAGTTTATGTTCTAAGTACTTTTTTTTTTTATTAAATGGGGCTCAACCAAGCGAGCTAAATTGGAATATGGCAGGGTTTAGACACCCCAAAAACATCTTGCACAATAATTGAAGAAATCCCTTCAGGTGGGTTGGAAAATAAGTGCAGTCCCTGGGGGTGGGAATGAGCCATGTTTGCCATAAAATCTGCCGCCGAATTTGCTTCCCGATAAATGTGGGTGATGGAAACCTGCCAATTTCTACTAATAAGCTCCCGAATGGCAACCACTAAAGTATAGAATTCATTAGGCATAACCACTTGCTTCGAGACTAACTGTGTCACACAAAGGCTATCCACTTCGGCCAAAAGATGTTTGATTCCGGCCTCCCAAGCTATGCATAACCCTTGGTACAGACCCCATAGCTCAGCCATCAGCACCGAAGCTGTTCCAATATTCATGCAAAAGCCCGTAATCCAGTGTCCGACCGAATCTCTAATAATACCACCGGCTCCTGCACCTTCATCTTTTCTACACGATCCATCCGTATTCAGTTTGCACCAAGGCCATGAGGGCGATCTCCATCAAATATAGATTTCCTTCCTCCGTGGGTGCTAACTTATGTGAGAATTATTCAGCCGATGAATTTCATTAGCTCTGGCCATAACATCTACGTAAATTGTTGAGCTATCCATCAATTTCCCCTCTACAATAAAAACATTCCTCCAATACTATAATCTCCACACCGCTACTCCGAAGATGCACGCCCAGGGTAATGGAATGGGGTTATGCTGCTTGTCTTGTAGATTCGCAAGGATCCACTCTCTTAAGGGCAGCTGAAAGAAGAATTGTTGCTGCCTAGCTGGAATAATCTGAAGCCACACCCTCTTGATTCACGGACAATCTCTCAAGGCGTGAATAATGTCCTCACGAGGAGCCCCACATCTATCACAACCCAGAGCAACTGGAATGAGCCGCCTAACTAGTTCACTTTTGGTTTTTAACTTTGCATGAAGGGCCTGCCAAAGGAATATACGTACTGCCTGCGGCCCCTTCCATGACCAATGTTGGTTCCATGCACTATCAGTATCGGTGGACTCCAGCTGACATAGAGCCTCATATGCCGAGCGAACCGTGAACTGGCCTCTTGATTTATAACTCCAGAAAATTCTGTCGGCACCAAGGAGGGGAAAGGGAGGCATTATTGATGCTATTTGCATCAGGATGGAACTCGGCAGCAAGTGTTCAAAGGCTGTCCAGTTCCAACCCCCATGCAAATCTAGCATCTCACTTACCGTGGCAATAACCAGCTCCTACGGCACTGGATGAACAGCTTGGTGAATCACAGGGCCTTGCTTCGTTGCCCAGCAGTCCAGCCAAAAGCGAGTTTGATTGCCATCTCCAACAGCCCAGCGAACTCCCTGCATGGTAGAGGACCATGTGCTCTTTATGGCTCTCCAAATTCCAAAACCTTGTTTTTCAGGGAGAGACATAGGCAAGTTACAGATATCCAGCCCATATTTTGAGCAAACGACTTGAACCCATAATTTGTCTAACTTCGACACCATTTCCCAGCTCAACTTCATCAATAAGGCTCGATTCATTACGTCCAACCTCTTGAACCCCAAGCCACCTTTATTTTTCGGCATGCAGATTTTCTCCCAACTCACCATACTCATTCTTTGGTTCTTCGACTTGCCATCCCAAATAAATCTTCGACTCGACTTCTCAATCTTCCCACGCACCAGGGCCGATAGTAGGGTTGTTTGCATGGCGTAAATTGGCATTGCTTGTATCACCGAGTGAGCCAACGTAATTCGACCAGTAAGAGATAAATGTGCTGCGTTCCAACCTGTGAGCCTCTTCTCCAATTTATCCAGAATCGATTGATAGGTAGCTCTATTTATTCTCGAGTGAATAAGCGGCATTCCAAGATAGCTTCCCAAGTCGTTTGTAGCTGAGCACCCCAACACATTACTGAGGAGCTGTGCTTCTCTTGGCACTACATTTTTAGAGAAACAAATTTTAGTCTTTAACTTGTTGACCTTCGCTTCAGAGCTTCGACAGTAATTGTCTAGAACTGCATCTATAGTGTAGGCCTGATCCATTGACGCCTCTGCAAAAAGAAGCAAATCATCTGCAAAAAAAAAGATGGGTTAGAGGAGTTCCATTCTTGGGCAACTGGATTGGCTTCCATCCACCTTCCCTCACGGCTTGAGTTATCCCCTGGCTCAACCATTCAATACACAAAACAAAAATATACGAAGACAGCGGATCCCCTTGCCGGATTCCCCTCCCAGGGACAAATTCTACCGTAGCCTCACCATTCCATAAAAATATTCATCCGAGCTAACGTTACACACTCCATGATTAACCTAGATAACTGAATCGGGATACCAGTCAGTTGGAGAGTATCGAAAATAAAATCCCAATTAAGACGATCATACGCTTTTTCGAGATCCACCTTGATAGCCATAAACCCTTTTTTCCCATTTTTCTTTCTCTTGGAATGAACCACTTCCTGAGCAACCACAATATTATCAATAATGTGGCGACCGGGCACAAAGCTCGTCTGATGTGGGCCTATAAGATCTGGCAACAAAGCTTGCAGGCGATTCGCAATAATTTTAGTTACTGTTTTATAGGTAATTGTACACAAGCTAATAGGTCTGAACATACTGAGGCTAGTAGGATGCTCTACTTTAGGAATTAAAACTAGCAGGGTAGTATTAATATCTTGGGGGATCTTGCCCGATCTAAATATGTCACCTATAACCTTGCAAAAGGATGGCCCCACAATTGGCCATTGAGACTAGTAAAAAATGGCGTGCAGGCCATCGGTACCCGGGGCTTTGAGAGGTTTCATACTGAAAATCACTCTTTTAATTTCTTCATCCAAGACTGGGACGCCCGTGCTCTCCAACTCACAAGCATTTAAGGCTGGAAATAAACTCGGCACCTGGTAATTCTGGGGAGTTGCAACTTCACTTTTATATAATACCAAAAAATATTCAATTGCATAATTGCGAATCTCCTCCTCCCTGTACATCCAGTTACCCTGTCTATCTTGAATAGCTTTAATTCTATTTCTCCGTCGTCTTGCAATAGTTTTTTGATGAAAAAACGTATTCCTGTCCCCGTGTATGAGCTCTTCTTTCCTTGATTTCTGCTACCACAAAATTTTCTCTTGGCCCATCACCGTCTCCAATTCGTTCCTTAGTCTAGCCTTTAGCCGCACAACCCCTCGGGAATTATATCTTTCTAAAGCTGCTTGAATCCCATTTATACGAGCCATTAACCGTCTCTTCCGCTGAAAAATATTCCCGAATACCTCCCTATTCCACTTTTGTACTTCCTGTATAAAATGAGACGCCGAATCTCTATAAGGGGCCTCAAGGTCCCAAGCTTTTTTAACAAAGGAGTTGAACTGTTCATGAGTTAGCCAGGAAGCTAAAAACCAGAAAGGCTTATTCCCTCGCTGCCTTGAATGAGCTCTCGCAATTGAACCAATACTGGTCTATGGTCTGAAGCAATCTTCGGAAGGTGAAGAACAGAATTCTCTGAAAATTTTGTTAACCAATCATTATTGCAGAGAGCTCTGTCAAGCCGTTTAAACAGTAACCCCGAGACCAAGTAAAGCGAGGGCCTTTGAATTGTAAGTCAAAAATTCGATGTCCGTCAAACCATTGCCTGAAATTCCCGCACACTCTTGACGTCTGTATAGCACCCCCTTGCTTTTCCAAAGCATACAAAAATGAGTTGAAATCCCCACCAATTAGCCAAGGTCCTTGCACTGATGTAGCAATGCTGTCCATGTGCTTCCACAGCTGTCTTCGCAACATTGGGTTTGGGCTAGCGTAAACTGCCATTACCCAAGACATAAAAGCATTGTTCCTACTTAATTTAAAATGAATAAATTGCCTATGATTCAGCAGCACCTCCACCTCTATATAACTTTGCCAAAGTAGCCAAATTCCCCCTGAAAAGCCTACTGCTTCCACTCGATGAGAATGGTCGAAGCCACTCTTCTTTATGAAGCTATCCGCTTTAACCCCACTAATGTGAGGTTCCATCAAAACCACCAACAACGGGTTGTAATTTTTAACCATTGTCCTGAAAGAGCGCCGAAAATCAGCTGAGGCTGCCCCTTGGACATTCCAATACATTATGCTAATTATCATGAAAAAATTAAAAATAAAATACAGAACCAAAAACACCTTATTAGTGTTGTTCCTTCCCGCCATTCATCATTGCCGCGGGCGTTTCTTCCACTATCGAATCTTCCTCATCAGACGTCCCTTTCTCTTCATTCTCTCCCATATTTACTACCGCGGGCACCTGGACATTTTCGTCGTGTATACCAGCAAGATATTGAGGGTTCGGAGGGTCAGACAAGTGCTCATATTCCCGTCCCACCCTATCTACATGATCCCGTTCCATCTCCCTTATCTCACCAAGTGACCGGTTCTGGATATCCCATGAGAACACTATATGTTTTTTTGGGTCCAAGGTTGTATCGAAAGGGGGTTTTTGTTGGTAGTTAAAGTTGAACTGGGGGTTTGGGCAAGCTTCGGTCCTAGGGTTTGCATAGGGTAAAACTTTTGTGTTGTCCTTTCTGGGCGTGAGGTTGCTCTGTTGGAAGGGGTTTCGGTTTGGGATCAAAATAGTTTCTGGCTTCTTTGGCTGGGGTTTTGAATTGGCAACTGGGGATTGCTTTTTACGTCTCACCGGCTTTTTCATTCTATCTTCGTGGTTGGCATTGAAAAACTGGAAAGGATTATCCATGCTTAGGTTATGAGAGGTGGACGGCCTTTCAGCTATATCTGTATGAGTAGGGTTCTCGTTGTCATCCAGAGCCTGCTCAAGAATTTGGAATCTAGAGCCCCCAGCCCCTGTATTCTCTCGGTTCCTAGTTCCTCCATTGTAACTGTCCTTGCTCCCATTAAAATTTCTTCCTCTTCTCGTGGCTATCATCCATGGACCAACACAACTTGGCATTGTTCTCACTCCTGCCATGCTCATCTAGTTGGCTATTATCCGCTGGTAGTTGCATATTAGGTTGAGTTTGCACCCCTTCTCTATTCTTGTTTGCTATACCCGATTCCTTGCAATTGCTACTGTTATGGCCATATCTTCCGCAAGCAAAGCATATCACTGGTAAGCCCTCATACTCTATCTTTTGAACCTTCCCATCTAACACAAACTGGGACACTAAAGGCTTAGCCAAGGAGAGACGAACTGCAATTCTTGCGAATCTCCCACGCGCTGAGGATGCTGTGTTCGTATCTATCTTAATCACTGAACCCACCAACTCTCCTAGCTTCTGAAGGACTTTCCGGTTGTATAGGTGGACAGCGAGTCTCGGAAGCCGAATCCATACAATGACTTGCTCCATCTTTGCTATGCTGGCGTCAAAAAACGGTGTCCATGGCTGCACCGTGAGGTAATGTCCCATAATCACCCACGGACCTTTTGTTAGGGCATCCACAGCATCAACATCTGAGCGGAAGCGGACCAGAAAATAATTATTTTCAAGGTCTATCACCGAGAAAGTCATTGATGTTTTCCACATAGCATTCAGTTTCGTACGGAGGGTTCTATAGCCGATCGTGCGACCCAGCAACTTAACTATCACTGAGTTCTTCCATGGTTCACATAACTTCTCATGAACCCTCTCCGAGAACGTTATGGACGGCAAGGGCCCATCCTTGCTCTTAGTCACGTCCCCTTCCTCAAACTCCCAATCCATTGTTTCATCACCATAACTCGTCTCCATGGCTCGCGTTGAGTTCACTAGGGTTTCCTTGTACGAAATCTGTACAGGGTATCAACAGTAGCGTCTTCCTCACGAAACCTTGCCTTTTTTTATTGTTCTAGCCTCCCTAAACGGCGGAGGGAAGATTCCTCCAACGTTAGGGTTTTTCCCATGTCCGGGTTTTTCGGAGCTCTCCATAATAACCTAAAATATTTTCCATTATGTTCTAAGTACTTTAAACATATGAACAATTTATCTTCTTGGTATTTAATTTGAAATGTACGTAAATCAATTTAATGTTTGTGTACAATATACTTACATTAATTTTTTTTGGCTTCTTTGGGCATGTTCATAACATTTATTAATATCTTTTTAGTGTTTGTATACTGGATCGCTTTTGAAATTTACGCATGAATCTTGATCAAAGGAGTAATACATGCATTAAGACGACATAAGTGATCAAAATATAATATTATTCTTAAATTTATAAATATTCATTACCAATAAATTGATATGTTATCCATTTATTGATAACTAAATAACTTAGCCCCACTAATATTACTTTATATAAATTTTACTGATGAGAGAATTTTTAAGACAGCAAAAATGCTTTTTTTAATTAAAAAATGTACTCCTATCAATTTTTATTTTAAAAGAATTAAATAATTGATAATTGTAAATCTGTTTGATTCTTTAATGCACAAATAATTCGAAATCTTCCAAAGTAAAATAAAATAAAATAAAAATTGAAACTCGAAGTTGCACGTGACAAAAATGTTTACGCACGCCTTTAGACCATCTCACAATGTAGAAAGCCCATCTGATACTTTGATCAAACTCTCACGTTTTAGGTAGAAATTTCCCCTTTAGCCCTCAACCGCTCTGTATAAATTATATATTATATTATGAAAACAAACTTTAATTTTCTGTTAAATTTTGAAAATTAATTTCTCTTCCTGAAATTGTAATGGATCATTCAATTTCATCTCGTTCACTTTCTCGATCTCGATCTCCATCTGCATCTCCATTCAACTCCAAAAGAATGATACTGAATCCAGTTTATCATAAATTCAATTTCGATTCAAGAAACTTCAAAATGAAGCCGTTGGTTTCGCGCCAAAATCGACCGGCGGTGGTGGCAGTTCGTGCTTGTAATCAAAACGTCCATAATGACGGTTTCGTCCTAGAGGATGCGCTCACTTGACTAATTTTCTCCCCGATTTACCGGTAATTCACTTTTCTTCTTATTGTTTTTATTATTTATTTGAATGCGAAGCTCAAATTGCTCAATTAACCTCTGAAATCGTAATTAATATGTAAATCGTATTATATTTTTCTTTGATCAAACTGCAGCAGTGTGTGTGATTCGAAACTGCGAGATTCGAACTAAATTAATGTTGCCTTGGGTGTATTTTGTAAAATGAAAAAAAAAAAAGAAATTTGACGAATTATTTACCAGAATGCCTTTATTCCTTGTTGCATCGTATATTCTGGCAACTACATGATGTGTACATTGCTTATGATTTTCTATTTTGCTGGATGTTTTGCTTTCAGTCATACCCGAATCCACTGAAAAAGAGTCAAGCATATGCTGTCGTCAAGTAAGCCCTTTTGAGTTTTCATAAAGTTCTCTCAGTAGTATCAGTTGTGGTTGTTAATCCGTAGCGCATTATATTGTCTCTTAGGCAAACATTCGTTAGCCCAGAAGATGCAGTTGCCCAAAATGTAAGCAGAAATATCACACGAAGCTGATTGGAAGTGTTTCTGATGCCAGGTGTATTTCAAGTCGGATGAAGTTCGTGCTTGCATAGTGACTTGTGGTGGCTTATGCCCAGGGATTAATACAGTCATTCGGGAGATAGTCTGTGGCTTGAGTTACATGTATGGGGTTGATGGTGTACTTGGAATTGAGGTTTAACTTCCTTCACTCAAGATCTCTTAGTTGTTCTTGGTCTACTGAATTTTTATCTAAACTTTCTATCCAGTAGCATCATGAAAGAAAGTGAGATGAAGTTGTCTGGTTACTGAGAAAATAGACTGAAAATTCTGGAAATGCTTAACAAACTTTATTTCTCAACAACTTGACTTATGATATCAGTACAGCAGTTATTTATACACCTTTCTTAATCACGATTACAACTTTAACTAATCTAAAAGCTAATCGTTATCAAGCTAACTAAACTTCAGTACACTGCACAGTTTGCTTGTAACAAACTTGAACTAATTTGCTGAGCTGGCACTGCTAGCACGCTTGCTCTGTATTTTCTTCATCTTAGCTTTCTCCTTCTGCTCAGCATAGTGACCTACTCTAACAGTATAGAGGTAACTTTTACATTACTTGTTTTATTTTTGGGTGAATGAAAAAATTAAATAGAAAAAACTTCTTTTCTACTAAAACAGAGCAAATATATATATAAATTATGACAATTTTTATCTTATATACACATAAGATACACTCTCCTCACATAAATAATGCATGTGTGAGACTTATACACTATTCATATGAGCTGAGTGTATACCATAATAAATTTTATTTAAGATGGACTTAGTAGATGTATGATTAATTATACTTAAATTTCTAAATCTCTCTCTCCCTCTGATATAAAAATAAAAAAGAGTAACCGAAGTTTGGATATGCAATGCCATCTCAGTTATTGCTTATGTGGCGTCATATGAATACCTAACTGTGCGAAACCGCATGAAGACAGAAGGCAACTGAGTTTTTAGCCTTTGCTCGACCTGACATCATAATTAATATTTTTAAATTCTGAAAAAATATCGGCAATGTAGTTTCTAATTCTCCTTTTCTTCGCTTTGAGGCGCTTCTCTATCTCTGAAAGTCATAACCAACTCTCCCACCTTTCTCTTTTTATCTTCCCTCACTTTCTGTCTGTTAAGGAAAGATAAATACAGACTCAAGATCAATCACCAAGATCGATCAACACAAATGCAAGAAACAGAATAAAATCAAGAACTGAAAGAAACTGTGAACAAGTGTTTAATGTCATTCAGTACCAAAGTACCTACATCCACAGCTGAAGAACCCAAAACGGGTGTGAAGCTTTATTGATCAAATTGATTACAGAGAAACAACTGATGACAAAGATTAAATCTCTCTCACAGAGTATCTTCTATCTCTCATCCTAAGCCTCTCAAAATCGTGAATCAAGTGCCCTTACTGATCAGCCTTAAGCCACCTTTTATAGCTCTGTTTTTGTCCAGCTGCTAGCAGTAACAAACTAAACTAACTCTGGCCCCACTAATGCTGACTCAGCTCACCACTTAAGCACTTAACAGAATTAACTAACTGGCTTCACACTGTCCCAAAAACTTCCCCAGAATCTCCTGAATTCCCAAACACTTCATTTTCAAATCTCCATTTTTCTTTACCACTCTGATTAGCTAATAATCAATTTCTCCATTTTTCAGATCTCCATTTTTATTTGACTGCAAATGACACAATGTGTCTATAAATGAGAAGTGAAATAATATTAGGTGCCAAACACAAATTTTTCAAAGTCTTGTAATATTTTTAATAAAAATATAAATTTAAAATATACGAATTATAATTTTCCTTATTATTATTATTATTATTATTATTATTATTTTCTTTTAGCTTTATAAAGCCAGCAACTCAAACACTTGAATACCTAATTGGGGTTTAATTCAATACAGTACAGAACTCTAATGTGGCATAATATTAGGCGCCAAACACAACAATAATTTTTTGCGATGGATTAAATAAACACAAAGTTTCTTTTTATATAACCATATTCGCCTTGAGACATAGTAGTCATTTTGAAAAAATTACGTAGAAGATTCTCCCAGAGTTAACGAAAATACGGTTACGAAGATCGGTGATAATTTTTCAAAGAATTTTGTGCTTCTAAACTATTGCCAAAAATTTGGTGAGCCGCTGAAGATTTATTAACACATTGAATGAGGTGCGACTAAAAGTCAAGAATCGAGGGTAAATATCCAGACACCAGTGGTTACAAGCGACAGATCGAACGAAATTTTGAAGCACAACGCTGACTGGTCACTGTTTCTATTTTTTTTTTAAATTTTAGTGAAATATCATATAACAATGAGATTGATTGGGATTAATGATCATGAATATTAATTTTTTTGGTGGCGACTGCCGACTAGTGATGCTGCAAAAAGTTTGATTAGTGGTTTAAAACTGTAGCGAATTATGATCCATGGAAATTATTAAACCAGATGATAATTCGCAATAATCTCGTGTACTGTAATCGCATATATGTAATCCAATATATATATATATGTATATATTGTATTTTCCAAATGGAT
The DNA here is from genome assembly GCA_029633175.1 of Citrus glauca. Classification (NCBI taxonomy): domain Eukaryota; kingdom Viridiplantae; phylum Streptophyta; class Magnoliopsida; order Sapindales; family Rutaceae; genus Citrus; species Citrus glauca. The sequence continues at coordinate 32,760,311 of JAQOOD010000008.1, forward strand.
TTGCTGCTTGTAGAACAAAACGGACGGCACACGGCAGTATTCGTTGAAAGAAGTTTTTTAAAATTAAATAAATTCTTATTAAGATAAATAATGCACAAAAAAATTACGTGTTAGCTCTAAAATCTATTTTAAACGATATATTTAGCAATATAAGAGTGCAAAATATTTATAATAATTTTATATGTATGAAATTATTTGCACTCTAAATTTTAGTTAGAACACTTATATTTTAATAAAATTTTATATTTCTAAAATAACCTTAACATAATTTACTGGATAAGATAATTTTAGTTAATATAATATCAGTACCTTTTACACCCATTAAACACTGATTATCTTATCTTTTAAAACCTAAATTATTTTTCGAAAGTTGAAACGCTAAATCCAATCTATGGTAAAAATTATTCACTTTTAATGAAAATCAAACCACAAGTAATAATTATTCACTTTTAATTGATTTTCCATCAATTAGGACTCGTTAGAGAGAGCATATTGTTACCTACCCTGCTACCCCAAAAAAAAAAAAAAAATGAAGAAGCAGCAGCTAGGAAGAGAATAAGTGAGAGAGTTTTGGCTTGAAGGCCCTACACAGATCGCAAAGAATGATAAATTGCACAAATCAAAATTTAGTGTCTGAATTTCAACTTTTTTTTAAATTGATTTCCTCGTTTATGGATATGGCAAACAAAACAAGAAATCGAATGAAAAAAGAAAGGAGCAACCACACATGGGTTTGTTGTTGTGGATGTAAAAAGAAACAAAGTAATTAATGGAATAAGGTGACGTTTATATTTTAGATTAGAGTGGAAATCTTAAGAAGTGAGAATCATATAATTATGAGTATCGCGTGAGAGTGAGAATACGTTGTTTACTTACATTAGAATGAAAATATAGAATTGAAACAAGAATCTAATTTATGTGTTTATATTGTCTTCGATTGGGAGTAAATGGTTTTAAATTATAATTTTACCCTTATTTAAAGAATTATATTTTTTAATTACAAAATTAATAAAAAAATATATTTGAAAAATAAAATTTTATTTTGTTATATTTGTAATAATTAATAATAATTATTACTATTGTTAAATATGTAAAATCATAATTTTTTATTAATTTTAATTTTACTATATTGTACTTAGAATATTGCATGATGTATGGCATTATTCTACGTATTTTAAGATTCTAAAACTTTTATTATTTTAAAATTTTCTAATTTAATTAGAATATATTATGATATATGTAATTATTTTCAGTTTAATTATGATTTAGTTTCTCTTTCTAAATTAATTGAGGTTGTTATATCATGTGAACTGTATATGAAAGTTTTTAATCAAGTTGTAGACGGATCTTTTATTATTATAACAGACGTGCATGTAACATGAGATCCAAAACTGACGATCTGAGTCTTGATAAGATTGAAAATTAATAAGTGGAGCTAGACCTTGGTCTTTGCTTGAAAATTAATTTATTTACATTCTAATTTTACAATTAATATTTTCAAGTTATAAATCAATAAAGACAAAGACTTTTCTCTTTCCTCATCTCGGAACAAGGGAAAACTTTTTTTAAAAAATATTTTCTTCAAATTTGCATAAGCTTTTACACCATAAAAAGTCTATTATTGAATGACGCTTGTTATCCATGGCCTTGTGGCAGATCGCCAGATCACAACGTAAAGATTTATTTTGAAGTTTTAAGTTAATTTCTTTGGATTCGTATGCTCATTAATTACTGAGTGCAGATCTCTCAATTAAATCTACCGACCTCTTGCCTTTATATTACTCTGTTAGAGAGTTTTTACATGTTTTCAGATGAGAAGTTAGCACAAGGATCTTTTTCTTCAGCCCATCTAAATTTCCTATAATTAATTTATATTACTCTCGATAAATAATTGATAAATTTAGGTAATTAATTTTCCATTTAAAATGTAAATGCCGAACCCCGAGTAATCTTAACAGTAGCGCCCGAAGCCCAAGCACAGGGGTCTATAAACGTAAGCCGGTTGCATTTTTAATTTTCCATTTAAAATGTAAGCCGGTTGCATTTTTTTTTCTTTTGTGGGAATTTTCTTACAACTCCCTAATATTTGGCAGATCGTCAATTTTTTTTTTAAAATCTGTTATATAAAAGTGTTATTAATATTATATTAATTATTATAATTAATATTTACAATCATATTATATAAATAAAATTATCATCATATATTAATATATTAAAACACTTATTTATATATTTATAAATTTACTAAAACTAACTCTAATAAAATTTTTATGGAAATTTAAACTCTTACACTTAACACCATAAATATAAATTTTTTCTTATTAAACCAAAGATCATTGATGGCAAATCGTCCATTAAATAGGCTTGTTTGCTGTAATTGTCACTTACGTCCTCATCTTCTTGTCACCGTTATTTCTCGATATTTGTCGTGTGAGCGGGCATGTATATATATATTGAGGTGGTATTACTCATATTATGTATAATATGTCGATTTATTTGTTAATTGTGTTAATTTATATTAACAGAAATTTCAAAAACAAATTATTTCGTATAATTTTTTTCATATGAACACTTCTGGTGTAGAAGTGACGTAGCGATTAAAGCTGAAAAAAGACAAGATTTAAATGAAGATTGACAACTAAGAGGGTCCACTTACTTTTAGAGTTGTGGACCAAATTATTGGTTAAAATTTTACCTACCATGCAATTGTCTACTTTTTTCACTTCTCTAGCTTTCACAATTTACCCTTTCCGCGATATTAATAACATCTCCATGCATCTCATTATCCCAAAGCAAGAGAGAGTGCCTTCCAAAAGCTGTATTAACTGAACTGCATTCATGGTTAAATCTTGATTCGCTTTATAGCGATTAAGATTCAGTTTGATATTAAAATACCGTAGCTTAAAAATTATAATTATTATCAAAAGATTATAACTATTTTTCTCCATAAATATTTTTAGCTCATTTAAATAATAATAATAATAAAAATAAATAACAGTCGCGTAACTTTATTTATAATTAATAAATAATAATCATAAAGTTGGGCAAAGTTGTTTGGACTCGGAGTAGTCTCTACTCTCTAGTCTCTCTAGAGTCTAGACAACCACGTGGAAGGTGTGTTGAACTTATCAGGAGTTATTGATTATCATAGTAATTAATTATTAAGGAGATTGGCATTTTTTTCATATTGTAATTAATACATATTATTTTTGAATAGGATTATTTGAATCCATCAATTTACTCAATAAACATATTTATTAAATAAATTCATCTTTAAATTTTAAAGTTTACTCAATAAACCCACTAAAATACCTAATATGCTCTTTCTAAATCTAATTTTTATAATAATAATAATTTTACTCATTGAACCCATAATATTTATTTATAAACCCATTAGATTGGAAATTGATTATTAATTAGAAATTTAATAATCAATTTTAGTGAATGGCCCTCGTTTAAGGATAAATGAATCAAAACATCTTAAATGGAGAAAATAGTTGTCATCATGAAATTATTTTTTTGAGTTATATTATATTGGTGAGAAAAATCTTGTATGATGGTATGAAAATCTAATATGAGGAATTTGAGAAAAAATATTTTTTTCCAGAATTTGGGAAAAAAATAATAATTGATTATTAATTGAAAATTTAATCATCAATATTAATTAAACAATTTTAAGTGAGGAGTCATTTCCAAACGAATAATAACAATTAAACAATTAATCCTCTATAAAATCAATATTCATCAAATCAATAACAATTAATTTTGTTACTCTGAATCAACTCACACGTGCCTAATTAACAATATATATGGCTTGAGAGAAGAATCCCACCTCTTGATTGATTAGGGTTTAATGAAAATTTGATTAGGGTTCTATAAAACTATGTTGAATATAAAGATGGGTTTAAAGAGTAAAAACTCTTTTTTTAATTATATTCTAGTGTCCATAACTGTAATTTAATTTAGGGATATTTTAATGATAAAAAATTATTTTTAAAGTGGGTTTATTGAGTAAATTAGTGGGTTTGAATAGCCCCACCCCACCATTTTTTCCTTTACTGTTTTTATAATGGACAAAAAAACCCCTGATAGCATAAGTTTACAATATTACTTTTATTTTCAACTAATCTTTTATTTATATTTATTATAAATTAAATAAATCTCATGAATAGAAACTAAATAAAAAACTAAGCATTAAAAATAAGAAAATATATTTTGATATGAGTAAAAAATTAATAATAAAATTTTTTTCTTGTATTATTTATTTTGTAAAAATATAAAATGATAAAAAATTATTATAAGAAAACTTGAATGACAAATAAAAATTTATCATAAGATAAATAATAAAATATTTTGTCTATACTTTTTACATTTAATTTTAAAATATTACAAAATATTTATTATAAGAAAATATTCACAAAATAAATAATTACAAGAAAAATTTGTTATTAATTTTTTTACTCACATCAAAACATATATTTTTTTTATTTTTAATACTTAATTTTTTTATTTAGTTTATATTCATGTAATTTATTTAATTTATAATAAATGTAAATAAAAAATAGTTGAAAATAAGAGTAATATTGTAAACTTATACTGTCATGAGAGTTTTTGACCATTATAAAAATAATAAAAAAATAAATAATATATGTTAATTACTATAGGGGAAAGTGACAATTCCCTTAATTATTATCAATGTGCATGCAAAGTAGGGATGACAATGGGTACCGCCCGCACTAGGTTTACCATTATCAAACCTAAACCCACACAAAATTTAAATTATCAAACCCACTTGCAACCCACATCGGGTTTAAATTTTTTTAAGAAAATCCACCGGCAGCGGGTTTTGACAATTACCAAACCCGTAATGGTACTCAGCTGATTTTTTGCGGGTTTTTACATTTCAAATCGCCAATATTTAATATATAAATTTATAATAATAACCTCAATTTTACATTTAACTAATGCAAATGAAAAATTAAAATTTCAACATCAATCCAACACATTCTCAAATTTAAGTGTAAGTTATATAAATTCACTTAAAAAATACAAATTAGTATCTAAAAATAACAATTACATTTCATATCATCATTTAAAACAAATTCTAATAAAAGATACTTCATTTCATTCACCGCAACAAGCACCCATTCAACACGATGCATACAATAATAATTAATATTATTATTTTCAAATACTAATTCGGAGAAAAAATTATATTAATGAAATAATCCATGTATTAAGTTAAAGAAAAAATAATACATACAAAATTATAATAGGTATATAACAATCCATGAATTAAGTTAAAGAAACTTAATTTTTTACTTCATCAACAATATCTTCTTGGAGAATTTGTTATTTTCTACTTTATTAGAAAAATCTGCATCTATAAAAAATAAGTATATCAAGAAAAAAATATAGGTGATTATAAATTTATATATTGTAATGTATAATAGATATTATACTATATTGAAGTTAAAATATATTTTGAATAATTACATAATTTTCATTATACATATTTTAAATTAAAATTTTTTTATTAAAATTAAATTAAAAATTTTTAAAAAAAATATTACAGATTTAACGAATATTCATACTGGTGTCCATCAAATTTAAGACTACTACTAAATTCATCCGTATTTATATGTAAATTTTAATTTATAATATTAAAATCATCCACAACAGATAAAATTATCACAACAAACGAATTTTAATAGATGAATTTAAACAAATTTATGAATTTATGGGTACGACTGCCATCCGATGCAGGGCAACAGCGGGGATTTAATTATACTTCGAAAAGGACACACAACGTGTAGACAATAATATTACACAATTTACTGTCCTTAGTCTATGGTCCCATCAAGTCTTGTCAATTATAAGGTGCCAGGTTTGCTTTTACATCGTTCTTTTATTTCTTATTCGTGTTCATTTACTAGTGGCCTTTAATTTGACAAAGCTGAAACATAGGCATTGAACAAATGGAATGAATAAGAAAGTTTAAATAGTAATGATTATACGTTCTTTGTTTCTTTAAAAAGAAATGCTACTGATGATGTTGGTGTGATATTTTCTCATAGTACTGTGTGATAATTACTAGAGAGAACAAAAAATTTTAGGAGAGAGTAGTGTTAAAAAAAAAGAAGTATACTACTTTAGAGTTCTTTCCAACATATGCACAATTACAGTGAGGGATAATTTACAAGTGCAAGATTATAGCAATATGACTTTGTCTTATAACAAGTGCAAGATTATAATTTATGATTGTGCAAGGTTATAATCTATGACTATTAGGACCGACTTTAGAGTTTGAAGAATTTTAAGTAAAATTTTTTTTTATGAAGTCTCCATTATTTTATAATTTTAATACTTGAAGACATATGAAAAAATTAAAATTATTCTATCTTTAATTCTTAAATTTCAATAATAATAAAAAATAAAAAATTTTAAAAATAAAACTTAAAAAATAATTAAGAAGATTATTTTTTTTATTTTATTAAAATCGTTAAAAAACAAACAAACAAATAAATAAAAACGTAAAGATTTTTATATTTTATTTCCAAGTTTTATGTTAATTTCTCTGGCTCCCATAGACTCATTAATTACTGACTTACTGAGTACAAATCAAATTAAATCTACCTGCCTACATGCCTTTTCATTACTCTGTTACAGAATTTATACATGTTGTCAGTTGTCAAGTCAGCACAAGGATCTTTTTCTTCAACCCATCTGAATTTCCTATATTAAATTCTCGATAAATATTAGATAAATTTAGGTAAAAAATTTTGGAAAATTTTAATAATTAAATGTGAAAAATAATAAAATTATTTAGTTATTTTTGTAAATTTTTCAATCTAAAACGTAAATGCCGAATCCTGAGTGATATTAACAGTAGCGCCCGAAGCCCGGGCACAGGGGTTTGTTTGTCGGAGACAAATTGGCCTGGTGCCTGGCCGGTTGCATTTTCTTTTTTGGGAATTTTCTCACTTCATCCTAATATTTGGCAAATCATCAATAAAATAGGCTTGTTAGCTGTAAGTCACTTCCCTCACCTTCTACTCACCATTATTTCACGACATTTGTCATTTGAGTCAGTGAGTGCGCATATATAAATATATTGAGGTGGTACGATTATTACTCAGATTATCTTACGTTAATTTTTTTATTAATTGTATCAATTTATCTCAACAGAAATTTTTTAAAAAATCATGATTTATCTATATCATATAATTGTATCCGGACACATATTAACACTTTTACTATAAAGATTAACAACTTACTTTTAGAGTTGTGGACCAAATTATTGATTAAAATTTTACCTACCACGCAATTTTCTATTTTTTTTTCACTTCTGTAGCTTTCACAATTTACACCTTCCGCGATATTAATAACATCTCCACGCATCTCAAAGCAAGAGCGAGCGCCTTCCAAAAGCTGTATTAACTGAACTGCAATCATAGTTAAATCTTGATAAGCTTTGTAGTAGCGATTCAGATTCAGTTTGATATTAAAATACTGTAGTTTAAAAATTATAATTATTATCAAAAGATTATAACTATTTTTATCCATAAATATTTTTAGCTCATTTAAATAATAAATAACAGTCTTGTAACTTTATTTATAATTTATAAATAGAAATCATGAAGTTGGGCAAAGTTGTTTGGACTCGGAGTAGTCTCTACTCTCTAGTCTCTCTAGAGTCTAGACAACCACGTGGAAGGTGTGCTGAACTTATCAGGAGTGATTGATTATCATAGTAATTAATTATTATCAATGTGCATGCAGAGCAACGGTGGGAACGTAATTATACTTCGAAAAGGTCACACAACATGCAGACAACCCCAATAATATTACACAATTTACTGTCCTTAGTCTATGGTCCTATCAAGTCTTGTCAATTATAAGACGTTGACCGACGACAACGTGTTTTCTATTCAGTTGGAAAATTATATGATTTTTTAATTATTTTTAAACGATAAGGTGCTGATAAACTCTTAATTATTTTTTTATCCATAATTTTTTCAAAATAAAAAAAAATTACAATCTCCCTTTTGTTTTTATTATTAGATCTTTTTATTATGATCAAAATTTTTAAAACACAAAGTACCCACAAAAGTTGTATAATTTCAACCCAGTGTTTCTTTTCCAAAAGCCATTTTATCTCCTTCATTGCCTTCATCCCCATAGTTCTTCTACATCAGGTCCTTCTTTTCAAAATTCAACCTTGTAACTGCGGATTGTATCGCACGTGTTAAATTAAGGTAAATGATTCGAGCTAGGTACCCTTTCCCCCCCCCCCCCCCCCCCCCCCCCCCCTTTCTTGCTGTTATCTTTAGTGCTGTGTCTGGTTTATGCAAGTCTCATATAAAAAATATCGGAGGTAAAGCACTCTTTTAAACTTTTAACAGTTTTTCTTTTCTTTCTTTCTTGATTGTACGTGTGTAATTTTCTTTTCTGATCATGGTTTCGCTCTACCAATGCCAGCATCCTTATTTTTAATTCTATAGTCACCTACCCAACCAATCTTATTAGCTATTTTAAAACGTTAATTTCTACTCATTGAAATTTATAATCATCGAAGATATGAGCATGGTATATTGGTATTGTTCTTGTTGAATACTATTCAAGCTTCCTTTTGTGAGATTCTGTTACTGTTGTGCAATTAACCCTTAATGAACAAGATTAATCACTCCCCAAGATTCAACTCTAACTCAAAAATATCAAGAACAAATACTAGATCAACAAAGGCTAACAATCTAAATCAAAGAATCCAACCAAAACAGTAAAGAACTCAGAAAACTTAAGTGGTTCAGCACTTGTGACAGTGCCTACATCCACTGGAGAAACCCAACACAGGGAGTAGTTTTTATTTCCTTCAAGACTACAGAGACAATGTGCAGATTACAGAGAACATTCACACACGTTTCTCTCTGGCTACAAACACCTTATCTCGCACTCCTTGATTGTTTTTTTCCACACCAGAAACAGCTTGCTATCTATCAGCTGGGCAACTGGAAACTGATTCTGGCTTTCCCTCCAAAACTAACGGCTTCCAACTAACCAGCACGAGCCACTCACGAGACATTATAAACCCCTCCTTAAACGACTGCTAGCTTTGCCGTTTAAGCTTTAGTAAGGCACGCTTTTGTCACGTGAGTTTAATTGTCTCAGACGACAGAAGTAACTTGTCAGCTACTGGTGCATGGATTAAATGAACCGACATTTCACTCAACTTTCCAACATGCATACGACATGTTGTAATGTCAAGTTTGAGCTCATATCAACAATCTCCACCTTGAACTCAATACTTCCAACTCCCTCCTTTCACGTTGTCTTCTCCCCATCTGCAGCCTCTTAAAACCTACAGATACCTGCTAAGTTCATGCAAAGAATGAACTTGGCAGTTGGCACAACCTTGGTTAGCATATCAGCTGGATTCTCTTCAGTGTGAATCTTCAGCAGCTTTACAGCCCCCCTTGCAACCTCAAGCCTCACGAAATGCAACTTAACATCTATATGTTTTGTTTTCTCGTGATGGGATTGATTCTTGCTAAGGTGTATAGCACTCTGGCTGTCACTATACACTGTCACTGACTCTTGCTTTGCACCCAATTCAGTTATCATACCCTTCAGCCAAATTGCTTCCTTGAGAGCTTCTGCCGCTGCTGTATACTCAGCCTCTGTTGTGGACAATGCCACCACACTCTGTAATGTAGCCTTCCAGCTGACAGTACAACCTTCTAGAGTAAACAGATACCCTGTTTGAGACCTCCTTTTGTCAAGATCACCAGCAAAATCAGCATCCACATAGCCAACCAATGTGTGTCCCCTTTTGTCTTCTCCACCATAAACCAAACCAATTTCTAGAGTTCCCTTTAAATACCTCATAATCCACTGAACAGCCCTCCAATGTTCATATCCAGGATTTGCCATAAACCTACTCACCAAACTCACAGCATGTGAGATATCAGGTCTGGTGAGCACCATGGCATACATGAGGCTACCTACTGCACTGGAGTAGGGTATGCAGGCCATTCTCTGTTGTTCTGCTTCAGTTTGTGGACACTGAGCAGCAGACAACTTGAAATGGCTGGCCAATGGTGTCTGTACATGCTTAGCTTCACTCATTCCAAATCTCATCAGAATCTTCTGAATGTAGTTTTGTTGAGTTAAGAACAACCTCCTCCTACTCCTGTTTTTGATAATATCCATCCCCAAAATTCTCTTAGCTTCTCCAAGCTCCTTCATCTCAAATTTCCTGCTCAGTAGCTTCTTTAGATGGTTGATTTCTCCCATGTCATGGCATGCGATTAGCATGTCATCTACATACAGTAGAAGATATATCATCCCCCCTCCACTTACCTCCTTAAAGTACACACAGCAATCATAGCTGCACCTGTTGAAGGCATGTGTTATCATGAAGTTATCAAACTTCAGATACCATTGCCTAGGTGACTGTTTTAACCCATACAGAGACTTCTTAAGTAAGCAGACATAATCTTCTGTTCCAGATGCTATATACCCCTCAGGTTGTTGCATTACAATTTCCTCTTGTAACTCACCATGCAGAAATGCTGTTTTTACATCCATCTGCTCAAGATGCATATCTTGAACAGCTACAAGTGCAAGGATGACTCTGATGGAAGCATGTCTTACCACAGGTGAGAATACTTCTGTGAAATCAATTCCCTCCTTTTGTGTAAAACCCCTTGCCACCAGTCTAGCTTTGAATCTTCTAGGTTCAGCCCCAGGTATGCCATCTTTGATTTTGAAGATCCATTTGCAGCTTACTGTTTTCCTCTTATCTGGTTTTCTGATCAGTGTCCAAGTCTGGTTTTTTATCAGGGATGTCATCTCTTCATCTATTGCTCTTTTCCATTCCAGCTTATTCTTGCCTGTGATAGCTTCTTGATAGGTCCTGGGTTCATCTTCATTCAGCTCTTAAGCAGCATTTAATGCATATGCAATTAAGTCAGCTACTGCATATCTTTTTGGTGGTCTGATTGTTCTTCTCTTTCTGTCTCTAGCCAACTGATAGGTGTCATCTTCACTTTCTGCTGATTCATGTTCTACACCAGTTTCAGGTTCTGCATCAGCACCTTCAGTTTCAGGCTCAGATTCTTTCAAGCTTTGTGGCTCCACCTGAAACTTCACTCTATCAGTCTCAGTGCCTGATTCAGTGTCGTTATCAGGTCCCCTTGGTTTGTTCAGTAACTCTTCTTCATGGAATCTTACATCCCTACTTATGATGCACTGTGGTGGCTTTGAGTCAACACACCACAATCTATAGCCTTTGACACCCTCTGGATACCCCAAAAATCTACATTTTAGTGCCCTTGGCTCCAGCTTACCCTGCTTGACATGAGCATATGCTGTGCAGCCAAAAATTCTGAGTTTTGAATAATCAGCCTTTCTTCCTGACCAGAGTTCCATTGGTGTTTTACAATCTATAGCTGTTGATGGACTCCTGTTGACTAGGTAGCATGCTGTGTTCAAAGCTTCTGCCCAAAGGGTTTTTGGGAGCTTAGAATAGATCAACATGCACCTTACTTTCTCCACCAAAGTCCTGTTCATCCTTTCAGCAAGGCCATTTTGTTGAGGGGTATAAGTGACAATTTTGTGCCTCTGGATACCATTCTTTTCACAGAATTCTGCAAACAGTTTGTTGCAATACTCCAAGCCATTATCTGTTCTCAAAGTTTTCACCTTCAGACCAGTCTGGTTTTCAACAAGTGTTTTCCAGTTTTTGAATTTTTCCAGTACCCCATCTTTGCTTTTGAGTGTAAAGACCCAAACCATCCTTGAAAAATCATCTATAAAAGTCAGAAAATATCTGCACCCACCTAATGACTCCACTTGTGCAGGCCCCCACAGATCAGAGTGTATGTATTCAAGTTTCTCTTTGGTGGTATGAGCTGCAGTCTCAAACCTTAACCTGGAAGATTTCCCTAGGATGCAATCCTCACAGAACCCCAAAGATCCTATCTAATCATCCCCAAACACCCCTTGTTTTTGTAACTCTCTCAGTCCTCTTTCACTCATGTGCCCCATCCTTAAATGCCACAGCATTGATCTGTTCCATCTACTGTCAGTTATACTTGCCTCTCTAGTGGTAGTATGCCCATCCATTACATACAGACCATTTTGTTTTATGCCTTTCATGATCACCATTGATCCTTTAATTACCCTTAATATACCTTCTTCAGCCTTAATCACACAACCTGTTTGATCTAGCATGCCAATTGAGATTAAGTTCCTTTTTAAGTCAGGAACATGCCTCACTTGTGTCAATTCCCTTATCACCCCATCAAACATCCTAAGGCTAACAGTCCCAATACCAGTCACTTTACACATTGAGTTATTACCCATTAGAACCATACCCCCATCACATGGCTGATATGCTGTAAAGTAACTCTTATTTGGACACATATGAAAGGTACAACCTGAGTCAAGGACCCACTGACCTTGAGGTTTCTGACTTGTGGCAATGAGTACTCTAGCTGTTTCAAAGTTACATTCTTCTTCTGTGGCTATGGCTGCATTTCTTGTTCTTTCTTTGGTTTCTTTATTTTTGCTCTTTCTCTCTGGGCAATCTCTCTTGAAGTGCCCTTCTTTATGACAATGAAAACACTTCAGATTCTTTTGCCTTGACTTTGATCTGCCTTGCTTTTTCCCTTTACTGTCTCTCTTCTCAGGCCTGCCTCTTGCCATCAGTCCCTCACTTGATTCACTTTCTGGATTATCTTGCTTATCTTTCAGCTTCTTGGTGCCAAGTGCTGACTTTACTTCTTCCAAGGAGAGTGTTTGCCTCCCATACAGTAGTGCATCCACAAAGTGCTCGTAAGACTTTGGTAAAGAGCTGATTAGTAGCAAAGCTTTGCTTTCATCACTCAGCCCTTCATCTATAGTCTCTAGTTCATCACAGACCTTATTGAACTCATCAATGTGTTCGGTTAGTGATGCCCCTTCAACCATCTTCAGTGAGAACATCTTCTTCTTGCTATAAAATCTATTAGCCAGGGACTTTGTCATATACAAGTTCTCCAACTTAGCCCACAACCCAGCAACAGTTCTTTCTTTGGCCACTTCTCGGATTACAGAGTCACCAAGACTCAGTATGATAGTGCTTCTTGCTTTCTTGTCCATCTCTGCTACTTGTTCTGGGCTTTTTGATGATGAAGCCTCACCTCCTTCAAGCTTGGTTACTGGATCTATGGCTTCTCCCAGTCCTTGAGTAATCAAAAAGGCCTCCATCTTGATCTTCCACATATTGAAATCATTTTGCCCTGTGAACTTCTCAAGATCCACCTTAGAACCCATTCTTGAAACCTTGAGATCAGAGTTTAAAGCTCTGATACCAATTGTTGTGCAATTAACCCTTAATGAACAAGATTAATCACTCCCCAAGATTCAACTCTAACTCAAAAATATCAAGAACAAATACTAGACCAACAAAGGCTAATAATCTAGATCAAAGAATCCAACCAAAACAGTAAAGAACTCAGAAAACTTAAGTGGTTCAGCACTTGTGACAGTGCCTACATCCACTGGAGAAACCCAACACAGGGAGTAGTTTTTATTTCCTTCAAGACTACAGAGACAATGTGCAGATTACAGAGAACACTCACACACGTTTCTCTCTGGCTACAAACACCTTATCTCGCACTCCTTGATTGTTTTTTTCCACACCAGAAACAGCTTGCTATATATCAGCTGGGCAACTGGAAACTGATTCTGGCTTTCCCTCCAAAACTAACGGCTTCCAACTAACCAGCACGAGCCACTCACGAGACATTATAAACCCCTCCTTAAACGACTGCTAGCTTTGCCGTTTAAGCTTTAGTAAGGCACGCTTTTGTCACGTGAGTTTAATTGTCTCAGACGACAGAAGTAACTTGTCAGCTACTGGTGCATGGATTAAATGAACCGACATTTCACTCAACTTTCCAACATGCATACGACATGTTGTAATGTCAAGTTTGAGCTCATATCAACAGTTACTTTGCTGTTAATACTAATTTTATCCTCCTGAACTTCGTATGTAGACGAAGATGTCAGAAAGTGCTCCTCCCTCAACGAGCTCCAGACGTTATAAAATCCCTCCGCATGTCGAGGTTAATTCAATAATAAAAAAGAAAAGGAGACAAATTACCTATGAAAAAATACAAATTACCCGTGGTTTGAAAAAAGAAGTGGAGCCCAAGGAAAGTGATACAGATACTGCACCTGTTGAAGATAAATGGTGGCTTGGTGTGCCAGGTATGATTTTACATCGTTCTTTTATTTCTTACTCGTGTTCATTTACTAGTGGCCTTTAATTTGACAAAGCTGAACATAGGCATTGAATAAATGGAATGAATAAGAAAGTTTAAATAGTAATGATTATACGTTCTTTTTTTCTTTAAAAAGAAATGCTACTGATGTTGTTGGTGTGATATTTTCTCATGGTACTGTGTGATAATTACTAGAGAGAAAAAAAAAATTGAGGAGAGAGTGGTGTAAAAAAAAAAAAAAGTGTACTACTTTAGAGTTCTTTCCAACATATGCACAATTACAGTGAGGGATAATTTACAAGTGCAAGATTATAGCATATGACTTTGTCTTATAACAAGTGCAAGGTTATAATCTATGACTATGTAAAGACAACTGAACAAATAATAAGAGTATGACACTGTAATTAAAGGTGTATTTCGAAGGAGTATCTCTCAAAATGGACATTAGTACTCCTAGAGCACTAGTTCAATTCTCAGTATTTTCTTAATTATAATAATATGTATATCCACATTACAAGCATCCAATGGATATAGAGCATTGCTTCTAGAACACCAAAGACCTTCTTATATCTCTAATATGCATTTTAATTTTCATGCAAATGGTAAATTTATATTTCTATTGTGACACATCAATGAGGATAATGCCAACTGTATTACAATTGTACTGGTGTTTTTTTTAGTAACCAAAAATCCAAAAAAATAAATTAATAAGAATAAATAAATACATAATGAAACAAATTGTGTGTTTCCAAGTTTCATATATAAGAATTGTCATTATCCAACCTAAACTTGGCAAGACCTTGTCCGATTTGAGTCTTAATAAAGCTTGTATGGTTTTGTTTATAGAACGTCCATACACTCTAAAACGTGTCTTTCCAATTAAAGTGTAAATTATCCCTTATAAATTCAATTTCTCTTGCGCTTTGTCGATGTAGAATTTATTTAGGGTGTTACAAGAATACTTTGAAAGATAAATTGTACTAGTCCCAGAGACAGGGAAGCCCCATAAGGTGATGGGTGCTAACACTAATTAGCAAGTGAAATTTCATCCGCTATTAATCTTATAGATTGTGTCTATGTATTTGATATTCCAACAGGCTTTCTTTATCATCCGTACCGTTAACTTAATTGATCGCAGAACTCATTCCTTTCATCTCAAATTGACAGAAGAAATAAGAACTAGACGATTGAAATTGTACGGAGCTGCACTATATGGCGACTGGGCTAGGGCTAAAGTTATTTACGATGAACATGAGGATGAAATTGGAGATGTGATCACAAGACTAGGAGACACTGCTCTTCACGTTGCAGCTGCAGCAAATCGTATTGATTTTGTGAAGAAACTTGTGAAAAAGATGAAGGTTCAGGATTTAGCTAAGAGAAATCGGATTGGACGTACAGCTCTTTTCTACGCTGCTGCATCTGGAAGTGTGGAACTTGTTAAAGCGACAATGGCGGGTAATGAAGACATAACAATGGTGCCGCAAGATGATAAAGATAGGATGTTGCCAATTGTGAGGGCTGCATCATTAGGGCATACAGAAGTGGTAAAGTTCCTTTATGAAAAAACTAAAAATTCCTTGACAGATGATGATTGCATTGAGTTACTTGTCAAGTTGATAGAAACCGATTCGTATGGTAAGCACTCTTCTTTATTATCTTTGTGCAAATTGCTCTTCTTATTAATTTGATATCATTAGACTCAAAACATATCTAGCTATAATTGAATTCATTAACAATACACAGAAAATTTTATCAAGCATTGTGATCATCTCATTTACAGTCAAATTCATGGACCCTTGTTTTTAAATTGCGCCAAAGATTGTTTGATGTAGTACTAATTGAATGTGAACATGTTGTTCCTAGCTGTTGCATTGCGCTTGCTTTGCGATCGCCGTCAATTAGCCACAAAAAGCGCTAAAAATGAAGAGACAGCACTGCACGTTTTGGCTCGAAAGAATCTGACATCTTCTAACCAAAATCTGCGTGGAATTTTTCAAAGATACTTCAATCTTGGTTAGTCCGCTCCCTGAAATCTAAAACTTCTCTTTTACAATCTTTGTTATTTATTATCTGGGTTGTACACTCGAAAGTTTCAGGTGCCAAAGCTGTAGAAAATGAGCAAGCGCTAAAACTAGTGGAAATCCTTTGGGAAAAGTTTTTGTTGTTGAGTGAAAGGGACTTTTCAAAACTATTTGAAAAACCTAGGCCACTGATATTTGATGCCGCAAAACACGGAAACGTTCATTTTTTATCAATACTCATTAGTAAATATCCTGATGTGGTTTTGAAATTCGATGAAAATGGTCATACCATATTTCATATTGCTGTTTCAAATCGCATGAGGGAAATCTTGAAGTTCATATTCGAGATAAGTTCAGTTGCGGATTTGTTGTTTGACTCCAAAGACAAAGACGGTAACAATATTTTGCATTTAGCTGGTAAATTGCCACCGCTCAGTCGGCTTAACGTCGTATCAGTAGCAGCTCTTCAATTGCAGCGAGAGTTTTTTTGCTTTCAGGTAAAATATTTGGTCACCCTATGCATAGATATTACTTTTTCTTAACAATAACACTCTTTTGATTTTTTTTTCCTATTTTAAACGGATGAAACATTGAATACTTCTATACATACAAATTGTGATATCACTGACGAAAGAGAGACTGAGATAAATTATAAAAATTAGATTCTTTTATCTAGATGATTACAATTGGAGGAATATATAGAGAAATTTATTTATTTAATAAATTTAAATGTCTGGTATTACTATTTCTCTTCATCTAAGTGAATTTGTGTCCATACTTCTTACTTCCAGCATTTTCATTTTCTGGCCAGAGGCTAGGGTTGGATAACATAGTTTGTCTGTAGTAGTAGTTGGTACATAGATGAAGTAATGCTTGAAGAGTAGTAAATATAATTATAAAATCTACATATTTATACTGTTAAGATATGAGTCGTTCAGGTCTGTGGAATCTCATATTTTTAAAAAATTCAGGATGTATTTTCAACGTTGTAAACTGTCTTTTTTATTGTTTCATAACGTTGTCAAACAATTTACAATGTTATTAATTTGTCCTAGATTGGAAGGTTACGATATATACTCCATCCATAATTATTAACGCGGGATGAAAATCCATCTTGGGTCATGGTCTATTTAAATACTGTCCATGAGTTATTTGTAATAATGTAATTCAACTCATTCCTTGATGACGAGAGTTTTCAACTCCTTAACTACAGGAAGTGAAGAAGGTTGTTCCACGAAAGTTTGCTGAAGAGAAAAACAATGATGGGCTTACCCCAGGAGATTTATTTATCAAGGAACACGAAGAATTGAAGAAAAAGGGGGAGACGTGGGTGAAGGATAATGCATCAGCATGTATGATTGTGGCTACCCTTATCGCCACTGTTGTTTTTGGCGCAGTTATAACAGTACCAGGCGGCTACAAAGAAGACATAGGGCTTCCTATTTATCGTCACAAAACCTCCTTCAAGGTTTTTGCTGTATCAAATGTGATATCGCTGGTATTCTCCTCTGTCTCAATGGTAAATTTTTTATCCATTCTCGCTCCGCGTTATGCAGAAGAAGATTTCCCTAACTTGTTGTATAGAAAGTTACTTTTTGGGCTTGCAACGCTTTTCATTGCAATAGCAGCAATGATGGTGGTATTTTCTGCATCAAGTTTCATCGTCTTCCGGAACGGAAGTATATGGATCGCTAATCTGGCTATTGTAATTTCCTCCATGCCAGTTATCCTGTTTGTTAAGCAGCATTTCCGACTCTTTTCTGATGTTCTACGATCAACCTATGCATCAGATTATCTCATCCGAAAAGGTGAAACTAGTCTTTTCTGCAAAGCAGCGGAAACAACAACTGAACACCAGAAGAAGCCCAAGCTGTTCAATGGATCAAATTTAACAATTTCAGGCACATCATCGGGTTGCACAAACGTTTAAGTTCGATTCTCACTCTCATTTTCAGAGAATGTAACGGTGACACGGATAAATTGGTTGCCATTGGGGCTTGATCAGAGTCTGAGTAGGTCTGGTGGTCCGATCCTCTGCCAGGAATCTTTCCTGCCTTTTGCGATTAATGACGCTCAAGGTCTTCCTCGACTCCTAGTTGTGCAGTTTCTATTTTGAATGCATTTTCGTTGCTGCGTCTTGCTCAAGTTGCTTCCTGTGCGTAATGCATGTAAGCCTAGTTATATTTCCAAAAATTTTAGAATACCTATGTGTGGTAATATGCCAGTTATATAATAAATAAATAATAAATGATGTGTATTTATTTTTAATAACTAATATGCAGATGATGGTTATATAAAATTCAATTATATCTTATAATTATATTAATTAATTACATTACTTATGATGTATCCTAAAATTCTTCTTATGTTCCTCTTCCGTGTCATTTTTGCTTTCTTTACTAAAGTGCTGCGGAGGTTTGCTCTTTTTTTTTTTCTCAAAAGTTTTGACAAAATTGTGGGAGAAGGCACGAATACACCAAATGCCAAACAAATCTTTGAAGTTTGAACGATGTAATTAAGTTTGGGCACCGTGACAATTTAAAATCCCTTTTGAAGCATAAAAATATTGATCCATAAGACAATTAGTCCAGGGAAATTGTGGACAATACGTTGCAGCAACAACCGGAAGACATCGTCTTTTGGGATAATTTTTAGAAACCTCCCTCGATATTCTCACTTAGATAGAAAGTATTCGCATAGTCTCAATAACCTCCCCTGACGTTAGTATTCCCACTCTTAGACCGTTTGTTGATTGATAAAATAACCAGCATACCCCTGACTTCAAAACATCACATTTTTTATATTAAGATTAATGTATAGTATGAACTATTGGTTAATAGTATCATATTTGTTTTGGCGCTACATAGATATAAACACATTGAAATTACCAAATCACCCTTCTCATTTTCTAAAATGATTTAGTTAAAAGAGAAAAAATTTGAAGTCTTTTTTTTCTTGGGGGGTAGGAAAATTTTGAATTTTTTAAATAGAAAAAATTTGAAATTTAATTTCAACTTGCTTCTCAAACTCAAGCTATAAGATACATTTTTATCAGATGATGAAGATGATCATAAGAAACAAATTTCTTATTTAATTTTACTATAACTATCATGAATCTATTGAAAATGATCATAAGAAACAAATAAAAATCTAAAAAGTTTTGAAGAACTATTTTTCAATCAATCATAAAGGCAGCAGAGATATTTAGCTCTATGTCAACGTGCTTTTGCAATATTCATTTAACTACAACTAACACTAAATGATGGACAAAATCAAAAGCAACAACAACGATCTTAAAAAAATTTCAAGATCCATTTGCTAATTTTTCCCCGAGACTACCAATTTCAGCTAATAAAACTAGCATGCATTGAAAGAATTAATACCTTATTCGTGACTTAAAACAATGGGATGATTGGCTAGTTGTTGGAAGAAAACTCACTTGCAGTTGTGAATCATTCTTAGCCGAAGTTAGAGTTGGCTTCATCGTCATGGTCTTTAATTTACGGCCGAAGTACTTGATCAAAGCATTAGAGAGAAAATGAAACGAGTTTTGCTTGATTGCTTTGGATTTGTGGAGTAGAAAGATGAGAACTTTTTATTTTGTTAATGTCTATTGGATAAAAGCGTGCTTCAACTTATTCTCCATTGGATATTAACAATGGTCAAATCATTTCCAAAGCCCAATTCGAAAATATTAAGTTAACTTGAATAGTTTTGTCGTTAGCGTGTTTGATTTACAATCTTGCCCTCACTACTCAACATATACTAAACGAAATACTGACGTTAGGGGAGGCTATTGAGAATACGCAAATATTTTTTATTTAAGTGAGAATACACCAAACCTCAGGGGAGGTTTCTAAAAATTATCCTCGTCTTTTGTTTCAGGAGTAAACTTCAATTCACCCCTTAGGGCTGAGAACGATGATTTTCAATTTATCCTTTTAATTTACTCTCATTTTCTTTCAGAGGATCATGATAAATGGGGGCACATGAATGACTTTTTTTTTAAAAAAAATTCTTCTTAATAGTAAATGGGGGTAAATTGATGTTTTCACATTTTTAAGAGATAAATTGAATATTGTCATCTTAAGTAGGGGATAAATTGAATCCTTATTTAAGTTAGCAAATTGTTTTTTATTAATAATTGTCTAGTTCAATTTTATTTTAAGTGGAAAGCAGTAAAAGCTCGATATATAGATGCTCGATAATTTAATAATCTTATTAAATAATGAATCTTCCAGCTCCGATTGTGACAAATTTACTAAATTAATAACATCGCTAAATGCATTAAATAATTATTTTTTCCTGGAGTCTCTTAAAGCCAATGAAAATATAAATTAATAATTAATCAAGTACAAAAAAATCAATAATAAATAATATATAAATATTATAATACGAAGAAGTTTTCTTTCTTGACAATTTTAATTTTCTCGATTCAATTCTTTTTTAAAATATGCATCTAATGATTTGAGATTAAAAGCAAAAACAATAAAGGACCAAGGTATTTATAGAATTTATATCTATGTACTTTAAACATATAAACAATTTATCTTCTTGGGTATTTAATTTGAAATGTACGTTAATCAATTTTATGTCTGTGTATAATATACTTACATTAATTGTTTTAGCTTCTATGTACATATTCATAACATTTATTATTACCTTCTTAGTTTTTATTTAACCTTGATCAAAGGAATAATGCATATAATAAGACAAGATGAGTGATTAAAATATAAAATTATTCTTAAACTAATAAATATCCATTACCAATAAATTACTAAGTTATTCATTTATTAATAAATAAATAATCTTGTTAAGATAATATTTTTTCTTAGTCTCACTAATATTATTTTATATAGATTTTTATTGTTGAGAGAATTTTAAGATAGCAAACATTTTTTATTAAAAAAATGTACTCCTATCATTTTTCTATTTTGAAAGAATTCAAAAATTGATAATTCTAAAATTTGTAAATCTGTTTGATTCTTTAATGCACAAATAATTGGAAATCTTCCAAGGCAAAATAAATAAATAAAAATTGAAATTCGAAGTTGCACGTGACAAAAATGTTGACGTACGGCTTTTGACCATCTCAAAATGTAGAAAGCACATTCGAATATTTAATATTTTGATCACTTCTCTGTTCTCTCATTGTATGTTTAAATTTCCACTTTGGCCCCCTGCCGCTCTGTATAAACTATATATTATGGATACATATTTTTAATTTTATTTTATTTTCTGTTAAATTTTGAAAATTATTATTTTTTCTCTGAAATTGCAATGGATCTTTCAATTTCATCTCGTTCACTTTCTCGATCTCCTTCTCCATCTGTATCTCCGTTCAACTCCAAAAGAATGATACTGAATCCAGTTTTTCATAAATTCAGTTTCGATTGCAGAAACTTCAAAATAAAGCCGTTGGTTTGGCGCCAAAATCGACCGGCGGTGGTGGCAGTTCGTGCTTCTAATCAAAACGTCCATAATGACGGTTTTGTCCTCGAGGATGTCCCTCACTTGACTAATTTTCTCCCCCATTTACCGGTAATTCACTTTTCTTCTTCTTATTGTTTTTATTTTTTAATTATTTTTTTGAATGCGAGGCTCAAATTGCTCAATTAACCTCTAAAACCGTAATTAATGTGTAAATCGTATTATATTTTTCTTTGATCAAACTGCAGCAGTGTGTGTGATTCGAAACTGCGAGATTTGAAGTAAATGATTTTGCCTTGTGTGTATTTTGTAAAATGAAAAAAATAGAAATTTGACGAATTATTTGCTAGAATGCCTTTATTCCTTGTTGCATCGTATATTCTGGCAACTACATGATGTGTGCATTGCTCATGATTTTCTATTTTGCTTGATGTTTTGCTTTCAGTCATACCCGAATCCACTCAAAAAGAGTCAAGCATATGCTGTTGTCAAGTAAGCCCTCTTGAGTTTTCTTAAAGTTCTCTCAGAGTATCAGTTGTGGTTGTTAATCCGCAGTGCATTATATTGTCTCTTAGGCAAACATTCGTTAGCCCAGAAGATGCAGTTGCCCAAAATGTAAGCAGAAATATTTGAACTGAATTTTGATATTTCATGTTATTTGCTTTCTCCTAGTCTGTTCACTTTTCTTGTTGCATTTCCTACAGATAGTTATACAGAAAGATAGTGCTAGAGGAGTTCATTTTCGGCGTGCTGGCCCACGAGAGAAGGTAACATTTTTGGAGCCTCCTATAAAGGCATCTCAGGAAGCTGATTGGAAGTGTTTCTAATGCCAGGTGTATTTCAAGTCGGATGAAGTTCGTGCTTGCATAGTGACTTGTGGTGGCTTATGCCCAGGGATTAATACAGTCATCCGGGAGATAGTCTGTGGCTTGAGTTACATGTATGGGGTTGATGAAATACTTGGAATTGAGGTGAGATCAATCGATGTTTAACTTCCTTCACTCAAGATCTCTTAGTTGTTCTTGATCAGTTTATCTTCAATATTTTTTTTGAATACTGAATTTTATCTAAACCTTCTATCCAGTACCATAGTAACTTTTACATTACTTTTTTCATTTTGGGTGAATGAATCACCATAAAGTTGTTGCTTTGTGGTTTTTCCTTGGAGAATAGTTATATTTGATAGATAACAGAGATAATATTTTGATTCTATTTGGTAGTTACTTCTTGACTGTGTGGCAAAGAATTTAAATTTACAGTAATTGGTGCTATTGGTGTTATAATTTCAGTTTCTGTCCTCAGCACTGTGGCATGAAACTCCTGATGCTATCTATGGCAGTATATTGTCTTCATAGTTTGGTAATGCTTTGATACTGTAACAGGTTTATTTTACTTTGGAAAAAATTTGAAAAGTTAATTGAGGAAAAAATGTATATTCTTTGCAATTTTTCCTGACATTCAAAATGTAGTCTTTGTGATGACCTTTCTTATGTAAATCCAATGGTTAATGGAACTATGGCTATTTTAAAAAACAATGTGCTGTTTGGTTTTCGTTTAGGAGGAGAGCTAGGAAAAACAGAGAAGAGTATGAAACAAGCTTCTGTTTTTTTTTTTTTTTTTTTCAGATTTGTGCATGTACATATTTCTTCTGTGATTTGCTTTTGTTATTCTCTCCCTCTCTTTATTAAACACTTGCATCATAATAGCCTAATTGAATTCCAGGGAGGATACCGAGGTTTTTACTCTAAAAACACATTGACATTGTCTCTGAAAGTTGTAAATGATATCCATAAACGCGGTGGCACCATTCTTCGCACTTCACGAGGAGGCCATGACACCAACAAGATAGTTGACAATATTGAAGATAGGGGAATAAATCAGGTAATATCTGTATTCTTTTTCAGTACCATTGAGGTACCTAATTGGTGACATTCAACTAAAGTAAAAGAAAATGAAAAGAAGAAAAATTAAGCTCTCTGTGGGTTTTAGGTGTACATAATTGGGGGTGATGGTACTCAGAAAGGAGCCGCTTTAATCTACAAGGTAACTGTTTCCTCTCACATTTAAAATTGAAAAAAAAGTTCCTCCGACATATATGTGTTTTGATTATTCAACTGTATCAAATAGGCTTCGATATTGTGATGTAGCATTCACATGCTTACATATTTGTGTTCTTATTTTGTATTACTCACACATTTTGTAAAGGAAGTTGAGAAGCGAGGCCTTCAAGTGGCAGTTGCTGGCATACCCAAGACTATTGATAATGATATTGCTGTAAGTTTACTAACTGTACTCTATAATGATGGTCTGCTAAATTATGCAGGCTAATATCAATGAGGTATAGCTATTGTTCACTGGTTGAGAAAATTTTGATGATTTAAGATGAGAATTGATGCATGAACATCAAAGAAAAGATGAACATCAAAACACTTGATGAAAGAGATCGTTAGATCTCAAAACACTTGATGAAAGAGATCGTTAGATCTCAAAACACTTGATAAAAGAGATCGTTAGATTTCAAAATACTTACCTGTATTCTAAGAAATTCATTTCTTCTTTGAACTGCAGTAATATACCTGTTATGAACAGCAATGATAATATTCTTTATTGCACTCTACTGATTGGTTTTTGGGTTCAGGTGATTGACAAATCGTTTGGTTTTGATACTGCTGTTGAAGAAGCTCAAAGGGCCATTAATGCTGCACATGTGGAAGTGGAAAGTGTAGAAAATGGAGTTGGAATTGTCAAACTGATGGGCAGATACAGTGGTATGTGAGATGTTCGGTGAAGGATCCCTATTGGTTATTTAGTTGGTTGTTCTTATATTTTTGCCGCCTTGTTTTTTGGTTTCTGCAGGTTTCATTTCTATGTATGCAACTTTGGCAAGTAGAGATGTGGTAAGATGTTAGTCCCATGCTATAAAACCCAAACATCTGCTGTCATCTTAAATATTTCTGGATCCAATTAATGGTCAAGATTTATTTCATGATAAAAAGGCACTTGTTTAGTTGTTTTAGAGGATAAAATTTAACTACAATTTAGTAAGAACCATCAAACAATAGAAAAACTTGGTACAAATACAAATTGCTAGTTGAAATATTGGTTTGTATGGGAGGATGTTGTAATTGCCCATAATTATCTACCTTCTTTCACTTGTGTCTGGGGAATTTCCTTTGGTTGTCTTTTTAAATTATCTGGGTTTCTTTTCGTAATTGCTGTCATAGCCTTCAGTTGAACTTCTCATCTCTTGCTAGCGGCAAAATATGTCTGTATTCAGAATGCTGAAATTGAAGTTACAGATTGTTTGGGTGAAAGTTAGTTTGTGAATTAAGAATATTCTGCTTTTGTGAATTTAGAATATTCTGCTGTCTTTTGGGAGAAATTAAGTTTGGAGAAGTGCAGTTTCAGCTATCTTTTGGGTGATTTGGAATGAAAGAAAGAGCAGAATTTTCAAAGAGTCAAGAGGGAACAGTTATGAAACGTTGCGGGATAGAGTTCACCTTTTAGCTTCACTTTGGATGTCAGAGACTATGGATTTTGACAACACTTCATTTTTCTTCATTCATCTTAATTGAAGGCGACTTTTAGGGAATTAAGAGTGTAAACTGCTCCTTTCCGTATAAAGTTATGCAGTCTCTTTTGAGTTAAATCAGGCTTTTGGGGATTGATACTGTTTTGTATAGCTTTGATTGATTTTGGGTGGATATGATAGGACTTAGGGCTAAATTGTGGCTGACTTTTATTGACTAAATCAAAAGAAAACAAACAATCCCAACTTACAATTCGAGAGGTAGGTCAATTTCTCTCAAAACTCCTAATGGTTCATAATACCAAACAAAACTCAACATAAACCCGAAATGATTCCATAATCTCTTGTTTATAGCTGAACCTTAATTAATAAAATTACTAAACAGCCCCTGCCTCTTTATATTTGCGCCTAACATAAGTTTTCATGGATCTAACATTACTCCCCTCCCAAAAAGACACCTTGTCCTCAAGGTGGAATCTAGGAAACTGCTGCTGTGTCCTTATCCGCAATCATCTGCGCCAACTCCATTGACTCCTTTAACCCTCTCGGCCTTAGCAAGCACAGTGCGGTTCGGATTTCCGGCTTCAGTCCCTTCATAAAAATCCCTTCCAACACTGACTCTGAGATGTCCCCTAGACAACCCGATAGTAGCTCAAACTTTTTCCTCTACTCCATGACTGTTCTCTCTTGGGTCAAGGCAAAAAACTGTTCATGCAAATCTCCCTCTTGAGTGGTCTGAAACCTCTCCAACAAACAATCCTTAAATTCACCCCACGACCTCAATGGTTGTCGTTATTCTCGCCATTTAAACCACATAAAGGCGTTTCCCTCCAAACATAACGCCGCCGCCATCAGTTTTTTTCTTTTCTGAGAGTCCATTGATGGCGAAATAGCGCTCCACCCATCCATAGGCATCCTCGCCTTTGAAAATGGACATTTTTAGTTTCCTTACCCCAAAATCCGCTCCAAATTGAGTCAGCTCCGCCTAATTTCGCACCATTGAAGGTCTCCAACCTCGCGAATCTACTCCATTTTCCGCAAATCCCGAAAACCCAGCCCAAAATTCTCCTTGCCTAGCTCCATATTGGGCTGAAATCCCACGCCTAGCTGCATTCTGGTCATAACTGCTCCCTTTCTCGCTGGTAACCCCTCCTCCTGGCCATCTGCCCCTAAATTCGACCTGACCTACAATTCGAGAGGTAGCTCAATCTCTCTCAAAACTCCTAGCGGTTCATAAACCAAACAAAACTCAACAAAAACCCTAAATGACTCCATAATCTCTTATTTAAAGCTGAACCTTAATTAATAAAATTATTAAACTGCCCATGCCCCTAAAGTTACTAAACAGCCCCTGCCTTTTTATATTTGTGCCTAACATAAGTTTTCATGGATCTAACAGGATACCTGGTCCATTGCTAACCTATATTTTGTCCATTTCTTATCAATACAAATACTCATAGTTTCTTAAAAAAAGGGAAGGAAAACATTCAAAGTAAAGTTCAAGAAGACATGTTTTTGAGCGAAAAGAATTCTATTTCCAAGTATATAATAACCTGCTCAAATTTAGAACTATATGTTTGCCACTATTACAGATTTGGGCTCTATAGATTGCCATCATAACAGATTCGAGATTTGTCTATAGATTCCAAATTTAAAGTCTTTACCCACATTAAAATGTCTTTTATTAGGAAAAACTTTGGTATTATGCTGCGATGGCATTAGCAGTATCATTTTCAAAAATAAGGAAATGTACGAAAGTCTTAATATTAGCTTCTCTCAAGTGAATGATGTTGTTGGTTTATTTTCTAAATGAGCTCGTGATTTTATTTCTATGCTCATCTGGTGTGATAATCATATTGATCCTGCATGATCTTCTCGTTGTATCTGAGTATTGTAGGACTGTTGCTTGATTCCGGAGTCACCATTTTATCTGGAAGGACCAGGTGGGCTTTTTGAATTTATTGAACGACAACTAAAAGAAAATGGGCACATGGTTATTGTGGTAGCAGAAGGAGCAGGTCAAGAATTTGTTGCTCAAAGCATGCCTGCAGTTGATGAGAAAGATGCATCTGGAAACAGACTACTCCTAGATATTGGTCTATGGTTAACTCAAAAGATTAAGGTGGGATAAACAATTTCTCCTACTAGGCTTTTGGTCTTTGATTTCAGTAAACAATGGGATTGTATCCTTGGACAGTCTCATGAAAGCATTTCTATCATTTATCACGTTATGCAGCAGGATTTTGACCGGGGGGAGTTGCAATACATGAGTTGTTTAAAGTTTTCCATGATTTTGTATGATTTATCTCATTTCAAAATTTAGTTATAGTCAAGAAGTGAAGTTGTGGCAACATGGTTGATTGTGCTTTGAGATGAAATTTATGAGAGGGAAAAAAAAATAATTTGGGATGGATCTTTACTAGAATGTTGTATAATTTTGACAATCAAATTACTAGAGCGCCTTTTTTATTTTTATTTTTTCCTCTGACAAGGGGGTGCTCTTTTCAGTGGAGTGGAGAAACTTTTTCTAAATATTCTCTGTTGAACAACTTTTAACTCAATATTTCTATCTTTTCTCCGCCACAGGATCATTTCACCAAAGTTCAAAAGATGACGATAAATATGAAATACATAGGTATCTATGGAACTGAGCATTATCGGTTTGTTATTTCTATGTTCTTTGCTCTATTGCACGAGTGTTAGTTCGGTAGTTATAACTTGTACTCCCATCCAACATGTCTATCTAATGATGTCCAAGAAATTTTAGCAAAACATCATTAGCTAATTTAGGATTCTTGTTTGTGGATGAACATTCACAAATATAGTTGATATTTGAAATTTTTGTTCTTCGTATCTCTATCTATTTAAATTTTTGTTTTATATATCATTTTCTCTACAGATCCAACATACATGATACGAGCTATTCCAAGTAATGGATCGGACAACATTTATTGCACCCTCCTTGCCCATAGTGCCGTTCATGGGGCCATGGCTGGATTTACAGGCTTCACTGTTGGACCTGTAAACAGCAGGCATGCTTATATTCCAATCGCTGTGAGTTCTGCATCTCACTAGTCTGTTGTTTATGATTAGTGTCATTTTATGAATATACAAAATCAAAAGTTACTGATTTACCTTTGTCTTGAATGATGAAACTTGGCTTCTGACTGCATAAAAACATTTAGAAGTTAGATGTTCGAGCATTATCTACTTCATAAAAATGGTCGAATTTACCATTTCTAATTTTCCCTGTTAAGGTCCTAGTGTGAAACTGACATGTCTGAAACTAATGGTAAGTACTATTGGACCAAATTATTTATTTATTTATTTATTTTGGTGAACTTAGGAAGCAATATTAGTTGGCTAATAAAAATCACTAATTTCACCTGTATTGTATGATGTGGGACTGCTAAATCATGTCAAGACTGCTAGTAAATGATGCTATGTATCATTTGGTGTTACTGTGTAACTTTACCCTGTTTGGAAAACATTATTCTCTGGTGTTGGTGTTACCTGCTACATTCTTTTTCTTCTTGTGAGCTCTCACTTTCAAAATTTGGATGCTTTCGGGCATGTCAGTGGCACTATGAAACTGGCTCATCATCTTGAAAATTATTTCTTCTCACAGAGATGCCCTATAATCTTTGTTGATAAAAGTTCTTGGAGAGGTGATGGCAAAAGGAAAATATTATCTTCCTGTTCAGTTATTAGTTGGCTATCATAGCTTGAACTAACAACAAACAGTATAAACCTCTTTCACCAGTATAGGCAGCAGCTCAGTTTGCTGATTTTGCATCCTTTTCCTTTGTAGACTGTGCATGGGGAGACTACGAAAAATGTTTTGGTCTTTCTTCCCTTCTTGGCTATGCTAATCTTAATTTGAAGTTGGTGGTTGACTCCTAGATCAATAAATCTACTAACTTCATGTTTTAAAATAACCCTTTAAAGAAGTGAACTGTTGCTAATACTTCATGTGATATTTCCAAAAGTGTCTTCTGGTTGTAAATACACCATATTATTGAATTTGAATTGCTGCAGGTGATCTTCAGAGATATTTGAAAAGTTATATAATTTTGGTGTAATAGTTATTTTCTATATACTTACATTGCAGAAGTTCTGACCCCTACATTCGACAATCTAA
Source organism: Citrus glauca (assembly GCA_029633175.1). Classification (NCBI taxonomy): domain Eukaryota; kingdom Viridiplantae; phylum Streptophyta; class Magnoliopsida; order Sapindales; family Rutaceae; genus Citrus; species Citrus glauca. The sequence continues at coordinate 32,789,705 of JAQOOD010000008.1, forward strand.
AAATAATCAAAAGATCAATGCTGAAGTTGTGATGCCCAATTCTGTATGGAAAATTTACAATTTTCTTGTGCTGCATTTGCATGTTCATCTCTAATTTTGAATGGCATGATCTGCTATTGCAGCGTGTGACAGAAGCACAAAAGACAGTCAAGTTGACGGATAGGATGTGGGCCAGGCTTCTTGCATCAACAAATCAACCTAGTTTCTTGAACTGCAGTGAGGTTCTGCATCATCAAGAAAAAGCTGGTAGAAAGACTACAGAAGTGATCAATAGTGAGAGAACAACATCTACTTAGACTTCATAACTTCCAAGTTCAAATCCAAGTGGTCAGTTCGGTCTCTTTCTTCCTGGCAGTGATAGCAAAAGCTTTCGGCAAGCAGCCAAGCACATGCTAAAGTGCCTCTTATTTTAGTAGATAGATTGTCTGTTGGTTGTCTCCTGTTATTGCTTTAAAATTCAATTGACTGGAGTGTAGTATCTACAATCAGAATAACCAGATAATACCAAACTATATGTAAATGTCATCCTCCAAGATATTTTAAATTCAGCAGTATAGATTACACCGTTGGGAGAGAATGCACTTTGTATATATGACTTTTCGCATCATGAAACTAGTTAAATAATTGATTCATTATATGCAATGGTGTCAAATCTTGAAAGGGAGGTAGCCTATAGGCTCCAGCCACAACCGAGTTGAGCTTTCATCCCATAGTTTATGTATGTCAGTTGACTTCAATTAGACCAAACCGAACCAGAGAGGAATCGAGTTGTAGATGAACCTAATAAAAAGTTCAGTATATGAAAAATACTTTCCCCTCTAATGGAGAACAAATACCTCTGTTGTTATGCATGGCCTTTTAAAGTATGATATGCGTATGATACAGCCACCAAATATTTATTTTCACGCCATTTCTCAATGCACCCACCATCGGAATTTAAGAGTCCGAAGATTCCCGAAGTAGAGCATCTATCCTATTCCGTCTAATTAGTTTTTGCCATATGATTTTTTTTTACATTCATCAAATTTATCCAATGTGTTTGGTTCCGTTTGCTGAATGTTTGGGGCCGAGGGCGCCAAAATGAATAAATGAATCGAACTCAAATACAACTGTAAATAAATTGGGTCAAAATTTTATTGATTTAGATTCAATTCGTTTATTAAATTAATAATCAGTTTGATTAGTTTAATTCGTTTATCCTATAACGAATTCACAAGGAATCAAATTGAATATGAATTTGTTTACAAAAATATAATAAATAAAAATTAAATATAATAAAATATAAAAAGACTACAAATTTAACATGCTACAAAATATAAATTTATTTATCATTTAAAAGTACTAGATTAGCTTTCAAACTTTAAATCATTTTCATACATATTTAAGGATAAATAAGTATTTTAATTAAAGAAAAAATAAATAATTTTTAATGAATAGATCGTATTCGATTAATTTATGACTCAGTTATTAAATGAATTCTAAAATAAATGAATAAATTCATGTCCTTATATTGGGATTTGATTAGTTTAGTTAGCAAATTTAATCAAATTAATCCATAAACGAATCAATTTTTTAAATTCAAACTCCATTTAATTTACATCGAATTGAATTGAATAAGCGAATCTTAATACAAATTGCGACACTTATTTTTGGAAGGAAGGGTGGGGTGCTGAATCTTGTGTGTGTGGAGACAAGAAAAGGGTGTCGGCCTTTTCTTTCTTGTATTTCTAATGGAGAAGGGGACCGCTCCTTGATTAACCTCATCTGAAATGGAGAAACCGACAACCATGATCAAATCCAAGAACAATGAGGTCATCATTGATGAGATCTAATGACATTGGCGGTGATAACAGAACAGGTAAGTTATTTATCTTTTTGTCCTCTTGGCGTTGCAAGTTGCGTCCCATGTCTATCATTTACAACTGTGCATGCATCGGTTGTCTTTACAAGAAGGCATCGGTTGTATGTAGTCATGTAAGAGAAACCGGGATACAAGCTTTTGCAACTTGATGCGGGTAGGGTTGGTTCTTGCAACTTGTTCATCAAATCTCTCTTTCGTTGGGTACTAATCAGTTGATTTATTGGTACCTTGACATCAAAGCCTTTGACAATGATAGCTGAACCACCCTTATTTATTTACCTGTACGGTCTCAACCCCTGGCCTAATGTGCTCTTTCAAATTGACCGGCGTGAAATAATTTCTACGTTCAAGTCAGCTTGAGATTCAACTGAGTTGACAACTTGTTTTTGAACTGGCCTAATTTATTTATCATGGACCCGTTTTATTAATTTTTTTTATTTCTCCTTCCTTACAATTTTAACCTGCCAAGAATTTGATTCATTTTGTAACTTGTCCTTTCTCTCACGATTTTGTATCTATGTTATAATATTCTAGAATTAGTCGTATGAGATGCATTTTTTAGGATAAGCATTACTCAACCACTCTACAGTAAAATGCTCTGCATAAATAATTTCAGTGATAGAGACATAGAGACATTTAGTTAATTAATACATGTTGATATCGTTTATCTAATGATTGTAAGTATTTATTTAATTTTAATTTTTTTAAAAAATATTATTATTTAGTTTATTTTTTAGTAATTGAAATTTTAAATTTTTGCGAATAGAGATTATAAATTTCTGTTTAAAATATCTATTTTTTATAATTTAATTTTATTTATTTCATAATATCACTTAAAAAACTTGTTTATAAAAATAGTTTGATAATTTTTAATAAAAATTTTGGTTGATAACTAAATAATTATTTTTTTAAAAAATTTATTATTAAAAACTCTATTTAAAAAACTATAACAAATTGAGCGAATGTACTTGCCATAATGTGCTAACCTTCTAAAATTATAAAATATCGGTACCAGTGAAAGTCAAAGGCCTGGAGGAGTCTTTTTTATTGATTGTATATTCTTAGATATTATGAAATTTGATCACCCGTTTTCACGCCGCAGCCGGTATCCGGTTTCAAACTAAAAAGATCTGAACTTGATGAGCTACTGGATTTTAAGGCGGCCCCCAAGAAAAAGTGATTTCCGATAGATCATTGAGTCCAGTCGCAAATTCTCTGTACTCCAGTATCCGTTTCAAGGCCGCAGCCAGCATCCGCCTACAAACTAAAAGATTTGCACTTCTTGGGCTTCTAGACTCTAAGGCTGCCCCCCATGAACAGTGTTTTCCGATTGCGGTCTGAACGCGGAACAGTTTGTTAAAAGTCACCTTTTTTACGTTCTTGACTTGCAGAAAGAAAATATGTAAACTCAATTAATGATTTGCATTGATGAATAAAGAATTTCTGGATAAGGAGACTTTTGCGAGAAAAGTCTTACCTTATCCAGATGAAGCAGGAGCAGTTGAACGGGTAAAAAAAACCAAGCCAAAAATAAATCAAAAGTCAACATTCAAGAACTTCATTGATTATTTTTTTACAAAGTCCACTCTGCAACTGCAAGTCTACTAATGTACAAGTTACATAGATATTATGCTTCCGATGAACCGGAATATTACCGGATCTGAGTTTTGAGCTGGCACCCAGTCAACTTTATAACTGGAAACCAAAACACTTTTTTTTTTTTGGGAGCAAATTACATATTTCCTAAGAGTAATAACAGCACATATACATTTGAGGGTCCTGAATCTGAGAAGGGTCTTATTTTTCTAGATAATTGAGATGGTTGATTCTTGCAAATCCAGTGTCTTCTCTCTTCTTCTTTTCCTACTGTTCTTTGCTGGAGGGCTATCAGCTCCAGCCTCCAGAGGGAAATTCAAGATTGCTTTGCGACCTCTCATCCGGAAGGCAGCAGAATCATAAGCTTTAGCAGCATCAACATCACTATCAAAAGTTCCCAACCAAACCCTGCTGCCCTTTCTTGCCGGGTCCCGGATTTCAGCCGCATACTTGCCCCACGGCCTTCTTCTTACTCCCCTGTAATGCTTCCTCTCTTCAGTGTCCGCCAGCTTCAGCTCCAAACACTTTTGAGGTGATTCTGTCCAATTACTGGAACCCAAACACATTAAGTCTAATGGTTCAGGTTTTATTATTTCACAAAAGGTAGGGGAGTCGGGTTCGGATTTGATCACAGGGAATTCTGACTCCATAGGCTGGAGAAAAGAGAGATTTGGGTCGTCTAAGTAGGTAAAGTCTCCAAGAAGAAACTGGCGAATGAATTCCAGGATGGACGATTCGTCTTCCAATGTTGTCATGTTGGACATGTGAATGAGAATGGAACTGAAATGAAGAGAACGAGTGAGTTTATAAAGCAGCAGCACAGGGCAAGGTGATGGAATTTTATGGCTCATGGGGCTCACTCTTTGCTAATGTGGGGACTGGCGACTAGCCCAGTATTTAATATCTAATTGTGCATTGGCCCCGCTTACTAATCTACAGAAAATGACTCAGTACACGGTTTTCACCCCACTGTTGTGGAGTCTACTGGAAAACGTAGGCAGATCACAATTGATACTAATAGACTGGACAGAGTTAGTGCCTTGAATGAAACAGCACAAATTGCTCGCTGGCCACCAACAGTCACCGGCAACTTGCACAAGTATCAAATGAATTTGGGCTTTGTCTGTCTTATCCACTAAATTAACGTACAGTCAAATTCCTTGTCCCACCAAGGCAGGGCTCAGTTGTAAATTTGCAATTCTACTACATGGGACAAAACACAATTTGTGATTTCAATTGAAGTCTGCACTTCTTGTTAGTTTGATTCCGTCTCCAAAGCAGATTTAATCTTATTACATGAAATATCACCAAAGTTCATTGCATCAAAGAGCTACCGAGCTTTCATTCTCTGAAGCTCGACAAGAAGAAATATTTTGCTTCCATTTATCGCGGCATCAATTATCTAATAATAAGTACCAGACTTATTATTAGATACCGTTTGGGATTTCTTTTCCTTTTCTCTCTAATTGATAAATGTAATTAAATGGGTGGGCTTGGATTAGTTTTAGTTGGATTTTAAGATCAATCTAAAACCAAACCAAACAAATTTAAAGGTAACCCAAAGTTTTTATAACCCAGTCCAAACCAAACTATTTTAATATGGTTTGAGTTTGGATTGACATAAGACATGTTTAGATTTTATTATAGTTTGAAAATAATTCAATAGGACATTTGATAAATTTAAATTATTGAAGAATTTCTTTCTAAATAAATTTCAGTTATGATTGAAAATTACTTATCTATATTTGTAGAAATGACCAAAATGGATACTTATGTCTTTTTCAATTTTGAAGTAAAACTTAATTGTTATTTTAAAACTGTTTAATGCAAAAATTATTGAATTTTTATTTTCTATTTATAATCTACAAAAAATTAATTAATATTTAATATGACAATCAATGCTATTTCTTGATTAATTATTAAAAAAATTGATGTAAGCCACCGGCGTGATTGTTGCTTCACTGGTGCCATCGTTGTCGTTGTCGGCGGCAAATGAACCATGATGAAGGCAAATTTGGTATCATCTAAATCAGAACTTTTTGGTCTATGTTACAGTTAGACATTCATCAAATGATATAAAAACTTGAAAATTTTGGCAAAGTCATGGTGCCGCCACTCCTGTAGGTGGAGAGGAGGCAGATTCACAGCTATAAGGTCTCGTTTTCTGATAATGGTATTATATTTGAATAGGCTTAAAAAACTGGCATTCGATTGATCGACATAAAAACACATCTCTGTCGTCGGCAATGATGAAATCATTTCCGGGAATGAGATAGTTACAATCCTGTTGATTTACTTAGTTTATAAAATATTAATTCGAAGACATTTTTTGTAAGGGTGTTTTTGAAAATATATAATTTTATATAAGGACTTTTGGCACTTAGCAGTCTTTCCTGCTTTAAGAATCTATACAAAAATTGAAATGGATTGAACCCAACCCAAACTAAATAAATGTTCAACCAGTCCAAACTGACCTAACTACCTAATTTGGTTTGGGTTTAATTTAGATTGTGGGTTATGAGCTTTTTACCCACCCATTGATGCTTGTACTTACTGAAATTTGACACGAGTATGTTAAATTACTTGTACAAAATGCAGCGTCACATGAGGTAAAATTTTCTTCCTTCAACTTTTTATCTTGGGTGGTGTTCGGTTTGAAGAAGAGAAATAGAAGAAAGTGGAAGAAAGGAGGGAAGATTGAAACTCTTTTCTAATGTTTAATTTGTTACAAAACTATACAAACAAAGAAAATGCCTTATTTTTCATTTAGACTATTTCACACTTTAGTTTTAAACTTTTAATATTTATCATAAATATAATTTAAAAAACTAAACAATAAATTTATTTAATATGATATTTAAATAACTAATAAAAATTATTTTAAATAATACAATTATATTTGTAATTATATCTATTTAAAAAGTTTATTAACATAATTTTAGTTTATAATTAATCTAATTTAATTTTTTCTAAATAAATTATGACATAATACAAATAATTTCTTAACCAATATATTATAATTTTAAAAATTTTATTTGACAAACTTCAAAAAAAAAAGAGTCGTTGTTGCCGCCATTGGAGCCGCTGCATGTTGCCACGGGCCGCCACTGTAGCATGTCATTCCAACTCGAGATTTATATGAAAATTATAAGAAATTAATGATCTATAGATTCAAGCAACTTATTTGCCCAATATACTTGTTGTTTGTCCAGATCTGAAAAAGTTAGAAAGTTTTAAAAAAAAAATTAACTGGATTTGAAGAAAACAAATTCATTTTTTCACTTCTATGACAAAATAATGAGGTTGCTCGTTGGCTGGCAAGTCCAGCGACACTAGCATGATATCCCATGTAGCAGAATCGATGGCGACAGTGCGGTCCAACAGCGGCAATGGCGGTGGTCCAACAACTATTAAATTTATATTTCTATTTCTGTAAATTAATCGAATAAATAAGGTGATTTATTAAATTATTTTCATTACTTCAACTTTTATTAATATAAAATTATTCATCGACAATATTAAGTTGATAAGAGAAAATTGTAAATAATAATTATTTGATAATTGTAAACATAGTTAATAAAAGATTTGAAGGGGTAATTTTAGATGTTTTAGCTTTTAGAGAAATTTAAATTTATCATTCTTTGGTGTGGAATCTAAATTTTATGTTATGATGTATATTAAATTTTAATGAAAATTAAATTCTTATAAATTATAGTCAATCAAATAACGAAAATAAGAAAGGAACTTAAATTACTTTCCTTTTCTCCTTCCTAACCAAACATCACCCTAGGTCTTCTATAGATTTTGTAATACTTTATTTCCTCTAATGTTAAACTTTCACAAAATTTTTTTTTAAAAAAACTCAATGCTACCACAAAACAACTATTTTATTTTGCTAAAATTCTACTCCAAACAACTATATATATTTTTTTAGTAAAATTTTACTTTACTAAGACAGTTCACTGTATATACCCTTAATTCTATGTAAGTTAATTATGTTATTTCATCAACTAGTAAATGAATACTACATCAAATATAATGAAATTTTAAGACGTATAACACCACTGTATTCTTAATGAAATAATAATTTTTTTTTTGACAGCCGTTGGAGGTAAAATTATCTTATCTTTTCAACCTCAAAATTAATGTAATCTACTGTGAAAATAATTAGGTTTTAACAAATTAACGTCGTCCATGGAAAATCAAATCAGAGTTCCCGTAGAAACGTTTCTGGGGACTAATTAGGGAAAGCTTAGTAGCATATGATCAAGAAACTAGCTATGGCTCATAACTTCTCAACTTGTTCTGGCTAATGGAATTGATTGGAAAAGTCATGCATCAATATGCAAATAATCTTTTGTTTTTAATGTAATTGAAACAAAGACAGAGAAATCATGAGCAGAGGAAATTAAAGTCATGAACAGTGGAAATTAAAGTTGGAGAGGAGCCAGTCTTATAATTAAATATAGTGAATTGGCCAATATCAAATATAAGAAAAATTCATGAAAAAGATTGGCATCAACATTGAACATTATTGAAGATTCTCAGTTTTTAATGAGGAGCGTTTTCACTTTCACATTTATTTTTAAAAATTAAAATAGTGTTTATAGTAAAATCTAAGTTTTAAAATTTATTAAATAGATGCACAAAATATAAGAGTTCTGAAAGAATATTAAAGAGGAGTAGTGATCATGTGAGTGACAGTCGCTCATCTGATCACAATAGAAGAAAAATGAATTTTAGTGTTCAAATATTATGGGACTAAATAAAACTTAACCACCTAATATATTATTCCATGACTACTATTAGTGTTTATTCACGGAATTTGCAGTTCATATATCTGTGTTATTTTACTACTATAGTCCATGTTTTGTGACTATTTTTTTAAGTCACCGAATTTTTCATTATATAACATTATAACTAATCAGCGATTAGTCACAAAAAACAGAACAATTAATTGGATTTTATCCGATCATGTTATTTTAGTGAGTAAAAGACTTCAACGACTACGATTTTAATCACTAAACGTCTAACACAATTATTTGAAAAGTAATAGTGATAGTCACAGAGTATAGTTAAAATGGGAAATATATTTCTTTTCTTTTTTTAAGTTCTTAATTATATGTGACTAACATTTCTGGTTGCAATATATGAAGTTTTTTCATTTGGAAATGAAAGATTCAGTAGCTAAGTGTTCTAGCCACTGATTAATATGTATTAGTGACTAACTGTGTGTTAAGTCTCCAAAAGGGAAAATTTAACTTTAGGCGACTATATAGTATAGTCACGGCTACTTGCGCTTAACTTTCCCTCCATGCCCAAAATTTAGAACTTAGAATAATTTTAATTATTGAAATAATGACTAACTAATTTACTTAGGAATAAAGACAGAATTTGGGGGAGGGAAATTACCAAGCCTTTAAATTTTTATAAGTAATTAGAAAAAGAAATTCAAGATGGCCAAAATTGTTTTGCTGTATGAGACCCCAATTAAAGCGGGCAAATTCCACTCAAACTTTAAAAGTTAGTGTGAGTATATAGGTTTGATTATTTTAACTTAAAACTTTGACCTAATTTAACACAAATTCATAATCATTGTACTTCCAGACATCAAGCGTGTAATCAAAATTCAGTTATTTTTTTTAACAAAAAACTTTTTGTCTTGCATTAATTTCATTGACCAATATATATATTTTAAATAAATAATAATAGTTTGTATTTTAATTAATGTTCCACTAATCATTTATTGTCTCATAAATGATAATAAATAAATTTATTATTAATTATTTACGTACTATTCTTACAACTTAATCAATGAACGACATATAACATGTCACATAAAATATCAGAGTAACTGAGATATAAACTATATATTTCTTGGTCGAACTGAGTATCCGTGGCATTAAATGTAAATGACTAATTACTGCAAAGATCAAACTTATATTTAAACAAGAGATTTAACATTAACTAATACCAAATATTGGCGCTCAATTACAACTTATGAAATACTCAACATAGTTAAAACCACAGAATCATACGATTCATACGGTTCGTATAAGCCTTTCGAGGCTAATGCATGTGTAGGCTTGAAGACATCATTATTAATAGGCGGCTAATAATATTATAATATAAAATACTGCTACTCATGCAACTGGGTAGGAAGGTTTAGTGGCAATGCCACGGAGACCTTCAGGTGCTTCAACATCTCTGAGAATCCTCATGTAGCCGGCCTCACCCCAGCTCTCCCCCCATGAATTCTTAATTAACCAATACTTCATTCCATCTTCGGTTGCCCCAGATCCAACAATAGCAACAGCATGAGAACACTGAGTTCCACATCCTCGGTTAAAAATACCGCCTTTGTAACTCTGGAAGTCTGGTCCACTTCCTTCAACGCAAATTGATATACAAGGAAGTCCAAGGAACTTGTGAAGACGCATAGGTCAAGGTAGCTGCTAAAATTAGTAACTTTGAAGATGTAAAACCCAATGATGAGCAGGCTTTACTCCAAGCTGTAGCCTGCTCATCATTGGGTTTTACATCTTCAAAGTTACTAATTTTAGCAGCTACCTTGACCTGTGCGTCTTCACAAGTTCCTTGGACTTCCTTGTATGGATAATCCGCTTCTGTGGCAATACCCTGGTTTTTTATAATATATTTAAAGGCATTGTCTATCCAACCTTCATCGCATCCACGGTTACCATCTATTGAGCAGTCTAGTATTTGCTGCTCCGAAAGTGGAATAAGATTACCACTACTAATCTTAGTGACCCCTTCCACGGCCGCCACAGCTGAAAATGCCCAACAGACTCCTGCATCGTACATATTAAGAAAAAAAAAAGCTTGATTAAGTTACATGAAACATGCCCCAGCAGGGGTTTGGCAGACGGTTGTCAAGCTGTTTTTATTAATTAGCTGATGGTCAACTGAGTTTGAGTTCTGAAAGAGGTTGGAGGCTAAATAATCTATTATAGTTACTTCATAAATATTTAGCATACGATTTACTTACCACATTGACCTTGGTTCTTAATAGGAGTGACAGCTCCTTTCTCTCTCCAGTCCATGCTAGTTGGAACCTCAGTCAGGTTTTGATACTTGAAGGATGCTGTTGTGGATTGCCGTGATGAAGATGACTGGCTTGGCACCCTGTATCCTGTATATGAAGCACGAAACTCCTCTATTAGTTAAGTCTGAAAATTCATTGGTGCCTAACTTGTGCGTCCGATTCGCCTCCTCATTGGCTTTCTCAATGTATTCAAGGTTTTCTTTGAATATCTTAAACCGCATTTCCTTCTCCAGGTCGTCCTTGTAAGTGCGCCCATGCGCAGCCATCCATTTTTCATGCTTCTCAACAATGGATGGTTCATGCAGCGACCGGCCGGCGACCGACACCATTTTAGATGAATAAGTCACCAGAATGATCATAGACAGGGCAATTATATCAAAGCTTTTCTCCATAATAAATGGTAGGTATTTGCAAGTTGAACAACGGGCTAGCTAGCCAGCTGGGGGTAAGTTGTGAATACTTGAAGCACCCACTGCAGCTCTATATATAGTACTTGTAGATAGTGGATTTGTGCTCTCAACATGGGTCGCGTACAATATTTGCCTGATGCATGAGATGTATGCGTTGCGTTAGTCGTGCCCCATACTTCACGATTTTCAATCAAGCTAATTAGTATGCGAAACCGGACAGCCAAGTTATTATCAGTTATTGCCGTGATTCGCGTACTTCGTGCTTTTGAGGCTTGCTAGCAATGACTTGACTAGCTTTTAGCGAAGTTACAAAAAGAATTATGAACTAATTTGTCAGTGGACTTTTATCGATGAGACTTGAGGCGACGTGGAAAACATTGGTGTCATTTTTTTCTTTCATAAATCAACTTAAAAAAAAGGAAAAAAAGGAAAATTGGATAATAATGTGAACTCATTTGGACGGAGTAAAATAATTCTTACAAAATCTACAATGTATCTAGCTAGGATGAACTTTTATATATCTGCGATATTATGAAGAATCATTACTGATATGCATTACATAATATGGCATAAAATATGACACTAATACTAGAATTTCTTCCTTTACGTGCCAATTTGGTAGCTTTTCTTAACCTGTCAGTGACAACTGTTATTTCAAGTGCTAGAATCAATATCAGCTCATTTTGCATATATATCTAAGATAATGATCTTTAACTTCACCGATTTTAATATGTTGAATATGTTCATGCATTGTTCGATTAAATTTTACAATCATTTCAATTAAACTTAAAAAATTTCAATTTCTCTCTTCATAGATCTTCTCATTTTTTCCATGAAATACTAAATTATTTTTAAAAAGATTTTTTCCAAAATAATAATTGTTATTAGTACTTTTTTCCAAAGTTCTTTTTCCTTATCAATTTATTCTTGAACATCTTTATCAATTATATGTTCATTGGTTGTTTCATGATCTCTAAGTTTAGAGCTAAGATTTTTCCAATCTCTTGAACACAAGAGGAGAATTTGCAAAAATCAATTGGGAGCTCAATTATTCTTATTCTTCTCTTGTTGATAAAGTGAACAAATCTTTATATATAAATAGTAATTGAGTTTTACTTGAGTCCCAAAAGGGCCATGCTTGATTTAAGATTAGTGATGAACTAGACATAAGGGTTCACTTTGTAGGGTAAATAGAACCTAAGCGTGTAATGCTATATCTTATATTGGCATAGCAACTGATCACTGTTAGGTTGCATATAGATATAAGATATCCAACATGCGACGACTGAGGATACATAAGGATTCTGCCTAGTGCTGTAGAAAATGTTGTAGTAACCAATCCAAACATTAAAAAAATAGTCAAGACCATTAAGAGAGTTTATTCGCTCAACTACTTTATATTTCCATTGATTTTATCTTTGAGATTAATGTGATAATTTACTTTGTTGCATTTTATTTATTGTGTTTTTATTTTAATTAGTAAATTAGTTTCATCAATTATTTATCTTAATTTAGACACAAAATCTACACTGTTAGTATTGTTGCAGCAAGTCTAATAACATCAATCCATGTTGAGATGATCTTGAATACTCATCACTTTATTACTTGTTGTGTACACTTGCACATTGACACCAATAGCATTATATTTATACACCAACAATTTTTGGCTCAGTTGCCGGGGATTAATTGTTTATTGTGATTTGTGAAATTAGTTTTAACGGTGCTAATTATTTTATTTTATTTTAATTTGTTTATTTTGTTGACATAGGTGATCTAGCAACCCCTGCATGCGCAAATATAAATCTGTTGAATTCTAGTTTAATCCAGAAATTAAAAGAATTGTAAGGAGATTGAGAAGAGAGCGTCGAGAATTACAAGCTGCTGTAGCAATGAATGATCTGCAAGATTTGAGAAACTTGAACCATATAGAGGAGATACAACCAGTCGATGTATATGAAGGTTTGAATGGACATTGTGTTCAAAAGCAACTAGGGAACAACAACATTATTCACATGGCGAACGATAGAGATAGAGCCATTCGAGACTATAAAGTGTTGACTTCTCAAGCCATACATCCAGGAATAGTTAAACATGATGTTCAAGCTAAAAATTTTGAACTCAAACCCGTGATGTTTCAGATGCTTCAAACAGTGGGGCAATTTAATAGTTTGCCATCCAAAGATCCTCATCTACACGTTAAGTTATTTTTGGAAGTAAGTGATGCTTTCAAGATTGTTGGAGCATCGCAAAAAGCGTTGAGACTCACACTTTTCTCGTTTTATTTGAGAGATCAAGCAAGAGCATGGTTGAATTCTCTACCACCAGATTATATCACTACATGGAATGACTTGGTTGATAAATTTTTGATGAAATACTTCCCGCCAACCAAGAATGCAAAATTGAGGAATGAGATTACATATGTCCATTAACTTAAGGATGAGAGCTTGTATGATGCATGAGAAAGATTTAAGGAGTTACTTAGAAGATGTCCTCATCATGGTATTCCTTGTTGAATACAATTAGAAACTTTTTATAATGGTCTCAAGCCAAGCACTAGATTGATGGTAGACGCTTCAGCAAATGGAGCCTTGTTATCCAAGTCTTACAATGAGGCTTATGAAATTTTGGAGAGGATAACCAATAATAACTATCAGTGGCCATCAACCAGACAAGTTGCAGTAAGAGGAACAACAGGAGTCCATAATATAGATGCCTTGACATCATTGTCAGCCCAAGTAAATTCATTAATAAAGATGGTAAAGGCTATAACTACTGCTTCAGCACCTGTTAACCAAATTTCTGATGTGTCATGCGTTTATTGTAGAAAAGGGCATTTATTTGACAATTGTCTTGAGAATCCAATTTCAGTTAATTATATGGGTAGTTTCAATAGACAAAATCAGGACAATCCATATTCAAACACTTACAACCCTGGATGGAGACAGTACCCGAACTTTTTATGGAGTTATCAGAACCAGACTGCTGTAGCACTCAGTGGACAGAACATACTTGCTCAACCACCTGGATTTTATCAGCAAAATCAAGAGAAAATAAACATCAATAATGGTCAACTAAGCTCTCTTGGTTTAATTAAGGATTATATAGTGAAGAATGAAACGGTTGTCCAAAGTCATGCTGCATATTTGAGAAACTTGGAAAATCAAATTGAATAGCTTGCTACAACAGTAAGCAACAGACCTGAAGTTACTTGGACTGACAATGATGTCAAGGGATCTACGTTATGGACTCCTGCTGTTCCTCTTAGTGCAGCTTGTTTAGTTGCTTACTGCTGTAGCAAAGATGGTAAAGGCTAGGACTACTACTTCAGCACATGTTAACCAAATTTCTAATGTGTCATGCGTTTATTGTTGAAAAGGGCATTTATTTGACAATTGTCCTGGAAATCCAAGTTCAGTCAATTATGTGGGCAGCTTCAATAGAAAAAACCAGGACAATCCATATTCAAACACCCACAACCCTGGATGGAGACAACACCCGAACTTTTCATGGAGTTATCAGAACTAAACTGCTGTAGCACCCAGTGGACAGAACATACTTGCTCAACCACCTGGATTTTATCAGCAAAATCAACATAAAATAAACATCAACAATGATCAACTCAGCTCCCTTGAAGGTTTAATTAAGGATTAAATTTTGAAGAATGAAACAGTTGTCCAAAGTTATGCTGCATATTTGAGAAACTTGGAAAATCAAATTGGACAGCTTGCTAGAGCAGTAAGCAACAAACCTCAGGGCAGTTTACCCAGCAATACAGAGAACTCAAAAAGAGAAGGGAACGAGCACTACAAAGTAATAAACTTGAGATCTGGAAAGGAGGCTGATAGTTCAGTTGGTATACGAAACAGAAGAATTGAGTCCAACCAAGGCCAATAAGACACTCAAGTAGAGAAGAAGTCACAGTCTTCCACTTTTCAGAATGTAAATAAACATAATTCTACTACAACATTTGCAGAAAGTTATGATCCAGCACCTGGTGGTGAGGCAGCTACAACACCAACAGCAACAGAGCCGAGTAGAGCAAAAGAGAAGAAATCTACACAACTTGCTGCAGCACAATAGTTTAGACATCCACCACTATTTCCTCAAAGGTTTCAGAGGCAAAAACAAGACAAGCAGTTCAGCAAAATCTTGGGAGTGCTGAAACAACTACATATTAATATCCATTTTTTGGAAGCTCTAGAGCAAATGCCAAATTATACAAAATTTTTGAAGGATATCTTGACAAAGAAAAAAAGATTTGGAGAATTTAAGACAGTTGCTCTAACACAAGAGTGCAGCCGAATGCTTCAGAGTAAGATACCACAGAAGATGAATCTAGGAAGCTTCACAATTCCATGCTCCATAGGCACTGAATACAGTGGCAAAACACTTTGTGATCTGGGGGCTAGCATTAGTCTTATGCCTTTATTAGTGTTTAAGCAATTGGGAGTTGGTGAATGTAGACCAACAACAGTAACTCTACAACTTGATGACCGATCTCATATCTATTCAGAAGGGAAGATTGAAGATGTGTTGGTGAAGGTAGATAAATTTATTTTTCCGGTGGATTTTATTGTGCTAGACTTTGAGGCAGACAAAGAAGTGCCAATCATTTTAGGGAGACCTTTCTTAGCCACAGAAAAGACTTTAACTAATGTTCAAAAAGAAGAATTAACTATAAGGGTAAATAACTAGCAAGTTACATTCAATGTGCTGGATGCCATGAAGAGTCTTGATAAGATTAAAGATTATAATTTTATCAGTGTTGTTGATTTTGTTGTGGTAGAGAGATTACATAGTTGCTGTAGTAAGGAATAAATCAATGTTGTAACATTTGAAGAACTTGATGATGAAAATCATGGAGCAGCTAACATAGTATGGTCAGGGGAGAAGTAACCCTTCAGAATTGGCGAGCAAATCCAGCAAAGGGTACTCACTCCAGACCAACAAGAATTCAAGGTTAATAGGCCGATAGTGAAGTACTATATGAGAAATGATATGAACAATCTAAAGAATGATAGGTTCTTAAAGGATCCAAGTTGAGGAAAAAAGAAAGGTCAGGCTGAAAGACCTAAAATCAAGCACTAATTAAGAGGCAACCTAATAAGGGAAGTTGTTTTTATGGCATTGAATTTAGCTTTTAAATTGTTTCATTTGTCTTTTTATTATTTTAAGTGTGCATCTAATTTTTTATGTCTTTATGTTACATTGCAGCACATAAAAAAAAATGTGTGGGCAAAAAGAACAGGAGGGAATTGTTGCAGTATCACTTACAGTATGACATAATAGAAGATTCTCAAACAACAGAGGCATTCTTGCTTTTATAGTAGTAAATGAATTGATCAGATTTTATGATAAGGAGCATTTGAGAAGTGGATCAAAGAAGAAGTGACCCTTTACAACCTATGCTATAGCAGTGCTTCTAGCAACAAGGGAGTACCTCCCTACCTGCTAGTCTATTTTACTTCTTTCTATAAAATTTTTATTTCATTTAGTTTTAATTTTCTAATTCATTATACATGTTCTTTTATTTAGTGTATGCATGTCTGATTTATGTGGTTTTGTTTTGTGTGCTTGTGAGGACACAACACCACTCAAGTTTGGGGAGGTTGTGTTTTTGAGTGCATGTGTTTATGTTTATATTGTGTGTTGTGTGAAGCTCTGTTATCTAATATTTTTGTATGGATTTGAAAACCTAATGAAGATAAATTGAGTGTTATTCGTTATTTATGAGAATGCCAAGTAGAGATAGTTATAGATAGAGGTTGAATTTCTGTCCTGACACTTAGACTTTGGTTGAGTTTTATGAGAATGCTGTAGAGAGCGAGGAAAACCAAAAAAAGAGTAGAAAATATCTCAAGTTTGGGGGAAAATTTTTGTTGGATTGTGTTTGTTATGAAATAAATTCTGCGTCAATAGTTTAAGTCATTGAGCAACCAAGGTTGAGTATTCACCCCATATGCAAACTTGAGTCCAAAGGCAACAAGAGTTGTGAGCTATGCTGCAATAATTATATACATATACATACATACATACATACATACATACATACATACATACATACATACATACATACATACATACATACATACATATATATATATATATATATATATATAAAGCAAAAAGCAAAGCAAAAAAAATTGTGATGAAGGAATGAAAAATAAAGAGGTCTGCTACCTAAGATACTGAGTAACCTGATTTGTTAATGAGCCTCATGTTCAGCCTTAAGTCAAAGGTATCCAAAGGTAAGACCTAGATATAACGTCCTAAATGCGTTGTTGTAGAAACTCTGACATGTAATTTGAATGAGTAATTGGGTGTCGTCATTGCAAGTGATAAACATTCACATGAAAGCTCAATATTGCATTGAAGGGTTTAACTGAAAAAATAATTTTATTACTGTTGTAGCACAGTTTGAGTATATATGTGATTTCTGCTCCCCAGAATGTGAATATATTTGTATTCCACCTTTAAATTATTTGCAATATCTCTGTAATGTTGTAGTACCTTTGGAATTTGATCAAAATAACACACACACACTTTGGGCATAATAAGGCCCTAAGTCTAAAACGGAATTGCTAAGGCTATTTTGTGTGATTAAGAATGTGATTTAAGGGTGGAAGAATTCTTACAAATTTGATGACAGAGCTACGTTATTTGTTGCATAACTGTGTGATTGAAGTGTTAGCGTTGTTGTCATTACTTGAGGACAAGTAATGGTTTAAGTTTGGGGATGTGATAACTCTATGAAATGAGAGTTATCATAGCACTTTTAGACTTAAATTAATATTACTTAGAGAGTAAATGATGTGTTTCTTTTATATTTTTGTTACATTTTTCATAAATATTCAATTTAGTTTAGTCTTAATGAGTTTTGCTTAATTTAAAATAATTCGTGCTTAAATTGTTTGCATAATTGTAGGTTTCCAGAAGCTTATAATTCATAGAAGGAATGTTAATGCAATAAGCTTGTAAAAATGAGGAAAAACTTAGTTACAAAAGAATTGAAATAAATCTGGAACAATGTAGTTGCTGTAGCCATTGCGGTAGCAATCCTGGAACAACGACAGAGAAAATTTCGCACGGGATACTTGCAGAATTGCGATATGCAATTTCCTATTTTTATTCATTATTTTGGTTGATCACCTATTTAATGATACAAGTTAGGAGAGAGTCGCAAAAGGGCCTATCTTAGTGGAACATATCAGAACAATACTTGATTTTAAATTAAGTTTTCCGGATTGAGTTTTACTTAAGTCCCAAAAGGGCCGTGCTTGATTTAAGATTAATGATGAATTAAACATAAGGATTCACCTTGTAGGCTAAATATAACGTAAGCATATAATGCTATATCCTATGTTGGCATAGCAACTGATCACTGTTAGGTTGCATATAGATATAAGATATCCAACATGCGACAGTTGAGCATACATAAGGATTCTTCCTAGTGCTGTAGAAAATGTTGTAGCAACTGAACCAAACATTAAAAAAATAGTTAAGACCATTAAAAGAGTTTATTCACTCAACTACTTTATATTTCCATTGATTCTATCCTTGAGATTGACGTGATATTTATTTTGTTGCATTTTATTTATTGTGTTTTTATTTTAATTAGTAAATTAATTTCATCAATTGTTTATCTTAATTTTGACGCAAAATTTGCACTGTTAAGATTGCTGTAGCAAGTATAATAACATCAATCCCTGTGGAGACGATCTTGAATATTCATCACTTTATTACTTATTGTATACACTTACACATTAACACTAATATCATTACTATTTATACACCAACATATACCATAAAAATATATCTTTTTTTAAGATGAAGATTATCAAATAAGATAGATAATTATGAATACGAGTAATAATAGGGTAAAGCCTAAATATTAGTTTTCCTATAATATATGGCAAAACTATGTTGGCACATAGGTGTGTCACCCTTTTTTTGTCTTTTTCTAAGTAAATTATAATGGAGCCTTGATTTTTTTTTTTTATAGAAACAAAAAAGCCAAGGACTTTTAAATTTTGACATATTTCTCTTTCACCTATAAATTTTCAACTACAGTGATGTCTCTAGAAGCTAAGACTTGTAGAAGTCAAGACCTATGTCACAAGCACCTTTTGAATATACCAGCATGAACACAATACTCTAACATCACAAAATTGTCAAATTTGGACAATACAAAAGTCCTTGTTCAAGCAAACAAAAATGATTTTACAAATTTTTAAACTAACACTTTGTTATTATTAGTAAACTAATATATTTTCATTATAGATTCAAATAATTGATAGTATGTTAAATTAATGTTATGTTTCAAAAAAAAATAATAAAACATTAACTACATAGAATATGAAATTAAATTCATTTTCATATTTTGTACATTCCATCAACTTGAGATAGTAAAACCTCTTGTTCTTTATAAAAAAAAAAAGGATAAGGAGTTTGAACCCTGCTTAAATGGGTGAGAGAAAATTGATTACAGTTATGATAAATTAAAAAAATCGTATTTATATTATCGTCAATTATAGTTATTAAATAATAAATATAGTTTAACCATATATTAAATTAATTAATTCATTAATTACTACGAAAATTAATTAATGTAAATACATATATTTTATAAATGTAAAAATAAGTCATTTAACTTGAAATCTAGTTTAATAGTGTAAAAAATTTAAAATATTATGGATTTATATGTCAAAATTTAAACCATAGGATCAAGCAACTAATGATGCAGAGGATAGAGGGATGAGATTAATGAAAACCTCATTCGATTTGCAAATAAGATATGCAAGTCCAACAAAAGAGCTAGTTTGAAGATTTTAGTATCAAATGACAACCCAATAAGCTATACTGTTGTTGTATGGGCAGTAAACATGGTTTGGTTATTTCAAGTTCTAGATGCCATCCTTAAATGACTTCAATTGAGGTGAAATATTTAAAGGTGTAGGAACATGTCATGCAAATTATGAGCTGCTACTGATTATGTAAAAAATTTGAAGGAATCGAAATTACACATGCAAGATACACGTAACAATGAGGGCAAATGCAATGGTATTAAGATAATTTTGTACTTGAACTTCTTTTTTTTTTCATTTTTATTGTTGTACTTTTAATAATGAGTGTAGTTATAGCTGCAACATAAGCATTATGCAACCAATGCATGTACTTGTACCTAAAGTACCTAATGAATAAGTACTGCCATGAAGATGAATCAATTGATCTTTTTGTAACTTCTTGTGTATGAATGCAAAGAATTTCAGCTTATTATGACTTGTGTGTATGACTGTTTAAAGGAAAAAAATCAATTACAAATTGTGTTTTATTAGCTCATTGTCCAGACTAAGCCTCCATTATGTGAATCACTTGAATTTCATCTCAACATCAATAGATTATTGAAATAATAAGTGTTGGGTATAAATACTAATGCTATTGGTGTTAATGTGCAAGTGTACATAAAAGTAATAAAGTGATAAGTATTCAAGATCGTCTCCACAGAGATTGATGTTATTAGATTTGCTACAGCAATATTAACAGTGCAGATTTTGTTGTAAATTAAGATAAAATAATTAATGAAATTAATATACTAATTAAAATAAAACGCAATAATTTAAATGCAACAAAGTAAATTATCACGTCAAGCTCAAGGATAAAACCAATGGGAATATAGAGTAGTTGAGTGAATAAACTTTCCTAATGGTCTTGACTATTTTCTAATGGTTGGCTTGGTTGCCGTAGTATCTGCTACATCACCGGGCAGAATCCTTATGTATCCTTAGCCGTCGCTTGTTGGATATCTTATATCTATATGCTATCTAACAGTAATAAATTGTTATGCCAACATAAGATATAATATTATACGCTTAAGTTCTATTTACCCTATAAAGTGAATCTCTATATCTAGTTCATCACTAATTTTAGATTAAGTATAACCTTTTTGGAATAAGTTAAACTCAATCCAAAAAACTCAATCTAAAACCAAGTATTACTCTAATATGTTTCACTGAGATATGTCATTTTGCAGCTCTCTCCTAACTTGCATAATTAAATGGGTGATCAATCGAAATAATGAATAAACATAAATACTATCAAAACAAACTGCTACAGCAATCATGCAACAACACATATATTCAACAATCAAGATTGTTTATCACTAATAGTTCATGATTTGCAAAAGAAAAATAAAGAACAAAGTTTCAGCTATGAAACACATCCCCATGAATAAATAGAAAACACGAAAACAAGAGAAGGATAAGAAGGATTGAGCTCCCAATTGATCTCTACAATTTTTCCTCTTGTGCAGCCCTTAATCTCTCTCTTGAATCTTGTTTTTCTTTTGTTTCTTTGTGTTTTTCTCCTTGGGTGACGGCCCTCTCTATTCCTTATGATGTGTGCTCCTTTTTATAGTTGAAAATTAGGGTAAACAGAAGCCTAGGACGCGCATAAGTCAGATTAGGAAACTGCAGATTGTAATTCTACAATTGTGCCGCACATAATTTTCTCTGTCGTTGTTCTAGGATTGCTACAGCAATGGCTATAGCAACTGCACTGTTCCAGGTTTGTTTCAATTCTTTTGTAGCCATATTCTTTCTCATTTTTCCAAGCCTATTGCATAACATTCCTTCCATTAATTATATGCTTCTGGAAACTTACAATTATGCACACAATTTGAGCACAAATTACCATAAATCGAGCAAAACTTATTAAAACTAACTAAAATGATTATTTATACAAGATGTAACAAAAATGCAATAGAAATACATCATTTACTCTCTAAGTGATCTTGATTTACAGCCTAGAATTGCCATAATAACTCTCATTTCATAGAGTTATCAATAAGCAATAACAAAATCCATTTCTAATGATTGATCAGAGATTTCTGAAACCAAATCCATGTAAAATATATTCTGATCAATTGTTTACTGGGTAGTCAATTTCAGTAAAAAAAGTCTCTTAACTATTTAAACCAAAGAAGCAATTATAAAGCACAATTGCATATTTGACAAACCAAGACACTTCAAAATAAACTATTATTTCACTAGCTCATTGTCCAAACTAAGCCTCTATTCTATGAATTAATTGAACTTCATCTCAACATCAGTAGATTATTAAAATAATAAGAAATAACAATAGAATCCATTCTTAATGTATGAGTAGAAACAATAGGCAACAACAGTAAATTTAAATCAAACTATAATATAATTGGCATTCTAGCAAAAATTGACTTTGAACATTCATTTTCTTAGACTATAACACACCCAACCTATAATTGACATAAGTACACCATATAAATATGCAATAAAGCAACTATCTATTGTAATAGGTTGCTGTAATTAAGTCAAGAAAGACATATAGGACCTCTTTTTTGGCATTAGTATAAAAGTTTCTACATTTTAACAAAATATCAATAAACAGAACTCAAACTTATATGTTAAGTGAATAAGAGATGATACACCATCTGTTGATACTTGGGTATTGCAAAAGTGTTGCATCATCTAATCCCTGTAAAAAAATATATATATATGGGGTTAGATAATGTGCTTTCTCTTCTCATATATTCTTAGCTCTATGTTCTTAAATTTGCCGGATGCTTTAAGTTTAATGACAATAGAACTACAAAATTAAGATTGTTTATTCACTACGATATTTCCAACATTAATATTAACATTATCATGGGCAGATGACTGTATTTGGCTCATTATATTTCTTATATCTGAACTAGTCTGAGCAATTGGTGCCTCGCAAAATAAAAATTATTAATTATTTCAGTGATCAGGTGTAATTTTATGTTAAAATTAAGATTAATTTTAATAAATTATTTTACCTTTTCCATAACTTTTTTATGCTCATAATCAATAGTTGTCTTTAGGCGAGTCCTCTTATTATGTCCTCACTAGTCATAGAAAAAGCAACTTACATTTAAGCTTCTCTAGAAGGTTGAAGATTCACCATTTTCTTTCCTTCTCTTAGTTTAAGGTCTGTCAATTATCTTTATAGTTGTTGGTGGCTGCAAATTGTCAGCAAGTATGAGTGGGCATTTTTTCTCATCAAGAGTTGGTTTAAATTGATGTTTGTAAGTCTCAATGAAAGCTGCCTTTTTAAGATATGGATGTATATAGTCTTCCATAGGATACCTCTTTGTATATATGCAACGGAAGGCATGTTTTGCAAGAAAGTCCAGAAATACACCATTCACCATAGTCACATTTCTTCCTCAACAGATCAAAAACAGTGATCTTTGTGACGTCTTTGAGTATCTCGAATGTCTCATTATGCCCAAAGATGACAGAGAGTGACTTTGCTTCTACTCTTTTCTCAATAATCTTCCTTATCACAACTTATGAAAGCTCACAATTCCATTAAAGGGCTACCTCGTGCCTTTTATAAATCAACTGCATGGTTTTCCTTTGTATTTCCCCAAACATCCTTACAATTGGAAACCTCTAAAATTGTTGATCCAATTGTTGAAGGATTCAATTGTGTTATTAGTAACATGGCTGCATTTGGTGTTAGGGAGGAATAAACGATTTGTCTAACATGCAATGGGAATTTTCATCAACATTCATAGCCATCCGGAGTTATAGTCTTTAGTTCTTCCATGTGGGAATTAAAGTCAGTAGCGTTTGAACTCCTACATGCTCTCTAGAGCACTTTCGTCAGTAACAAGTTGGGAAACTTGTTCTTAAAGTTTGCATAAATGTATCTATAGTAGTACCTCTTTATTGATAAAGGGAACACTCTATCTAAGGCATTGAGGACATCCTTTTGTCCATCACTCATAAAGTATAAACCTTCACCACCATTACAACGGACTTGATCATATAGTTTCTCCATAAAATACTATCATTACTCATTATTCTTAAATTCAACTACACATATAGCTAAAGGATAAATCCCATTATTTGCGTTAATGCTCAAAGTTGTTAGGAGTACACACTTTTATATCGTCCTTTTAAGTAACAATTGTTACCCTAAATTAATGGCATACACCTTTAATTAAATCCCTTTTCTACTACTATCTATATATACATAAGAAGAACCTTTAAATATGGGAAATTGAGCACCACCAAGCCAATCCTTTTAAGAGAGACAATGGAATTAGGATTGAAATTTAATAAGGCATGCCTATATCTAAACAATTTACTGTAACTAGTCTTGTGGTCTTCACCGAGTAACTTAAGTTCTTTCCTTTTAGCCTTATATAGCATTTGATTATTGCATTCAATTCTATAACTCTGCATCAAAGCCGCCACAATAACAAAAATTTTCAAGTCAGGATTCCCTTTGAATAGATGCAGATATGTGGCTACTATCCAATCTAAAGTTGCCTTATAATTGTCATTAACTCTAGGACAGGTTTGCCATGGGTAGTAGGTCTTAATTTGGAGCGACCTTCGGTTCTAATTAGGACTTACATGGATTCTCCAAGTGCAATTTGGTGCTGCACACGCACATGTTACTCTTATATTCTCATTTTCAACCTCTTCAATCTGAATCCATTCTTAATTGGGAACGCCTTCAAAACTTTTTTAAACTCCCACACATTGACAAACAATTGTCATGGTCTCAATACTATCTCATAGCCAACAGAACTAAACTCAAAACCACCAGCACTCTTTTCATATCTATTACAAGTTTGTTCTTCGAAAATATCATCATATAACTCATCTCTACTATCATCCCAGATTCTTAGTCTGCAAGATCATCACAGTTGTTACTTTCATCTCTAAAAGCATCATCTAGATCAGAGCCATCTGGGTCAAAGCCACCTAGATCAGAGCCATCAGCCTTATAATCATATTCAAATTCATCTAAAAATGCCTTAGAACAATTTTCCTTCTCTTCGTTTCCAATTTCCACATCATTTTTCACTTGTTGTGTGCACTTATTTGCTAAGGTTTCATTTTCATTCAAATTTGGGACCACCTCTGTTGTTGTTTCACTTGGTTGGACTATTGAAGAAAAAGATGGTAAAAAGTCTTCGTTAATTGTGACCATAAATCTTGCCCAACTATACCCCTTTACTCTGAGTTGTTCAAATGCCCCTAGCAAGTCTTTAATAGTTAGTAATGTTTGCTGCTCAGTCTGCCATGGAAACATCACCGGAACCCTTATCCCATTCGCATCCCTAATAGGGTGACCCCAACAAACATCCCTACTATCAACCTATATTTTATGCAGGCTATAGTGATCTAGGATAATAAGAGCAACTGCAAAAACTTCACCATCTATCATTGCCTCAATGTCAAAGTATACTAAGCTCCATAAACAATGACAAAAGTAATTAGCCTTAATCAATGCCATTTACTTCATCAATAATCTTAAAAATAACTTCACACAAAAAAATTAGAAAATGCATGAGTTATGACTTTATTCAGTTGATGAGTGAATTATTATTAGTTGTGAATAATTATTAAAAAATATAAAAGATGTACCTAAAACTAAATGTATTTTATAGTATGTGTTGGTGTAACAATCATTATGGATCAAATGATCAAGTTGTTAAAGAGTAACACATTGTCAGTACTAGATTGATAACAATATATGTAGTTCCTAAATTAATGGGCAAAGTGAATAACAATGCGATGTGTATGTAAAATTGTAAAAAGATGCAAAGTGGAAGAAAGACAGTAGAACAACGATGATTGTCTGTCATAATTGCAAGCACAACCGGACCCACTCAGGGCCTTGAAATCGCCTTAAATGAAAATTGTAAGCCCCTTCTGTGTTTTCAAATTTCAAAGTGTGAAACTGTCAAGATCCAACAAAATTCCTCGACATCCCCCAATTTCAAATATGCTTTAGTAAAGAGGCCTCTTTTCACATAAACTTAAAGTTAAGCCTTAATTTTTAACTACACCCCTGTATGATTGTCTGATCGATCATTGCCGATATTAATTTTTTCAGTAAAGTTCCATTATTGCTTTAAAATAAGACAGTTTTTTCCCTAATGCTTTGATATGTTGAAAAATTTCGGTCCCAAATATTTAAATTTAGAACTGAAAAAAAAGAAAGAAATATAGTTAAATAAAAATTGAGATTTGTAGTTAATCAAATATTTGATAATTATTCATAAATACTTCTGAAAATATTTTGTACAAAGATTCTCATTTCCGTGTTCGGAACGAGGAGAAAATAAAATGATTATTTGTGGAATTTAAAAAAAGAAGAAGAGTGTACTTAGAAATTAGAAATGTGCATCTAGTAGAGGTTTATAAAGATTTTGGAGGGCTGCTAGTAGTCTCACTCTTTAGTAAAATATTTTCACAGTTTATTCTAAAACAATTATTTTAGAATTCTATTTTTGGTTTTAAAATTTAGTGCTTATGGCTCTTTTTCTCAATTCTTTTCTTATATCCTCTTTAGATCTACTGCATTCAAGATGATTAAGAAACTCATCTGGAAAAATATTATGAAATTAAATAAATTTTTTTAAATAAACAAAAATAAAAAATTTTACTCAGCATTTTTTTAATTGTTGATGATGATTTGCTGTACTGACAAATAAAATAATAAACCAATCTGAGGATAATCAAAATATATCAAACCCAATGTTATGCAGTAAGATTTGCAGATTATTCACAAGTAATATTTTTTTCTTATCAACCATTTTTTCTTCTAAGTTATGAAAACTAGTGAAATAACGAATACTTAGGGAAGATAATTTATAGCAAACCCCGTCTGGCTTAAATTCCTAGGTCCACCACTGGTTGCCAGTAAATATGATAAAATCTTAGATATTATGCTTATAAACGTGGAATAGATTAACATTTAAAAGAGCACTGAACGGTGAGAATCCATTTAGATTCTCTAATATTTTTATGGACTTATAAATCATGATTTTTTTTTAAAAAAAAAAATGGGTTGATGAATCAAAAGGGATGTGCAAACACATCCATAATTTTTCCGTTTCTGTTATTTCCCATTATTACAGTTATTTCTGTTATTCCAGTAATTAATTTCATTACTTGTATCCTATTTTTAAATAGTCCAAGTTAGATATTTTGTTTTCCGATCATTTCCTTGCACATCGCTCGGATAAAACGCCAGTCTCAAGCTAAATATAGAGAGCAATGCTTGGTGGCAAAGAAGTACCAAAGCCTATATAAACTCTCTCGTTATTAAAAGTTTTGGTAATTAATTTTAAAACAGTATAATAAAGTAATAATGGCAATGGCAAAGAGTGCTGTGATTTCCTTGACAATCATGGTTCTCTTTGGAGCCTCCTTGGCAGCTACTACTTATAACGTTGGTGACAATGCCGGCTGGACGACACAAGGCAAAGTTGATTACTATTCATGGGTAGATGGAAAAGAATTAAAAGTTGGTGATACCCTCGGTGAGTTTGTGATTTGTTCCACTATTGTTATTTTTTTTGGTGTTAAAGTTCGATAGAACGAGAAAATTTTATTTGCAAAATGAAAAATCTAAGCGCAACAATTTAGCAGGGACGTAACAATCCATACGTTCAAAAAATATATGGCACTAAAGCATAAGAAGCAAATTAACAAAATTCACATCTTCGAAAATCCCTTGCATCGCTCTAGAGGAGAGATTTTATCTCAAACAGAGGAAAATTCCACTGGGTACAGGCTCTACAGCAAAGACCTACGATAGCTAGCATATCTGCTGACCCATTCTTGCATCTCTTCTTCTTAATAGGTGAAAAATATAGAATAATTGAGCATATTTCAACCGAAACAGATATACTACATGAATCTTTTGGGTAATTATTACAAATATACTGACAGAGTAATATGTGCTCAAACCCTAAGTACTAAAGGCGCACCTACGTACACAATCTGTTATTTGTAATTCTACTGTTTGAGCAATTTCTTATATATTGCATTGTGGAGAACCGAGAAGATTATACAACGGCACGCTTAATTACAAAATCATGTATCTCCTAATTGCATGGCTTAATTAATGCAGTTTTAAAGTATAACAAAGCCATGCACGACGTGCATGAAGTGCCGGAGGCAGATTACGTTGCATGCAATGCAAAAGCTTCGATAAAACATCACATCTCAGGCTCTGACGCCATCACCCTCAATGCGCCCGATATCTATTACTTCATTTGCGGAATACCAGGTCATTGCCAAGCCGGCCAGAGACTTAGGATTGAAGTTGAGTCCGATGGAAGCCCCGGCGCTAGTCCATCTGCAGCTCCTGGCCAGAGTCCTACTACTTCTTCCACCTCCACTGGATGTTCAGCATCTACTGTGCCACCCGGAGGCGGCTCAGGTTCTACGCGGCCGTCCTCGAGCAGTGCTCTTCTACCATAATCTCTCCATACTTTTGAGGTGATGTTGTCCAATTACTGGAACCCAAACACGTTATGTCCAATGTTTCAGGTTTTATTATTTCACAGAGGGCAGGGGAGTTGGGTTCGGATTTGATCACAGGGAATTCTGACTCCATAGGCTGGAGAAAAGAGAGATTTGGGTCGTCTAAGGAGGTAAAGTCTCCGAGCAGAAACTGCCGAATGAATTCCAGGATGGATGATTCTTCTTCCAATGTTGTCATGTTGGACATGTGAATGAGAATGGAACTGAAATGAAGAGAACGAGTGTGTCGAGTGAGTTTATAAAGCAGTGGCACAAGGCAAGGTGACGGCTTTTATGGCTCATGGGGCTCACTCTTTGCTAATGTGGGGACTAGTGACTAGCCCAGTATTTAATAATTAATTGTGCATTGGCCCCGCTTACTAATGTACAGAAAATGACTCATCACACGGTTTTTATCCCACTGTTGTGCAGTTTGTTTGGGGGTAATACTTCTACAAGACCAACCATGATGTGCAGATGTCTAGTAGCAGGATTTTATGAACAGGAATATTCAGTTAAAGTCTGGTAGCAAGTGACCACGAATAGGAATATTCTGCTCCTTCGCGAATGCACCCTCCACGGGGCCATAGCATGACCCGAACTCCTACTAAGAGCATAAGGTCATTCTTGCTAAAAGTTGAGGGGAAGAGACTAGGAGCATAAGGCCATTCCTACTAAAGGTTGGGGAGGAGAGACCCGATCAATGACGGTTGGCAAGATGTGCATCGTTGCCCGAGAATCAAGGTATGGAGTCCACCCAACTATAACTACAGTAATGATGCACCCACTTTCGAGTGTTGAGAGAGGTGATGGACGTGGATTGTAGGAAGGGCCGAATTCAAAGGAATGCTATGAAAAGGTAACCAACGAAGGTAAAAGAGTTAGACCTTTTGAGATTAGAACATAAGAAAAGAGTTTTCTATTGAGAGATCAAAAAAAGAGCCATAATATTAGTGTTCGTGTTTTCCAAAAAGGCAAAGCCTACGTTTCTAATAGGGGTGGGTAAGTTCGGGTTCGGGTCAACCCGATCGGGTTTCGGGTTAATCGGGTTAGACACGAACCAACCCGAACACAACCAGAATTATGACCCGACCCGAACATATTTCGGGTCGGTTCGGGTTAGTTCGGGTCACTTCGGGTCAGGTCAATTCGGGTCAAGTTTGGATCAATTCGGATCGGGTCAATTCGGGTCAAATTCGATTAATACAATTTTGAGCTCTTTTTTTCGTTTTTATGAAAGGTTTAAAACATTTTTCTTGATTGTAGTCATTTTTACTAATTTTCAACTGAAAAAAAGAAAAGAAAATGTTATTAATTTGAATGAATAAAGTGAAAATGCTATAATAGGATTATTTACCTATTGGCTTGGACTTAGAGGGTAGAATTAGAACTATTATTTGCTCAATCAATAAAATCCAAAGTTCCAAACTTAATAAAAGTTAAAATTAATACAAACTTACAAAGTCCAAGGCACAATTTCCAAATATTAGTCTTTAAAAATTTAAAACACAAACTCACAAAGTCACAAAATTAAATTGTTTAGAAACATAAATCACAAAATTCAAAGTTCAAACATTAAAACTAAATAAGCTTTTTTGGTTCCTCTACCTTGGTTCCTCCATTGCTCCATGTTCAAGTGCCGATTGCCTAGAAAAAGATTGAGAAACTGTACAATAAATATTTTCTTTAAGTCACGTTTCAAATGAACAAACTCAATTCATATCAAAAATTGAGCAAATAAACCAAATTCATAAATCATAAGATTACACATCAAACACAAATACAAATAATAAATCTAATTCATATCTTTAATTAAATTAAGGGGTGTTACAATCTTTCTAATTTCTATTATATCATATTATAATTATAAATTTATAATTACAAATAAATATATATGCTTACCAAATTTTTCAATACACACTTGATTATATATTTATATTATATCATGCTTATTTTATGGCATTCATCACCAAATCAAGTTAATAATAATACTAGACAATAATAACATTTCATGAACTTCAACTTGTCTAACTAAAACAATTACAAATTAGACTTAAAATTTAAAACTATAACAACTATAATTATAGGAGCTTCAATTACAACTAAATACTAATAGTAATATAATATCAAATTATGAATAATAATATATATTAAAAGTTACCTTTCAAAAATCCATAATATGAATGTCGGCGCTCACCGCTTCCACTATCGAAGCTTGCGATCTTATAAGTTCTATAAAATCCAAAAAAAAATTAATATGTAGATGTTCTATATAAAGTTATAATGCATTTAAATATATTATGTATTTAATGTATGATAAAAAATTAAAAACATTACCTTCTTGTAATTCCATATGAAACATTTGCTCCTTGATATCTTCTTAGAGGTTGTAAACCGGGTTGGCAAAAAGTTTAGACTGTAGCCAATTTTCAGTGCATATCAATGCCTCAACCATAGCCAGAGTTAAAGAACTCATATACTCATCAATAATACGACGCCCGGTGCTAAAGGCAGACTCAGATGCCACTGTGGAAACAGGAACAACAAGGATATCTCTTGCAATTTTCTCAAGAATTGGATACTTCGATCCATTCACTCTCCACCAAAGCAAAACATTAAGTTTAAGATTACTGGGATCTTCAACTGGGTCTTTCAAGTACCTTTCCACCTCAGATACTACTCTTTTACTTTCATTCTGGACAGAAACCTTCCTGGCATATCCAAGGAAAGGGCGAGATACTTGAAAAACGTCATCATGTTCACCACCAGCAACATCCACCAGATTAGCCTCAGTTGTAAAACGTTGAGAAGAACTTGTACCTCCATAGCTGCCACTAATACCACTTTCACCATACATCGATGGTATGGAACAACCGGAGAATGCACTGTATGCATCATAAAACTCATTCAACAAGTCATTCACTGCTTTGGTCATTTGTTCAACCATGAAACTATCATTGCCAAAAATGATCTCAAAAAGATGTTTAGCAAAATCCATTTTCACTCGTGGATCAAGAATAGAAGCAATAATCAACATTTTGTTTATCTTTCCTGTGGACTCCCAATACTTGTCAAATTTTTCCCTCATACTATAAGCCATAGAGGACACCCAAGGATCAGTACTTTCTTGCAGTGCAGTCAATGAACTCTCAATTAAGCCAATAATATCATAACAAAGATTAGAAGTCACACTCAAAGAGGCAGAAAACAATAATGTGGCATCATAAAATACCTTTAGAAACTTCACAATTCGTTCGGCACTCCCCCAGTCATCCGGTCCAGGTGGGCCCACCCTTTTAACATTATTTTCTTTCTCAGCAAAGTATGCTTCATAAGGTTTATCCACTTCTGCCATTGTATCAAATGCCGCTTGAAATTTTAGTGCAGTCATCAACATCAAATAAGTGGAATTCCACCTGGTAGGACAATCCAAAACAACAATTCCTTTTGGACAACCCACATGCTCAGCACATTGTTTAAATGTCTGCAGTCTCGAAATAGAGGATCTCACGTATTTCACTGCATTTCGAATAGCGGTAACACTAGCATGTAACTCTCCCAATCCTGAGACAACAATCAAATTCAAAATATGTGCACAACAACGCACATGCATATATTGTCCTGCCAACACAAGTGCATCATCATTCCTCTAACTAAGCAACTGCATAGTGACATAACCAATAGCAATATCATTTGCAGTGGCATTATCAACAGTTATTGCAAACAACCTCTCTATCCCCCAATCTTGTAGGCAACTAACAATCTTTTTGCCAATCGACTTCCCTCTATGATCTTCGATGGTGCTAAAACTAATAATCCTCCTATTCAAACACCAATTACTATCAATAAAATGAGCTATAATCACTATGTAGCTCTTGTTTTAAACAGAAGTCCATAAATCAGTTGTAAGAGACACCCGCTGCTTGTTGTTGCAAATCAAACTCTTCAACATTGCCTTTTCCTCCAAAAATAACTCCATAACATCTCTACCAATTGTTCTTCGAGATGGCATAACAAACTGAGGGATAGCTACACTGCAGAAATGCCTAAATCCTTTGTTGTCTACAAAACTGAGCGGCAACTCACCCATAATAATCATTTTAGTTACTGCCCTTCGACACGCGTCTTGACTCCATCCTTTACCCAAAACCAAATTACTTGCATTTTCTTCGCCACCCTCGAATGTCAAATTTTATTGACTTCCACTTTGTTGTGCCCGAAATGTCTTGTATATTGGACACGTCTTTATGTGCCTTGTCATATTTGTAAGCCCATCAAGCTTTGAATGACATTGATATTGCGTACCACAATAGTTGCAAGTACATTTGTTTGGATTATCCTCGAGTAACGTGAAATGATTCCATATTGCCGATCTTTTCTTTATTGGCGGTCTTTTCCGCTTTGCTTTTTCCTTTCCTTTATGGGTTCTTTCCATTTGTACACTTTGGTCTTCATCGTCACTCATCGAATTCGACCTTGAGTGTCCAAGCATCTGAATATTTAAAATAATAATTAATAATCATTAATTCAAAAATCAAAACACATAAATATTATTAACATAATCCATAAACAAAAATTAGTTATTTCAATTCAAGTTGTTCATGCTCTATAAACAAAAAGTAAGAAATTCATGATTAATTAATTAATTTATAATATCCAATTACCTATTTATAATATCAAAGCACATTCAATTATTAACAATTATTAACAATTATCAATTAATATTATTTCAATTATTAACTATTATTAACAATTATCAATTAATATTATTTCAATTAGTAACTATTATTAACAATTACCCATTTATAAAATCAAAGCACATTCATGCTCCATAAATAAATGTGCTAATTTATTAATAAAAAATCAATTATTAACTATTATTAACAATTATCAATTAATATTATTTCAATTATTAACTATTATTAACAATTATCAATTAATATTATTTCAATTATTAACTATTATTAACAATTAACAATTATCAATTAACAAAACCCACCAAATCACCAATCAACAATTCCCTTTTATATATGAAAAAAATAATTTCTTATGAGCTCAATAATTAACAAAATTTCCTTGATTTTATTACTAACATTTCTAAATACATAATTAATTAATTACAACAATTAAATAATAAACAAAGAAATACTTAATTAATTAATTATATAGTGTATATAATATATATATACTTAATTAGTTATATACCGTGAAAGTGTGATGAAATTGAACACTTAGGATTAGGTTAGCACTTAGCAGCCACTTAGCACTTAGGAAACACCAAAACAGGGTTAAAAAGCCTTGGAGAGTTGGAGGCTTGAAGCTTGAAAACCGGAAGCTTAAAATCGGGTTCGGGTGGAGAGGATTCGGCCTTCAAGTAGCAGATCGGTGGCCACGGCTCACGGCTAGACAGACGGCTCACTTGGCAGCAGCAGCTCACGGCTCACTTGGCACTTTGGCAGCAACAGATCGTGATTTGCGGCTGAGCAGTCGGCAGCTGGGTGAGCACAGATTGGGTCTTGTGGTGGCTGTTTGCAGAGAGGGGTTGCGGCTGAGCAGTCGGCAGCAACAGATGGCGTCTTCTGGTGGTTGGTTGCAGAGGGGGGTTTGCGGCTGCCTTGTTCTGCTTTTTGTGTACTATTTGTGACTTTGTGTTTGTGAATTGCGATTTGTGAAGTTGTTGGCGTGTGTGTGTGTTAGGTTTTTAGCGAGTAAATTGTTGATTGTTGAGTGTTGAGTGCAGTGTGTGTGTGTGCTGTGCGGCTCGTGACTTGTGTGTGGTTGTGTGTTGTGCGTATGTGACTGTGTTGTGTGTGTGTGGGGTTCGGTCACTATGTGTGTGGGGCTGTGTTGGCTGTGTGCTGCTGTGCAGGATTGACAAAAGCGAGCATGACAATTTTGTTTCCAGTTTCCACTTTCCCTTGTCACTTTGTCAGTGTGTGTGTGCCGTGCAAGAGTGCAGTAGTGTGCTACTTTGTTTGAATTGGATTGTTTCTTTCTTAATTTTTTTATCATTCTCTCGGTCATTTGATGATTGTAAAATTGCAAGATTGCAAGTGGAAACTGGTTGTGCTGTGCGGGATTGCAACTTTGCAAATTGCAAGTGTTCTGTTACTAGTTCTGTATTTCTGTTGTTAAACTTAACCCGAACCGATGATTTGTATTTCTTGATGACAATTTCTGTTGTTAAACTTCTGTAGTTCTATATTTCTTGATGATTTGTCAAATACTTGAATAGTTGAATTAATATCAATTTGTCAAATACATAGGCAGAAGAAAAAAAATGGCAGAATTTTTTTTTTGGAAACCCGATCGGGTATTCGGGTCGGGTCGGGTTTGACCCGAACCGAACACAACTCGATCGGATTTATACATTTCAACTCGATCGGGTTTTCGACCCAACCCGATTCGACCCGAACCCGAAATTTATCGGGTCGGGTAAAATGCCCACCCCTAGTTTCTGACTTGAGCGTCAGAGGGTTATGCCGGGAAAAATCCCAGCGTACTCTAACCTGTCTTTGTTTATGCAGAAGTTTGTAGAGAGAAAGTCTTACGAAGAGAGATCCTAGTCGTAGACGAGTTAGTTGAGGAGTGATCTTGGTCGCGGACGAGCAAAAAACCAGAATCTCGCATCAACATAGTTTACTAGAAAACGTTGACAAAGCACAATTGATACTAATAGACTGGACAGAGGTAGTGTTGGAATAAAATAGCACAAATTGCTCGTTACACACCAACAGTCAGCAGCAACTTGGAAAACTATCAAATGAATTTGGGCTTTGTCTGTCTTATCCACTAAATTAAGGTACAATCAATTTCCTTGTCCCACCAAGGCAGGGCTCAGTTGTAAATTTGGAATTCTACTTGTTAAGTAAAAGATGAATAGTGACACTTAATCAATCACCAAGATTGGCCAACACAAACGCAAGAAAAAAAATGAACCCAAGAACTGAAAAGAAACTATGAAAAAGATTTAACGTGGTTCAATACCAAGGTACCTACATCCACAGCTGAAGAACCCAAAAGGGTGTGGTGAAACTTTATTGCTTAAGACTGATTACAATGAGACTACAAATGTTAGAGAACAAATCTCTCTAACCCAAGAATCCTCACTCTCAGTATTAGTCACCCAATTCAGCCGAAAAAGATCTGCAGTGATCAGCCTTGGTTCTGTTATTTATACAGCACTCGGTTATAACTAATTAACCACTTTGCCGGCCCACAAAAGCTGGCTCACTACCAGCTCACCAGTAACAGAATGTAATTAACTCTAGGCTTCACCTCCACCTTTCTCTTCAGCAACCACAAGTCTGGTTCTATATGCTACCAACACCAATCAAGTTCAGAGAGTTTCTAAACTTGATTGCAGGTACTGCTTTGGTTAGAATATCTGCAGGATTTCTTTGAATAGGAACCTTAACAACATTTATAGCACCATTTACAATTTCATCCATCACAAAATGTAATCTAACATTAATATGTTTTGTTCTTTCATGATACTTAGGATTCTTACTGAGCTGAATTGCACTAGAGCTGTCACAGCCAATGCAAACTAAATCCTGCTTTAATCCAAACTCAGAAACTAACCCACTTAGCCACTTTACTTCTTTGACTGCTTCTATTAATGCAATGTACTCAGCCTCAGTTGTGGACAGAGCAACAACCGACTGGAGAGATGCTTTTCAACTCACTGCCCCTCCATTCAAAATGAAAACATACCTGTAATAGACCTTCTCTTGTCTATATCAGCAGCAAAATCTGAGTCTACAAAACCTGATACTTGGTATATGTAACATATGCACTTTGATTTTCTATTAAGTTTATGATTTAATTTTTTCAGTTCAAGTCGAGATAAATTAAGCGCAATTAAAAGCTCAAGTGGTCCGATTTATTTTTCGTTACGGGTCCGGTATAAGCTTAATCTGTATTAAGCTTGTTAAAAAAAAAAGAGAAGAAAAACGGATTCTATACATTTGGACGGGGGGAACTATTTTCATTTTTGGAAATGAAGAGAGAGGAAGCCAAGAGAGAGAGAGAGATTTTGACCCGTTGACCCGAGAACCCGACCCGCGACCCGCGACTTTGACCCGGTCGGATCTCCCGTTTCCGGCCACCTCACCGGTCGTGCTTGGTACCGTTTTGAAGCTTGAGAGACGAGCAACGTATCCCTGCCGTCCTTGTCGCCGGAAACCGCCTGGAACACCGCCGGTTGAAGCCCGAAAACTCGCAGCCGAACCCGTTTTCGTCGCCGTCGATTTCGCCGGATTTTTGGCACGCCACCACTTGGATCTTGTTCCTTAGCTCACCAGCATCATTTTCCGACCGACCCCGTCACCTGAATCGGCCGGATTGCCGCCGATTTGCTCTTGGAAGCTCGCGGTTTTGGGGAGCTTGATCCGCCACCGGTAGCGCGCGTGGAGCCTCACCGCCGCCACCATTGGACTCACGACGGTCGGGACTACCAGACCTAAGCTTCCCGTCATCGTTGACTGAAGTCCGGTCACCGTTGACCGGCAGGGGCATTTCGGTAATTTCATATAACTTTGGGGTGATTTTGTAATTTTGTGAAATCAGTGGACAATTTGGTAATTTTACGTTAGGGCGGTAAGGTAATTTGTGTTGTCGAGGATAATTCGGTAATTTAAGTTGTTAAGGACATTTTGGTAATTTTACGCTCCGAGGGTAATTTCGTAATTTCGGACATTGTGATTATTTCCGTTATCCCAGTTGAGAATAATTTGGTAATTGAAGATTCTACGAATATTTCGGTAAAATAATGATGTTGAGGGCATTTTGGTAATTTTGGCATGTAGGGGTATTTTGGTAATTATTTACATGCGGGAATAATTATTGTTGTCATATACTCGTTTCAAGAAGCATTATGTTATATTAGTTCGGAGAATGATTATGTCGTTTCCTTGATTAGGAGGATCCGCGAACGAGAATCAACCCGCGGACATTGTTGATACCGAGTCTGGTCATCATCACTGTGAGTGGAATATACAAAACTTATTTTTATAAGTATATGCCGATTTTATTATACAGAGCAGTATATTTGAAAAATAAGTATTTGATGCTTCGATTTAATGATTCTAGAAAAGTGAATTTATTTACATGTGTTGATTTTATTATTACTGAGAAAGAGTTTGAATAATGATTTTATTACCGTTTTTGAATAAATGCTTGATATAGAATTGAATGAATTTGATATATGTTGAAGAAAAAGAGAATGAGATTTCAAATGAGATTATATATTTTCGTACATGTGTATTAAATGTTATTTGAGAAATTGTTAAACAGTACCCTTCCCTCCAGATACAGAGAAACAGATACTATGAGATAAATACAGATATACAGATGAGATGAGATGAGATGAGATAGAGGCCTTTGGGGCCCGTCTGAACACACATAGAGGCTTTGGGCCGTGTGTTTGGGCGCTTTTGCCTTTTGGGGGCTTATGCATGCACAGATATTGAGATGTATCAGTTATGAGATGAGATTTTCCCTATCTATCCGTTGTAGCTCCGGGGCGTGGCGGTACCCAGATAGTACGTCATTGCCTGTCCGTCGAGGTCCGGATATGATGAGTTCATTCCCCTGGGTACTTGTTTGATGATAGTTTTTGATATTCAGTATTTGATATGATAAGTATTATGATTCCATCGATTTTATGCAGATTTATAAACAATAGTATTTCAGTGACTGATTTTGAATTAAATATGTTTAAATAAATTCTTACGATGTTTTGATGAAATTGATTTTGAGAAAGAGAAATTAGTTTAAATAAATTTATTTTTCGGAAACTAGTATCCAGTCACTGAGTTTTATACTCACCACGTTTTATTATATTTTATTTCCCCCCCCCCACAGGAGATTTGCAGGTACATCAGTCGACCCAGCATCGGTAGTTAGATTTGTAATTGTGGCCACGTGATGGTGCTAGGAGTCGTAGATTTTATATTTTGATATTTGGGATTTGTGATTTGTATTTATGGTTATGTTTTGTATTTAAGGATAACCATTGTATTTGTGTTTATATTGAAGTGATTTGTGCGATATTTGAGATGATGATTGGAGAAGTTGGATTTGAAGTTTGGATGGTTATTGAGAAATTATTGGGAGTGTTGTTTTGTAAATTGTAGTTTTGGAAATGTTGTATTTATAGGGGAGATTCTGCCGAATTTTCAGTAGAATCGTTAGATATTATTATGAGTATCGATCCGATTTTACGTGATTAGAAAGACTCGCCCTGGGAGTGCGGGGCGGGTCGTTTCAGTTGGTATCAGAGCATGGTTATAGATTCTGTAGACTTTGCTGTCATAATAGAATAAGTTTTATTGTTATGAGAGCCGGAATTGATATTTTGTAAGCACCATCATGATTCGTTGTAGCAGTAGACGTGGCCATACTAGACTAGTAGCTGGGTTGACTCCGAGAGATGTACCTGCGGGGGAAAATGATCCCGTAGACGAGGGGATAGTTGAGTCCTCAGTGCACGAGGTTGTGCAACAGGCACTAGGAACTGCTCCGAACATTGAGCAGTCAATTGACAGATTAGCTCAGATTGTGACTACAGTAGTACAGAATCAGACCCATACGCATGTCGGTCATGCAAATACTATTTAGCGAGTACGAAATTTAGGGGTAAAGATTTAAAGTGGTTCTGGTGATCCACACATTCTTTTATTTCTCGTGCATTTGTTATGCATATAGATAGGAAGCCTGAATTGCTAGATTATGGTTTGGTTGTTAGTACACCTACCAGAGGGACACTACTTGCGGAGAGGGTATATCGAGATTGTATGATTCGATTGGGTGAGCATGAATTTGAGGCGAATTTGATTATTTTAGACATTCAAGATTTCGATGCCATTTTAGGTATGGATTGGCTTACATCTCATCATGCTACTGTGGATTGTTTCAAAAAAAAGTTGTGTTTTAATAAGCCAGGAGGAATTGGGGTGAAATTTTGTGGTGAGCGTAAAGTTCTACCCTCATGTGTCATCTCGGCTATTGAGGCGAGACGCTTACTAAGGAAGGATTGTTCAGCTTATCTTGCATACGTAATA
Organism: Citrus glauca; assembly: GCA_029633175.1. Classification (NCBI taxonomy): domain Eukaryota; kingdom Viridiplantae; phylum Streptophyta; class Magnoliopsida; order Sapindales; family Rutaceae; genus Citrus; species Citrus glauca. Next base: position 32,829,037 of record JAQOOD010000008.1, read on the forward strand.
GATACTGAGGGTCAGGAGTTGAGATTGGAGGATATTCCAGTAGTCCAGGAATTTTCAGATGTTTTTCCAGATGAACTTCCAGGGATGCCACCTAGTAGGGAGATTGAGTTCTCCATTGATTTAGTTCCTGAGACGGCTCCTATATCTATAGCACCGTATAGAATGGCTCCCGCTGAACTAAAGGAACTTAAGACCCAACTGCAAGAATTGGTAGATAAGGGGTTTATTAGACCTAGTGTGTCCCTATGGGGTGCTCCGGTTTTGTTTGTTAAGAAGAAGGATGGTACGCTTAGACTCTGCATTGACTACAGACAGCTGAATAAAGTTACCGTGCGTAATAAATATCCACTTCCGCGTATTGATGACTTGTTTGATCAACTTCAGGGAGCCAAGGTGTTTTCAAAGGTTGATTTACGCTCGGGATATCATCAGCTTAGAATTAAAGAGGCCGATATTCCTAAAACAGCATTCAGAACTCGTTATGGACATTATGAGTTCTTGGTGATGCCATTTGGGTTGACCAATGCCCCAACAGCTTTTATGGATCTTATGAATCGGGTATTTCGCTCATATCTGGATCGATTTGTGATTGTGTTCATTGATGACATTTTAGTGTATTCTCGAAGTCAGGAGGAACATGAGGAGCACTTGCGGATTATTTTGCAGATTTTGAGGCAAAAGCAATTGTATGCCAAGTTTAACAAGTGTGAGTTCTGGTTGGATAAGGTAGCATTTCTGGGCCATGTGATATCAGTTGAAGGAATTTATGTTGATCCTCAAAAGGTTGAAGCGGTTGTAAATTGGGAACGGCCTACAAATGTGACCGAAGTTCGAAGTTTCCTTGGATTAGCTGGCTATTATCGTAGATTTGTGGAAGGATTCTCCAAGATTGCTACTCCTTTGACACGGTTGACCAGAAAGAATGCTAAGTTTCAGTGGGATGATGACTGTGAAAAGAGTTTTCAAGAACTCAAGGCACGACTTACTTCGGCACCAGTTCTTACACTTCCATCGGGTAATGAAGGGTTTGTGGTATTCAGTGATGCATCCAGGCAAGGATTGGGTTGTGTGCTAATGCAACATGGGAAAGTAGTGGCTTATGCTTCTAGACAACTTAAGAAGCATGAACAAAACTACCCGACTCATGATTTAGAGTTAGCAGCAGTGGTATTTGCACTCAAGATATGGAGGCATTATTTATACGGAGCAACATGCTAGATTTTCACTGATCATAAGAGCTTGAAGTACTTGTTTACTCAGAAGGAGTTGAATTTGAGACAGAGGAGATGGATCGAATTGATTAAGGATTACGATTACACTATCGATTATCATCCGGGCAAAGCGAATGTGGTAGCGGATGCACTAAGTAGAAAGTCTTCCAGCTCTATCGCTCACTTGCGAGTGAAATATGTGCCTTTGTTGATCGAGTTAAGATCTTTGGGAGTCGAGTTGAATACTGATAATCGTGGCGCATTGATAGCTAACTTTCGAGTTAGGTCGACTTTGATTGACAAGGTTCATCAGATGCAAGATCAGGATTTGCTGTTACTAAAGTTGAAAGAGGATGTGCAAAAAGGCTTACGAACTGATGTTGCGGTGAGAGATGATGGAGTTTTAGTTATGGGTAATCGACTTTGCGTACCCAATGTTAAGGAGTTGAAAGAGGAGATCATGGAAGAAGCTCATTGTTCAGCTTATGCAATGCATCCTGGCAGTACGAAGATGTACCGTACCTTGAGAGATCATTATTGGTGGCAAGGTATGAAGAGAGTGATAGCGGAATTTGTATCTCGGTGTTTAGTTTGTCAGCAGATTAAAGCTGAACACCAGAGACCAACAGGGTTTTCTCAGCCGCTTCCTATCCCTGAGTGGAAATGGGAGCACATCACTATGGATTTTGTAGTGGGACTTCCACGTACTCAGAGTGGTCATGATAGTGTTTGGATAGTTGTTGATCGACTTACAAAATCTGCTCACTTTTTACCATTCAAGACCACCTTTTCGATGGACAAGTTAAGAAATATTTTTGTGGCTGAGATAGTCCGACTTCATGGAACACCGGTGTCTATTATTTCAGATAGAGATTCCCGATTTACTTCGAAGTTCTGGGCAAGCTTGCAAAAGGCTTTGGGCACCAAGTTGAATTTTAGTACAGCTTTTCATCCACAGACTGATGGTCAGTCAGAGCGTACTATTCAAACTCTGGAGGATATGTTACGAGCTTGTGCTTTGGAGTTCAAGGGTAGTTGGGACATTTATTTACCCTTGATGGAGTTTGCTTATAATAACAGTTATCAAGCTAGCATGGAGATGGCACCTTATGAGGCTTTGTATGGCAGGAAATGTAGAACTCCCGTATGTTGGGATGAGGTTGGAGAGCGGAAGCTTTTTGGTCCTGAATTGGTTCAGAATACTAATGAGAAGATACAACTTATTCGGGAAAGACTAAAAGCAGCCCAAAGCAGACAAAAGAGTTATGCAGATAAGCGTAGGCGGGAACTTGAATTTGAAGTAGGTGATAAGGTTTTCCTACGGATATCTCCTTGGAAAGGGGTACTTCGATTTGGGAAGCGTGGGAAGCTAAGTCCACGTTATATTGGACCATATGAGATCGTGGAGCGTATTGGTCCGTTGGCATACCGATTAGCTTTACCACCTGAGTTATTGAGAATCCACGACGTGTTTCATGTCTTAATGCTCCGGAAGTACGTGTATGATTCTAGTCATGTGTTATCGAGACAACCAATTGAGCTGAAAGAAGATTTGACTTATGAAGAAAAGTCAGTGGAAATACTAGAACAGAGGCATCAAGTTTTGCATTAAAAAACTTTTCCGCTAGTCAAAGTGTTGTGGAAGAATCATGCAAGAGAAGAGGCTACTTGGGAATGCGAGGACTTGATGCGAGCTCAGTACCCCTATCTCTTTTTATCAGGTACGTAAATTTCGAGGACGAAATTTTTATAAGGGGGGAAGATTGTAACATATGCACTTTGATTTTCTATTAAGTGTATGATTTAATTTTTCCGGTTCAAGTCGAGATAAATTAAGCGCAATTAAAAGCTCAAGTGGTCGGATTTATTTTTCGTTACGGGTCCGGTATAAGCTTAATCTGTATTAAGCTTGTTAAAAAAAAAAGAGAAGAAAAACGGATTCTATACATTTGGACGGGGGGAACTATTTTCATTTTTGGAAATGAAGAGAGAGGAAGCCAAGAGAGAGAGAGAGATTTTGACCCGTTGACTCGAGAACCCGACCCGCGATCCGCGACTTTGACCCGGTCGGATCTCCCATTTCCGGCCACCTCACCGGTCATGCTTGGTACCGTTTTGAAGCTTGAGAGACGAGCAACGTATCCCTGCCGTCCTTGTCGCCAGAAACCGCCTGGAACGCCGCCGGTTGAAGCCCGAAAACTCGCAGCCGAACCCGTTTTCGTCGCCGTCGATTTCGCCGGATTTTTGGCACGCCACCACTTGGATCTTGTTCCTCAGCTCACCAGCATCATTTTCCGACCGACCCCGTCACCTGAATCGGCCGGATTGCCGCCGATTTGCTCTTGGAAGCTGGCGGTTTTGGGGAGCTTGATCCGCCACCGGTAGCGCGCGTGGAGCCTCACCGCCGCCACCATTGGACTCACGACGGTCGGAACTACCAGACCTAAGCTCCCCGTCATCGTTGACTGAAGTCCGGTCACCGTTGACCGGCAGGGGCATTTCGGTAATTTCATATAACTTTGGGGTGATTTTGTAATTTTGTGAAATCAGTGGACAATTTGGTAATTTTACGTTAGGGCAGTAAGGTAATTTGTGTTGTCGAGGATAATTCGGTAATTTAAGTTGTTAAGGACATTTTGGTAATTTTACGCTCCGAGGGTAATTTCGTAATTTCGGACATTGTGATTATTTTCGTTATCCCAGTTGAGAATAATTTGGTAATTGAAGATTCTACGAATATTTCGGTAAAATAATGATGTTGAGGGCATTTTGGTAATTTTGGCATGTAGGGGTATTTTGGTAATTATTTACATGCGGGAATAATTATTGTTGTCATAGACTCGTTTCGAGAAGCATTATGTTATATTAGTTCGGAGAATGATTATGTCGTTTCCTTGATTAGGAGGATCCGCGAACGAGAATCAACCCGCAGACATTGTTGATACCGAGCCTGGTCATCATCACTGTGAGTGGAATATACAAAACTTATTTTTATAAGTATATGCCGATTTTATTATACAGAGCAGTATATTTGAAAAATAAGTATTTGATGCTTCGATTTAATGATTCTAGAAAAGTGAATTTATTTACATGTGTTGATTTTATTATTACTGAGAAAGAGTTTGAATAATGATTTTATTACCGTTTTTGAATAAATGCTTGATATAGAATTGAATGAATTTGATATATGTTGAAGAAAAAGAGAATGAGATTTCAAATGAGATTATATGTTTTCGTACATGTGTATTAAATGTTATTTGAGAAATTGTTAAACAGTACCCTTCCCTCCAGATACAGAGAAACAGATACTATGAGATGAATACAGATATACAGATGAGATGAGATGAGATGAGATAGAGGCCTTTGGGGCCCGTCTGAACACACATAGAGGCTTTGGGCCTGTGTTTGGGCGCTTTTGCCTTTTGGGGGCTTATGCATGCACAGATATTGAGATGTATCAGTTATGAGATGAGATTTTCCCTATCTATCCGTTGTAGCTCCGGGGCGTGGCGGTACCCAGATAGTACGTCATTGCCTGTCCGTCGAGGTCCGGATATGATGAGTTCATTCCCCTGGGTACTTGTTTGATGATAGTTTTTGATATTCAGTATTTGATATGATAAGTATTATGATTCCATCGATTTTACGCAGATTTATAAACAATAGTATTTCAGTGACTGATTTTGAATTAAATATGTTTAAATAAATTCTTACGATGTTTTGATGAAATTGATTTTGAGAAAGAGAAATTAGTTTAAATAAATTTATTTTTCGGAAACTAGTATCCACTCACTGAGTTTTATACTCACCACGTTTTATTATATTTTATTTCCCCCCCCCCCACAGGAGATTTGCAGGTACATCAGTCGACCCAGCATCGGTAGTTAGATTTGTAATTGTGGCCACGTGATGGTGATAGGAGTCGTAGATTTTATATTTTGATATTTGGGATTTGTGATTTGTATTTATGGTTATGTTTTGTATTTAAGGATAACCATTGTATTTGTGTTTATATTGAAGTGATTTGTGCGATATTTGAGATGATGATTGGAGAAGTTGGATTTGAAGTTTGGATGGTTATTGAGAAATTATTGGGAGTGTTGTTTTGTAAATTGTAGTTTTGGAAATGTTGTATTTATAGGGGAGATTCTGCCGAATTTTCAGTAGAATCGTTAGATATTATTATGAGTATCGATCCGATTTTACGTGATTAGAAAGACTCGCCCTGGGAGTGCGGGGCGGGTCGTTTCAGTATATTTTAACATCAGAAGCACCAAACAAAATTCCATGACTGGATGTACCACTTAGATACCTTAATAACCACTTTACAATATTCCAATGTTCTCTACCTGGATTCCTCATAAACCTGCTAACATCTCCTACTCCATGAGCTATATCAGGCCTTGTACAAACCATGTAGTACATAACACTGCCTACTGCACTTGAATAAGGCACTGTCTTCATATGTTCAATGTCTCTATCCTTTTCTAGTTCCTGGAATTTTAACAGTCTGAAGTGTGCTGACAATGGTACTGTTACAGGCTTTGCATTACTCATGTCAAACTTATTAAGTACCCTTTTAACATATAGAGCTTGAGTAAGGAATAAGGTTCTTGAATTTCTGTCCCTCACAATCTGCATCCCAAGGATTCTTGTAGCAGCCTCCAAGTCTTTAATCTCAAAAACTCAATTCAACTCTATCTTTAGCTTTTTTATCTCACCTCTTCTTTTACACGTAATAAGCATGTCATTAACATAGAGAATGAGGTAAATACCATCTCCAGAAGGTAAGGTTTTAAAATACACACAACTATCATATTGGCTTCCGCAGAATTCATGGCTGATCATAAACTCATTAAACCTCAAATAGCACTGCCTGAGAGACTATTTCAGTCCATATAAACTCTTTTTTAGCAAGCATACCATATCTTCAGCCTCCTCTTCAACAAACTTCTCTGGTTGTTCCATGAGAATTTCTTCTTCTAGGCTCCCATGCAAAAAGGCAGTTTTTATATCCATTTAATCCAATTCCACGTCATTGAAAGCTATTATTGCTAATAGAACTCTTATGGAACTGTATTTAACTACAGGGGAGAATACCTCATTAAAGTCCACTCCATGCTTTTGTGTGAACCCCTTAGCCACAAGTCTTGCCTTATGCTTAGGAAGCTCTCCATCAGCAGTCCTTTCTTTAATTTTATAGATCCATTTGCATCCTACCAGCTTCTTGTCTTGAGGTTTCTTGACCAAAATCCATGTGTTATTTTTCTTAAGTGAGATGATTTCTTCATTCATAGCACCCAACCATTTTTTTCTATCTTTACTGCTCATGGCTTGTTTGTAGTTTATAGGCTCTTCACCAATAACTTCTTCAGCTACTGCCATGGCATAAGAGACCATATCAGTTATGCTATATCTTTTTGGTAGCTTAATGACTCTCCCTTGCTTGTCCCTTGTCAGTTGATAATCATCCAAATTCAAGTTGTTGTGTACTCTCTGATCAGTTTTGGAATCATTTTCTGTGACCTTTGGTTCTTTACTGGTCTCCACCTTCTGGTTGTCTTCCTCATATTTATCCAGGTCTGTTGTTGTAAGCTCAGTTTCTACCCTTTGATACAGCATTGATTTTTCATCAAACACAACATCTCGGCTTATAAGGGTTCTAGATGGTTTTCCATTAATGCACCAAATTTTAAAACACTTAACACCCTCTGGATAGCCAATGAAGTAACCCTTTATGGCCTTTGGTTCCAACTTTCCTTGGTTTGTGTGAGCATAAGCAAGGCAACCAAAGATTTTGAGATTGCTGAGGTCTGGTGGCTTTCCAGACCAAACTTCCTGAGGAGTCTTGAACTGCAGGATAGATGAAGGGCTCCTATTGACCAAGTAAGCTGCTGTAGTGACAGCTTCTGCCCAGAAATATTTGGACATATTTGCATTGAACAACATACACCTCACTTTTTCAACTAGAGTCATGTTCATTCTTTCAGCTAACCCATTTTGCTGAAGTGTATGCCTTACAATTTTGTGCCTTGCTATCCCATTCTTGATGTAAAATTGGTTAAATTCATTTGAGCAATACTCTAACCCATTGTCTGTTTTTAACCTTTTTACTTTCCTGTCTGTTTGGTTTTCCATTAAAGTTAGCCAGTCTTTAAACTTCTCTAGTGCTTCATTTTTTTGCTTTAGTACATAAACCTAGACTTTTCTAAAAAAGTCATCTATAAAAGTAATAAAGTATATGGCTCCACCATGAGATAAAGGTCCGAATGAATATAATCCATGGTGTTTCTGGTTTTTTGCTTTCCTGGATTAAACTTTTGCCTAGTTGCTTTGCCAAACACACACTTTTCACAGAATTATAGTGGTGAAATTTGATCAGTTCCTAGCAATCCTTGTTTACTAAGCTCCCTTAAGCCTTTTTTACTCATGTGAGCTAACCTCATGTGCCATAGTATGGTTTTATCACCATTTACATTGTTAACCTCAGGTAACACTACTGAGCCTTTCAGAACATACAATTCATTTCTTCTACACCCTTTCATTATGACTGTACCATTTCTAATAATCTGCAGTTATCCATTTTTAGCCTTTATACTACAGCCTAATTGGTCTATCATCCCTAAGGATATGAGGTTTCTTTTAAACTCTGGAACTTATCTGACTTGTTCTAAGCTTATGACTCTACCATCATGCATTTTAATGCTAACTAATCCTATACCAGTAACCTTACAAGCAAGATTATTACCAAATAAAACTCTTCCACCATCAATCTTTTCAAAGGTTATAAAGAAATTCTTTTGGGGACACATATGGAAAGAACACCCTGAGTTAAGTATCCACTCACCAGAAAATCTTTTATCTGCAGTAATAAGAACATCTGGATCCTCTGACTCTCCTTCATCTATAGTCACGATATCAGCTTTCCCACTTGACTCCTTTTGTAGTTTCTCCAACTTCTTTTTCTCAAAGCAATCTTTTATATAATGTCCCTCCTTTTGGCAGAAGTAACATTTTCTTTTCTTCTTCATCTTATGAGTCTTCTCTTTCTGATTTTTGTTCTTTTTATCTTTGTACATCTTTTTTTCTATCTTTAATTTGGCAACTAATCCATCCCCAATGGTCTGATCTTTACCATCTGCTCTTTTCTTCAAGTCTTTAGATTCAAGGGCATTCTTGACATCTTTTAAGGTAAGGGTTTGCGTACCATAGAGCAGAGTATCCACCAAGTGTTCAAAGGAGTCTGGCAATGAGCTGAGCAAGATAAGAGCCTTATCTTCATTTTCAAGTAAGATGTTGACATTTTCATGATCGAGTATTAGCATGTTGAACTCATCAACATGGTCCTTCATAGCTGTCCCCTGGTTCATTGAGAATGTGTAAAGCTTCCTTTTCATGTACAACCTTTTAGCTAGTGATTTCTTTAAGAAAAGCTCTTCCAATTTTGCCCATAAACCAGATGTTGACTTCTCTTCTGCTACTTCTCTCAGTACTTTATCAGACATTGAACAATGATCGTACTGTGGGCTTTGTTGTTTATGGTCCTCAAGTCTCCACCTGAACTTGACGAACCTTCCTCTCTCTCTTTCTTGGACTTTAGTTCTTCCTCATCATCAAGGGCACTGTCCAAGCCCTGCTATATCAAGATAGCCCTTATCTTTAGACTCTATAAGTAGAAATCGTTTTCACCATTAAATTTTTCAAGGTCAAATGTAGTGGTTCCCATTCTTGAAGATAAAGAACAAAGAGCTTCGTAGCTCTAATACTAGTTTGTAAAGTAAAAGATGAATAATGACACTTGATCAATCCCCAAGATTGGCTAACACAAACGCAAGAAACAAAAATGAACCCAAGAACTGAAAAGAAACTATGAAGAAGATTTAACGTGGTTCAGTACCAAGGTATCTACATCTATAGTTGAAGAACCCAAAAGGGTGTGAAACTTTATTGCTTAAGACTGATTACAATGAAACTACAAATGTCAGAGAACAAATCTCTCTAAACCAAGAATCCTCACTCTCAGTATTAGTCACCCAATTCAGCCGAAAAAGATCTGCAATGATCAGCCTTGGTTATAATATTTATACAACACTCGGTTATAACTAATTAACCACTTTACTGGCCTACAAAATCTGACTCACTACCACCTCACCAGTAACAGAATATAACTAACTCTAGGCTTCACACTACTACATAGGAGAAAACACAATTTATAATTTTAATTAAAGTTTGTACTTCTTGTTACTTTGATTTCGTGTCCAAAGCATATTTAATTTTATTACATGAAATATCTCCAAAGTTCATTGCATCAAAGAGCTGTCGAGCTTTCATTCTCTGAAGTTCGACAAGAAGAAATATTATGCTTCCATTTATCGCGGCATCAATTATCTAATAATAAGTACTAGACTTATTATCAGATACAGTTTGGGATTTTTTTCCTTTTCTCTTTAATTGATAAATGTAATAAAATGGGTGGGCTTGGATTGGTTTTAGTTGGGTTTAAGATCAATCTAAACCAAACCAAAAAAATTTGAATTTAACCCAAAGTCTTTATAACCCAACCCAAGTCAAATTATTTTAATATGCTTTAAGTTTGGGTTGACATAGGACATGGTTGGATTGCATTATAGTCTAAAAATAATTCAATAGCGCATTTGATAAATTTAAATTATTAAAGAATTTCTTTCCAAATAAAATTCAAGTTATGATTGAAAATTACTCATCTATCTTTGTAGTAATGACCAAATGGGTACTTATGTCTTTTTCAATTTTGAGGTAAAACTTAATTGTTATTTTAAAATTGTTTAATGCAAAAATTATTGAATTTTTATTTTCTATTTGTAACCTACAAAAAAAATAATTAATAATTAATTTGACAATCAATGCTATTTCTTGATTAATTATTAAAAAAATTGATTTAAGCCACCAGCGTGATAGTTGCTTCATTGGTGCCGTCGCTATTGATGTCAGCGGTAGAGCTAACACAATTTGACACGGCATGAATAAATGAGTATGGATCATCGAATTTAACACGATTATAAAATAGGTTAGGTCCGGGTCGACAAGATTTTTTTCTGTGTCAAGTTAGGGTTAAAAGTCTTGACCCATTTACCCGATCAATGACCTGATTATATTTTCCATTTTAAAATAATTTACAGGTTCTTGTGGTGAAAACTCAAATATTAGGAATGATTTTCTCTTTTATTTTTATTCTTTCAAATGAAAAATATAAACACAATATTTTATTTATAAAATTTTATATACATGTAGAACTTCAATAGTATAAATGTATAAAATATTAGTAGACATTTAGATTTTATAATATTGATATATAATATTATTTACATATATATAATTAAAACTTCAATAGTGTAAATGTATAATATTTTGTTATATATGTATATTTTATAATATCAATAAATTATGTATGTATGTATGTATGTATGTACATACGTATGTATACGCAATGTGTAAATATTTGATGTAACTTTTGTTTAATATATAGTTATTAAGCGGGTTATTGTGTAACCCGATTATTTTATTGTGTCGGGTTTGGGTTATAATATTTTGATATGATTATTAAATGGGTCGGATTTGGATCGACCTAAATTTGACACGACACGAACACGATTCAATGACCTGTTTTGCCAGCTCTAGTCGGCGGCAAATGAACCATGATGAAGGCAAATTTGGTATCATCTAAATCAAAATTTTCTGGACTATGTTATAGTAAGACATTTAATGCTTATACAGGGACTTTTGGCACTTAACAGTTAACAATCTTTCCTACAAAAATTGAAATGGATTGAACCCAACCCAAACTAAATAAATTTTCAACCAGTCCAAACTAACCCAAATACCTAATTTGGTTTAGGTTTAATTTGGATTGTGGGTTATGAGTTTTTTACCCACCCATTTATGCTTGTACTTACTGAGATTTGACACGAGTATGTTAAATTACTTGTACAAAATGCAGTGTCACGCGAGGTAAAATTTTCTCCCTTTATTTTTCAACTTTTTATTTTGGGTGGTGGTTTGAAGAAAAGAAGGAAATGAGAGGAGAAGAAAGTGGAAGAAAGGAGGGAAGATTGAAACTCTTTTCTAATGTTTGATTTGTTACAAAACTATACAAACAAAACTATACAAACTTAAATTACTTTCCTTTCCCCTTCCTCTCCTTTCAACCAAACACCACTCTAAGTCTTTTATATATTTTGTAATACTTTATTACCTCTAAAGTTAAATTTTCACCCAAAAAAACCAAGAACTCAATCCTACCACAAAACAACTATTTGATTTTGTTAAAATTCTACTCCAAACAACTATATATATATATATATTTTTATAAATTTTACTTTATTAAGACAATTCAATTTATAAACCCTTAATTCTAAGCAAGTTAATTAAATTATTTCACCAACCAGTAAATGAATACCACATCATATATAATTAAATTTTAAAATGTATAACACCACTGTACTCTTAACCAAATAAGTACTTCTTTTTACAGCCATTGGAGGTAAAATTATCCTATCTTTGCAACCTGAAAATTAATGTAATCTACTGTTAAAATAATTAGGTTTTAACAAATTAATGTTGTCCCTGGAAAATCAAATTGGTGTTCCCGTAGAAACGTTTCTGGGGACTAATTAGAGAAAGCTCAGTAGCATATGATCAAGAAACTAGCTATGGCTCATAACTTCTCAACTTGTTCTGGTTAACGGAATTGATTGGAAAAGTCATGCATCAATACACAAATTATCTTTTGTGTTAAACGTGATTGAAACGAAGACAGAGAAATCATGGAGGAAATTAAGTTGAGAAGAACCAGTCTTATAATTAAATATAGTGAATTGGCCAATATCAAATATAAGAAAAATCAATGAAAAAGATTGGCATCAACATTGAACATTATAAAAGAACCAGTCTTATAATTAAATATAGTGAATTGGCCAGTATCAAATATAAGAAAAATCAATGAAAAAGATTGGCATCAACATTGAACATTATAAAAGAACCAGTCTTATAATTAAATATAGTGAATTGACCAATATCAAATATAAGAAAAATCAATGAAAAAGATTGGCATCAACATTGAACATTATAAAAGATTCTCAGTTTGAAGAGAATAACAAAGACAAATCAAACGTGAAGATTGAAAAAAACAACTTAAAAATAAAAAGACAAGAAAATTGTGAAATGTATCGAACGGAAACAAAGTTTCTTATGAAAAGGTTTAATGAGGAGTGTTTTCATATTTATTTTTAAAAATTAAAAATGTGTTAATGCTAAAATTTAAGTTTTAAATTTATTAAATAGATGCACAAAATATAAGAGTTTTGAAAGTACATTAAAGTAGTGTAGTGATCACGTGAGTGATGTCGCTCATATGATCACAATAAAAGAAAAATAATATTATTGGACTAAATAAAACTTAACCACCTAATTTATTATTCCACGACTACTATTAGTTTTTATTCACGGAATTTGCAGTTCATATATCTTTGTTATTTTACTACCATTGTCCATGTTTTGTGACTATTTTTTGAAGTCACCAAATGTTTCATTATATAACGAATCAGCGATTAGTCACAAAAACCAGACCAATTAATTGGATTTTATGCGATCATTTTTTTTAGTGAGTAAAAGACTTTAACGACTATGATTTTAATCACTAAACGTCTAAAACTACCATTTAAAAACTAAAAGTGATAGTTACAGAGTATAGTTAAAATGGGAAATATAATTACTATATGGGAAATATAATCCTTTTCTTTTTTTAAGTTCTTAATTATATGTGACTAACATTTCTGGTTGCAATATATGAAGTTTTTTTCTTCTGGAAATGAGTAGCTAAGTGTTCTAGCCACTGATTTACTTAGGAATAAAGACAGAATTTCGTAGAGGGAAATTACCAAGCCTTTAAATTTTTATAAGTAATTAGAAAAAGAAATTCAAGATAGCCCTTTTTTTTTTTGCTGTATGAGACCCCAATTAAAGCGGGCAAATTCTACTCGAACTTTAAAAGTTAGTGTGTGATATAGGTTTGATTAACTTAAAATTTTGACCTAAAACAACTTACACAAATTCATAAACATTGTACTTCCAGACATCAAGCGTGTAATCAAAATTCAGTTACTTTTTGTCTTGCATTAATTTCATTGACCAATATATATTTCTTAAATGAATAATATTAATTATCAGTAATGTTATGTTTATTGAACTGGGATACATAGTTTATATTTTAGTTATTGTACCACTAATTATTTATTGTCTCATAAATAATAGTAAATAAATTTATTATTAATTATTTACATACTATTCTTACAACTTAATCAATGAACGACATATAATATGCCACATAAAATATCAAAGTAACTGAGATATAAAATTTTGTATATCTTGGTCGAACTGAGTATCCATGGCATTAAATATAAACGAATAATAACTGCAAAGATCAAACTTATATTTAAACGAGAGATTTAACATTAACTAATACCAAATATTGGCGTTCAATTACAACTTATGAAATACTCAACATAGATAAAACCACAGAATCATATGATTCATACGGTTCATATAAGCCTTTCGAGGCTAATGCATGTGTAGGCTTGAAGACATCATTATTAAGAGGCGGCTAATAATAATATAATATAAAATACTGCTACTCATGCAACTGGGTAGGAAGGTTTAGTGGCAATGCCACAGAGACCTTCAGGTGCATCAACATCTCTGAGAATCCTCATGTAGCCGGCCTCACCCCATTTCTCCCCCCATGAATTCTTAATTAACCAATACTTCATTCCATCTTCGGTTGCCCCAAATCCAACGATAGCAACAGCATGAGAACACTGAGTTCCACATCCTCGGTTAAAAATACCGCCTTTGTAGCTCTGGAAGTCTGGTCCACTTCCTTCAATGCAAATTGATACTGGCTGCATGGCTACAGCTTGGAGTAAAGCCTGCTCATCATTGGGTTTTACATCTTCAAAGTTACTAATTTTAGCAGCTACCTTGACCTGTGCGTCTTCACAAGTTCCTTGGACTTCCTTGTATGGATAATCCGCCTCTGTGGCAATACCCTGGTTTTTTATAATATATTTAAAGGCATTGTCCATCCAACCGCCATCGCATCCACGGTTACCATCGATTGAGCAGTCTAGTATTTGCTGCTCCGAAAGTGGAATAAGATTACCACTACTAATCTTAGTGACCCCTTCCACCGCCGCCACAGCTGAAAATGCCCAACAGACTCCTGCATCGTACATATTAAGAAAAAAAAAAAAGAAGCTTGATTAAGTTACATGAAACATTCCCTAGCTGGGGTTTGGCAGACGGTTGTCAAGCTGTTTTTATTAATTAGCTGATGGTCAACTGAGTTTGAGTTCTGAAAGAGGTTGGAGGCTAAATAATCTATTATAGTTACTTCATAAATATTTAGTATACGATTTACTTACCACATTGACCTTGGTTCTTAATAGGAGTAACAGCTCCTTTCTCTCTCCAGTCCATGGTCGTTGGAACGTCAGTCAGGTTTTGATACTTGAAGGATGCTGTTGTGGATTGCCGTGATGAAGATGACTGGCTTGGCACCCTGTATCCTGTATATGAAGCACGAAACTCCTCATTAGTTAAGTCTGAAAATTCATTGGTGCCTAACTTGTACGTCCGATTCGCCTCCTCATTGGCTTTCTCAATGTATTCAAGGTTTTCTTTGAATATCTTAAACCGCATTTCCTTCTCCAGGTCGTCCTTGTAAGTGCGCCCATGCGCAGCCATCCATTTTTCATGCTTCTCAACAATGGATGGTTCATGCAACGACCGGCCGGCGACCGACACCATTTTAGATGAATAAGTCACCAGAATGATCATAGACAGGGCAATTATATCAAAGCTTTTCTCCATAATAAATGGTAGGTATTTGCAAGTTGAACACGGGGCTAGCTAGCCAGCTGGGGGTAAGTTGTGAATACTTGAAGCACCCATTGCAGCTCTATATATAGTACTTGTAGATAGTGGATTTGTGCTCTCAACATAGGTCGCGTACAATATTTGCCTGATGCATGAGACGTATGCGTTGCGTTAGTCGTGCCCCATACTTCACGATTTTCAATCAAGCTAATTAGTATGCGAAACCGGACAACCAAGTTATTATCAGTTATCGCCGTGATTCGCGTACTTCGTGCTTTTGAGGCTTGCTAGCAATGACTTGACTAGCTTTTAGCGAAGTTGCAAAAAGAATTATGAACTAATTTGTCAATGGACTTTTATCGATGAGACTTGGGCGACGTGGAAAACATTGGTGTCATTTTTTTCTTTCATAAATCAATTTAAAAAAAGGGAAAAAAAGGAAAATTGGATAATAATGTGAACTCATTTGGACGGTGTAAAATAATTCTTACAAAATCTACAATGTATCTAGCTAGGATGAACTTTTATATCTCTGCGATATTATGAAGAAATCATTACTGATATGCATTACATAATATGGCATAAAATATGACACTAATACTAGAATTTCTTCCTTTAAGTGCCAATTTGGTAGCTTATCTTAACCTGTCAGTGACAACCGTTATTTCAAGTGCTAGAATCAATATCAGCTCATTTTGTATATATATCCAATATAATTATCTTTAACTTCACCGATTTTAATATGTTGAATTTGTTTTTGCATTGTTGGATTAAATTTTACAATCATTTCAATTAAACTTAAAAACTTTCAATTTCTCTCTTCATAGATCTTCTCATTTTTTCCACAAAAAGCTAAATTATTTTTAAAAAGATTTTTTACAACAATAATAATTCTTATTAGTACTTTTTTCCAATGCTCTTTTTCCTTATCAATTCATTCTTGAACATCTTATCAATTATATGTTCATTGGTTGTTTCATGATCCCTAAGTTTAGGGTTAAGATTTTTTCAATCTCTTGTGCCTTCATCATCAAGCTGATTTTTGCTACAACTTGTATTGAATAATTTGCAACAAAAACAATATACTTTGTCAAAATCTTTTAAATCTACCAAGCATTTCCTATCATATTTTTCTCCACTTTGTAGCATTTTAACATAAAATACAGTAGAGAAATGCCTTGAATTTTCATCTTTTGTTAAAGTTATGATATTGTCTTTAATTGTGTTTTTTTCTACTAAAAGATTCTCTTAACTTTGTATCAACATTTTTCCATTTTCCTGTAGCATAAATATTATTTGTAACAAATAAATTTGGTACATCAACTTTGTTTGGATTTTTGTTTTTATCATCTTCACTATTGTTTATTTCATTCACTGTTTCATCATTGCTTAATTCATTTGAAGTTAGTTGTTCAATAACTAATTTTTCAGTTAGATCTATACCTTTTTTTACTACTGACAAATTTATTAAGAGCTCCATTTTGAGATTGGGCTAATTTTTCTACCTCCTTTTTTTTAATAGTTTTTCATATCCTAATGCATGTTTTCTAGTTGACAAGTTTTTCAAATATAAATAACAAGCAAATAAACAAACACATTATTTTTTTTAGATTATTCAAGCCATAAATCAATAAAAAAATTAAATTTTAAAAATAGGAACAATAATAATTAAAAATAGAAAAATAGAATGATATCACCGATAGAATACTAAAAGTAATCTCTGACAATCTTATGTTTACAATTTTTATTGAATAATTTTTGAAAAGGGAAAGCATTGATTTTTTTTGGGGGGGGGGGGGGGGGGAGTAGTAGCAAAATAAAGAAGTAAAATTTTAAAATAATGATTATACCATAAAAATATATCTTATTTTTAAGGTGAAGATTATCAAATAAAATAGATAATTATGAATAGGAATAATAATCGGGTAAAGCATAAATATTAGCTTTCCCATAATATAGGGCAAAACTATGTTGGCACATAGGTTTGTTACCCTTTTTTTGTCTTTTTCTAAGTCAACTATAATGGAGTCTTGATATTTGTTATAAAAACAAAAAAAGCCAAGGACTTTTAAATTTTGACACATTCCTCTTTCACCCACAAATTTTCAATTAAAGTGATGCCTCCAGAAGCCAAGACCTCTAGAAGCCAAGACCTATGTCACAAGCACCTTTTGAATATATCAGTATGAACACAATACTCTAACATCACAAAATTGTCAAATTTGGACAATATAAGTTCTGTTATTGCAATAAATGAAGAGAAGTCAATGCTTTATTGGCTGGAATTGGGGGAAAAAAATACATTTCACTATCAAATTAAAAAAAAAATTGATCATAGTCATTATGCTATTGTTTGACGCTAACCCATTAACCCGATAAGAATATAACACAAGAAAATATATTTGAGTACTTAATTTGACACAATTATTTAATTGGTCATATCTCTATCAATTAAAGATGGAAAATCTAGTTGGATATAGTTATTATTCATCCATTGCACAAATACATAATTATCCAATATGAATAAGGATATCCATGGGTAGACATTGATATTTAATTTTTATTATAAATACTATACATTTTATAATATGAAAAACTAATTAATGTTTTTTACAAAAAAATATTCATTTTTATTTAATTTCCTAAAATTATTAATATTAAAAGGTAATTAAAATTATTTTTGATATAGAAACATAATAACAAAACAAAATTCATTACTCTCATTTTTTAATTAATTGCAAATCAATAATTTTCATTAAAAATATAGATAATTGCTGGGGATCACTGCTCTGTTGTCAACGATGACATTATTGTTATTGATTGAAGAGGGCTGTGAAAGGTACCATTGGACTTGAAATTGGATGATCTACATAATGATGGTCTCAAAGTTAGAAAATGGTGATGTGCAAAGTTGCACCTTCCAAAAGTGACTATCACCATAATTACGCCACAAACCATAGTGTGTTACATTAGACTATCACCTTTTTCCAATTTAGAGACCATCAATTTGGTTGTTAAATGTAGTAGTGAACCTTGAAATGCCGCCTAATCATGATGGTTTTGCTACGACTGTTTGTATTGGAAGGCGCATCCATCCCTAGACATCCATTTATCTGGCAACGTTGCCACCATTACATAGATTGGAGAATTTCAAATATGTTGATAGTATTTGTGTTTTTGTTCATTCACTTCTATTTTTTGATGATGGTGCCATCATTGCCATCGTTGGTGCAATAATTTTCGACAAGGTTATTTTAATTTTTTATTTAATTTACAAAACTTAAATATTAATTATAATATTCAATTTTAGTCTCATATACCTAAATATTAATTTAGAGTTTAACAGGATAGCACCCTAAGATTTATAGAAAATATAAAAACATATTAAAAATATTTTTTTATTGAAAATTGAGATTTTGTTAAATAAGTAACACAATTATAGCACGATAATAAATGGATCGGCTAGGGTTGAGATTCTTTACACAATTAATAAAAGAGTTAGGCTTGGTTAGCTCAAATTTGATGACACAACATGAACACAATCCATTAACTCGAATTACCACCTCTACTGTTGCCCATGTACGAAGTTAACAAGAGAGAAAAAAGAACAAAAATATTTATTTTTAGTTTATTTTTAATAAAGAAATATTTAAATTATTTTCAAACCGAGGAAGTGTTTAGATTTTTTAGATTGGACTAGTTTTTCTACCTTCATTTTTTTAATAGTTTTTCATATCCTAATACATGTTTTCTAGTTGACAAGTTTTTCAAATATAAATAACAAGAAAATAAATAAACACAATCTTTTTTTAGATTATTCAAGCCATAAATCAATAAAAATAAAAATAAAATAAATTTTACAAAATAAGAACAATAATAATTAAAAATAGAAAAATAGAATGATATCAGCGATAGAATACTAAAAATAATCTCTGACAATCTTATGTTAACAATTTTTATTGAGTAATTTTTGAAAAGGGAAAGTATTGATTTTTTTTGGGGGGGCGGGGGGAATAGTAGCAAAATAAAGAAGTAAAAATTTAAAATAATGATTATACCATAAAAATATATCTTATTTTTAAGATGAAGATTATCAAATAAGATAGATAATTATGAATAAGAGTAATAATAGGGTAAAGCCTAAATATTAGTTTTCCCATAATATAGGGCAAAACTATATTGGCACATAGGTTTGTTACCCCTTTTTTGTCTTTTTCTAAGTCATCTATAATGGAGTCTTGATATTTGTTATAAAAACAAAAAAAGCAAAGGACTTTTAAATTCTGGCACATTGCTCTTTCACCTGCAAATTTTCAATTACAGTGATGCCTCTAGAAGCCAAGACCTATGTCACAAGCACCTTTTGAATATATCAGCATGAACACAATACTCCAACATCACAAAATTGTCAAAAGAAAATTTGAAAAGAAACTTTCATTTCATTTAATCAAAATAAACTGAAACAAGTCAGTATATTAGCGTGAGGGGTTTCCAACCACATGACGGATTCCGAGCTTTTCAAAGCTCTTTTAGCTAGAGAGTGAGCAAATTTGTTACAACATCTTAGAATATGTTGGATTTGAATCATTTGGAACCCTATTTTGCATTCTTGGATTTTTGAGATAGTCCACAGGATCTCCTTTCTATTGCTGGTTTCATTATTGGCTAGATTAATAACTTCCATGCAATCTATTTCCACAATCACATCCATCAGCCTTGCTTTCTTTGCCATTTCCATCCCCAATTTGACAGCCTCAGCCTCTACAGCTGTAACATCTTCTCACTACTGCACCCAGAACTTGGCCTTTTGAGTTTCTAATAACAGCCCCTAGTCCTGTAAGTTGTTGCTCTATATGTACAACATCATCTACATTGATTTTGTAATGTCCGCGCGGTGGTAGTCTCCATTGGTCTTGCTTGATGGTTTCATTACCACTTTTGCTTAGTTGTTCCATTCCATACATCCCTTGATAAGCCTCTATAATTGCATTGGCCTTGGCGATTATCATCAGAGGGTTTAAATTTCTTCCTTCAAAGATAAACTTATTCCTGGCATGCCACAGTACCCACCATACAACAATTACAAATTCTACCTCTCTCTTATGCATTTTCCTCACCAAGCTCAATATAACGCTTAACATATCCTCTCTCCCCACATCATGCACTATGGCATTAACATGAGTACGTTTCTAGACCTTTTTCACCATTTTACAACCCATGAGAGCAAGAAAAACATCCTCAGTTCCCATTTTACAGATTTGGCAAACTGGTTCCTCCAGGATTTCCTCTTCTACAGATTTTCTGAGGTCGGTAGCAAGTTCTTGGTGGCTCTCCAGATGAAGATTTAAATTTTCCTTGGGAGGTTGAGATTCCAAATCATAGACCAGCCATGAGAGCCACCTATTGAGCTTGTTGGAATTCCCTTAAACTTCAATCCGAGAGCAGCCTGGTAACCACTTCTTACTGTGTATTGTCCCTTTTTTGTCATGGTGCCATATCAATTCATCATCTTGGGGATATCTTGGTAGTGGAATTTTCTTTATTGCCTCTGCATTTTCCTTGGCAAAATGTTGGTCAATCAACCTGAGGTTCCAGTAGTGATCTGAATCAATTAAGTCTGAGACTTTAGTATTTTGGGGCAATGATGATGTGAAGATTGGTCTAAATGTTGAAGGTCTAGGAATCCAGTTGCTGCCCATAACGAGTGCTTGGTTTCCATTCCTAACTCTCCATCTTGTTCCTTGTTGAAGAATTTTCCTGCTCCATAAAATACTTCTCCATATAAATGATGGGTTAGAGCCAAGCTTAGCTTTCATAAAATCAGCATGTTTAAAATATCTGGCCTTCAGGATTTTGGCGACTAATGAATCAGGGTCTTAAAGTAATCTCCACCCTTGTTTTTCCACTAAGGCTTGGTTGAAGCTTGAGAAATCTTTAAAGCCTAATCCCCCTCTAATTTTCTCATGGCTGATTTTCTCCCATTTTGTCCAGTGTATCTCCTTTTTATCTTCTTTGGAGCTCCACCAGAATCTTGCAATTGCTCGCTGAATATCATTGTTTACTGCTAGGGGTATTTTGAAAACGCTCAAGGCGTATACTGGTACTGCTTGAGCTACAGTTTTAATCAAAACCTCTTTGCCTCCGCTAGAAAAGAATTTATGCTGCCAGCCCGAAATTTTATTCAACACTTTGAGCTTAATGTCGTTGAAGAAGCTAGTTCTCTTTCTCCCCACTATCGAGGGTAGCCCCATATATCTTTCATGTATAGACACCACATTCAGCTGAAAAATCCTTTTGATTGCCTCTCTCTATTCATCCGAGACATTTCCCCCAAAAGATATTGATGACTTGTCGTAATTGAAGAGTTACCCAAAAGCTGAAGTGTAACACTTAAAGATTGCTTTCAATTTGTTACAATCCTCAGTTGAGGCTCTTGTAAACACTAAGCTTTCATCTGCAAAGAGTAGATGAGAGATTGTAATATTTTTGCTGAACATCAGGCCATGAATTTAACGTTGTTGTTCAGCCTGTATCAGTAGGTTGGAGAAAACTTCAGCACACATTAAAAACAAATAAAATGAAAGAGGGCACCCTTGCCTTAGCCCTCTTTGAGGTTGTATCAGCCCCTTCGTAACTCCGTTTATGATAATAGAAAAGGAAGGGGTGATTATACAATTCATAACAAGCCTAATCCATTTATAAGAAAAACCAAGTCTCTCCATTGTATGTTTCAGAGAACAACCACTCTACTCGATCGTATGTTTTGCGAATAACTAGCTTCAAGGCAATAGCCCTTTCTTTTTACTTTTACTATGCCTAATTTTGTGCAAACATTCATAACCAATAGTAATATTTTCAGTTATTAATCTATTTGGTACAAAGGCACTTTGCGTTAGGGATATTATCTCATGAAGTACTTGTTTCAACCTATTAGCAATCACTTTAGTTACTAATCTATAAATTACATTGCATAAGCTAATAGGTCTTAATTCAGTCACTTTCCTAGGCCTCGCCGTCTTAGGAATCAAAGCAATATATGTGTGATTAAGTGGAGCTATTGTATATTGTTCATTTAAGACATGAAGGCACGTTGCAAGGACTCCATCTTTGACTGCTTCTCAGTGCTTGTGAAAGAAAACGGCTTGTAATCCATATAATCCTGAAGCCTTTGTTGGGCCCATTTGAGAGAAGGTTGTGATCTCCTCTACTGTGTAGTGTTGTTCCAGAAAAGTGTTCATCTCTATGGTGACTTTTGGGCTTAACCCTTACAACGCTGCACTGATTTGGTCATTCCCTAGACTTGAGGTAGTGAACAACTCTTGAAAATATTCACAAAACCTCATTTCAACCTATCTTTATCTGTCTGCCAACTCCCTGATCTGTCTTCAATGCCTTCAATCTTGTTCTTCTGCTTTCTAGATGATGCTTTGGCATGGAAGACCTTGGTAGTCTTGTCCCCTCCCTTTAACCAATTAACCCTCGATCTTTGTTTCCAGTACATCTCTTCGTCCATCAACATTCTCTAAATGTGCTTCTCAGTGCTTATTATGTCATTTTCTTTTCCATACTAACAGCTATTTTCTTTTGCATCCTAAAGCTTCTTTATTAGCTCTTTCAGCTTTTTGCTCCTATCCTCGAATTCTTTACTGCTCCATACCTGCAATTGAGCCATGGAATTTTTGGCTTCTACACAAGGTTGGTTCTTATGTTTGTATGCCATTTGAGCCATTCATTTTTCACTATGTCCTTACATGCCTCAAAAGAACTCCACATGTCTTCGTAATGAATTCTCCGAACATGTTTCCTTTCATATACTAGGCTCTACTCCTTTTTTTTTTTTGCTTCCATCATGATCAGGCATTGATCAGATTCCCAATGGACCAAATTTATAGCGAGATCATTATAAAATTCAGCTCTCCATTCTTCCTTACAGAGGAATCTATCTAATTTTTCTTCTATGAGATGTGGTCCAAATTGTCGATTAGACCAAGTGAAAGGATGCCCTCTACTTCCTAAGTTAATCAATGTACATTCTTTCAATACATCCTTAAACTCAGCTATCACTCTGGCATCTCTTTGAACACCTCTCGTTTTCTCATTCAAGTTCAAAATCTCATTAAAGTCCTTCAAATATAGCCATGGGAGAGAAAACAAACCTGTCAACCCTTTCAGTAGAGTCCAAGTGTATTTTTTCCCCTGAGTTTTCAAGTACCCATAAATCCCCGTGCATCTCCACAACTTCTCATCTGCTCATTGCACTTGCATGTCTACGTGATGCCTACTGTAAGATGTGATTCTAACATCAATCTTCGAGCTCTATATTAAAGCTAGGCCGCCACTTTTCCCAATTCTATCTACTGCAAAATAATTATCAAGCTTTAACCTTCTACAAACTTCTTTAACCTGCACTGACATTAATTTTGTCTCGCATAAGAACAATAGTTGAGGTTTGTACAAGTAGAGAATTTTTTTTCAGAGCTAAGAGTGTTCGGGAATTCCTCAAAACCCAAACATTCTAACTTATGATCCTTATGGCTGTCGGCGGGGTTGGCTGCCAGCCTCCACCACACATTTTCTGTGGTTGATGCTCTGCACTTCTTGTTTCTTCATCCTCCTGCTTTTCGACTGAAAAATGCGAAGACCAAATAGTTCCCTCGACATTGTTTAGAGCTTTCATTTTTTACATTTTAGGCTTCTTTTTTCTTGTGTTTCTATGGGCCTTTTATGTGATATGGGTCCACTATTCTTGCTCTCTACAATTAAGCTTCCCCGTGCCTTTGATTTCCATTTTTTTATTTTCTTAATTTTACCTCCCATAAACACTTGCATTCCTTTATTCTTGGTTGTCTGGCCTATGTCATTTTCCACTTCTTTGCGGCCCACTAAGCCCATTTTTTTAGTTTCATTTTCCATCCCGTTTTCCCGCCTTTCTTGCTTGTTGTTTCCCGCTATAGTGCTTATTTCTCTAGGCAATCTCTCTGCATCTGTTATCTCTGCTACTCTGCTACCCTCTGTTGCTAGCCGTTCCTCACCTTTTCCAGTGTGCATTAATGATCCATCCTGTAGCCCTTCCACGTGGTCAACCCTCATTGGCTTTATGCTAGGACCTGTAAGAGATCGGGTTAACCTAGATCCTCCTTCCAAACCTTGCTTCCCCAAACCCATTTTTCTTTGCCTCTGTTCTTGATGTTCTTGTGGTTCATGATTTGTTGTTGCCAATTGTGATTTTTGCTTAGCATCCCAATAATCTTGGTTTGTTTTTTGCTTGACTCGTTCCATCTTTGTTAGCGCCTTCATCCAAGCTCCATATGGCAGTTCATCCTTTGACTACCCTTTGTACTCGAGACACTCATTATACTGATGCCCAAGAAGCCCACAACAAAAGCAAAAATCTAATAACTTTTCATACGCTACCCTTAACGAGGTTTTCTCACTATCTTCTAACCTTAGCATCAGTCTCTTTTTCAACAGATGTGTTATGTCTATCTTTATTCTTATTCGAGCAAATAAGCCTATGCACCCTCCTATTTCATATGTTCCCACCTCCTCCACTTTGCCGATCTTCCCCCTATCTCCTGTATTATGTCTTCGTCCATACACATAATAGACGCATTATGGATTTGCACCCAGAATGATGTATGAGTGAAGGCGTGATGCTTAATATTCCCAACAACAGTTGGCTCCACAGGCACCATTAACGAATTATTAAAATGCCATGGTCCCCTATGTAGTATTCTTTTCTTTTCTTCCTCTGAAGCGAATTTGAAAATAAAAATATTTTCTCCTAAGCTCTCCACTTTCACTTCTTTCAACGATCTCCAAACTTGCTGCATGGTTGCTCTAAGCCCTTCACGAGAGACTTCCTGTGTATGAAGAATTTTTCCAAGGAGGCAACGTGCTGCTATTTTTGCCCCCTTTGCTTTCATTTTCCCTGTAAAGTTAATCATATTTCCTTCTTCTGACTTTAAATTTATGGCCGCACATTTCCATATGAGTTCATCCGAATCTATCTCTCCCCTTAAAGTCTACTAGTTTGCACTGATGATCCTCACCAACCTCCTGCCAACCCAGTTATCTGTAATAACTGACTTCTTCAACTTAATATCATTTCTTGTATCTTTCTTTAGTTCCGACCATGTATGTCACCCCTCTGTCAATGGCACAAACCACTCAACCCGTGAGTGACACTATTGGATTACCAATGAATCCTATTTTCCATCCATTCTAAGTTCTCTTGGGGAGAGAGCTACTTAGATGGAGAAAGCTTCATATACAAAATTGTCAAATTTGGACAATACAAAAGTCCTTGTTCAAGTAAACAAAAATGATTTTACAGATTTTTAAACTAACACTTTGTTATTATTAGTAAACCAATATATTTTTATTGCAAATTCAAATAATTGATATTATGTTAAATAACTATTATGTTTCAAAAAAATAATAAAACATTAACTACATAGAAAATGAAATTAAATTCATTTTCATATTTTGTACATTCCATCTACTTGAGATAGTAAAACCTCTTGTTCTAAAAAAAAGGATACGGAGTTTGAACCCTACTTAAATGGGTGAGAGAAAATTTATTACAGTTATGATAAATTAAAAAAAGTCGTATTTATATTTATCGTCAATTATGGTTAGTAAATAAAAAATATAGTTTAACCATATATTAAATTAATTAATTCATTAATTACTAAGAAAATTAAATAATTTAAATACATATATTTTATAAATGTAAAAATAAGTCATTTAACTCAAAATCTAGTTTAATAGTGTAAAAAAATTAAAATATTATGGATTTATATGTCAAAATTTAAACCATAGGATCAAGCAACCAATGATGCAGAGAATGGAGGGATGAAATTGATGAAAACCTCATTCGATTTGCAAATAAGATATGCAAGTTCAACAAAAGAGCTAGTTTGAAGATTTTGGAATCAAATGATAAGCCAAATAAGCTATATTGTTGTTGTACGGACAGTAAACATGGTTGTGGTTATTTCAAGTTCTAGATGCCATCCTTAAATGACTTCAATCTAGGTGAAATATTTAAAGGTGTAGGAACATATCATGCAAATTATGAGCTGCTACTGATTATGTAAAAAAATTGAAGGAATTGAAATCACTCATGCAAGATACACGTAACAATGAGGGAAAATGCAGTGGTATTAAGATAATTTTGTTCTTGAACTTTTTTTTTCATTTTTATTGTTGTACTTTTAATAATGGGTGTAGTTATAGTTGCAACATAAGCATTATGCAACCAATGCATGTACTTGTATCTAAAGTACCTAATGAACAAGTATTGCCATGAATTTGAATCAATTGACTTTTTTGTAACTTGTTGTGTATGAATGCAAAGAATTTTAGCTTATTATGACTTGTGTGTATGACTGTTTAAAGGAAAAAAATCAATTACAAATTGTGTTTTATTAGCTCATTGTCCAGACTAAGCCTCCATTATGTGAATCACTTGAATTTCATCTCAACATCAATAGATTATTGAAATAATAAGTGTTGGGTATAAATACTAATGTTATTGGTGTCAATGTGTAAGAGTACACAACAAGTAATAAAGTGATGAGTATTCAAGATCGTCTCCACAGGGATTGATGGTATCAGATTTGCTGCAGCAATATTAATAGTGTAGATTTTGTTCTAAATTAAGATAAAATAATTAATGAAATTAATATACTGATTAAAACAAAACGCAATACTTAAAATACAACAATGTAAATTATCGCGTCAAGCTCAAGGATAAAACTAATGGAAATATAGAGCAGTTGAGTGAATAAACTCTCCTAATATTCTTGACTATTTTTTAATAGTTGGCTCGGTTGTTGCAGTATCTGCTACAGCACTGGGCATAAGTCTTATGCATCCTCAGCCGTCACTTGTTGGATATCTTATATCTATATGTTACTTAACAGTGATCAATTGTTATGCCAACATAAGATATAGCATTACAGGCTTAGGTTCTATTTGCCCTACAAGGTGAATCCCTATGTCTAGTTCATCACTAATTTTAGATTAAGTATGACCTTTTTGGGATAAGTTAAACTCAATCCAGGAAACTCAATCTAAAACCAAGTATTACTCTGATATATTCCACCGAGATATGCCCTTTTGCGGCTCTCTTTTAACTTGTATCATTAAATGGGTGATCAACCGAAATAATGAATAAACATAAATACTATCAAAACAAACCACTACAACAAACATGCAGCAATATATATATTTACTCAATAAACCATCAAGATTATTTACCACTCAATCACAAATAAATTTAGTTCATGGTTTGCAAAAGAAAATTAAAAAACAAAGTTTCAGCCATGAAACACATCCCCATGAATAAATAGAAAACATGAAAATAAGAGAAGGATAAGAAGGATTGAGCTCCCAATTGATCTCTATAATTTTTCCTTTTGTGCAGCCCTTAATCTCTCTTTTAAATCTTGTTTTTCTTTTATTTCTTTGTGTTTTTCTCCTTGGGTGACGACCCTCTCTATTCCTTATGATGTGTGTTCCTTTTATAGTTGAAAATTAGGGTAAACGGAAGTCTAAGACGCACATAAATTAGATTAGGAAACTACAGATCGCAATTCTATAATTGTCCCGCGCAGAATTTTCTCTGTCGTTGTTTTAGGATTGCTACAACAACTGCACTGTTTCAGATTTGTTTCAATTCTTTTGTGGTCATATTCTTCCTCATTTTTCCAAGCCTATTGCATAGCATTCCTTCCATGAATTATAAGCTTGTGGAAACCTACAATTATGCACATAATTTGAGTACAAATTACTTTAAATCGAGCAAAACTTATTAAGACTAACTAAAATGATTATTTATACAAAATGTAACAAAAATGCAATAGAAACACATCATTTACTCTCTAAGTGATCTTGATTTAAAGTCTAGAATTGCCATAATAACTCTTACTTCATAGAGTTATCAATAAGCAATAACAAAATCCATTCCTAATGTATGATCAGAGACTTGTCAAACCAAATCCATGTAAAATAAGTTCTAATCAATTGTTTACTAAGTAGTCAATTTCAGTCAAAAAAGTCTCTGACTATTTAAACCAAAGAAGCAATTATAAAGCACAATTGCATATTTGACAAACCAAGACACTTCAAAATAAACTATTGTTTCACCAGCTCACAGTCCAAACTAAGCCTCTAATCTATTAATCAATTGAACTTCATCTTAACATCAGCAGACTATTAAAATACTAAGAAATAACAATAGAATCCATTCTTAATGTATGAGCAGAAACAATAGGCAACAACAATAAATCAAACTATAATATAATTGGCATTCTAGCAAAAATTGACTTTGAGCATTCATTTTCTAATACTATAACACACCCAACCCTTACAATTGACATAAGCACACCATATAAATTTGCAATAAAGCAACTATCTATCATAATAGGATGCTGTAATTAAGTCAAGAAAGGCATATATGACCTATTTTTTGGCATTAGTATAAAAGTTTCCACATTTCAACAAAATATGAATCAAAAGAACGCAAACTTATATGTTCGGTGAACAAGAGATGATACACCATCTGTTGATGCTTGGGTATTGCAAAAGTGTTGCATCATCTGTTCCCTATAAAAATAAAAAAGAATATGGGGTTAGATAACATGCTTTGTCTTCTCATATATTCTTAGCTCTATGTTCTTAAATTTGCTGGATACTTTAAGTTTAATGACAATAGAACTACAAAATTAAGATTGTTTATTCACTACAAATATTTCCAACATTAATATTACCATTATCATGGGCAGATGCCTGTGTTTGGCTTATTATATTGATTATATTTGAACTAGTATGAGCAATTGGTGCCTTGCAAAATAAAAATTATTAATTATTTCAGTGATCAGCTGTAATTTTATGGTAAAATTAAGATTAATTTTAGTAAATTATCTTACCTTTTCCGTAACTTGTTTCTTCTCATAATCACTAGTTGTCCTTAGGCGAGTCCTCTTATTATGTCCTCACTCGTCATAGTGAAAGCACCTTATATTGAAGCTTCTCTAGAAGGTTCAAGATTCATCCTCTTCTTTCCTTCTTTTAGTTTGAGGTCTGTCAACTGTCTTTATAGTTGTTGGTGGCTGCAAATTGTCATAAAGTATGAGTGGCCACTTTTTTCTCATCAAGAGTTGGTTTAAATTGATGTTTGTAAGTCTCAATGAAAGCTACCTTTTTAAGATATGGATGTATATAGTCTTCCACAGGATACCTCTTTGTATATATGCAATGAAGGGCATGTTTGCAAGAAAAACAGTGATCTTTGTCACATCTTCAAGTATCTCGAATGTCTCATTATGCCCAAAGATGACAGAGAGTGACTTTGCTTCTACTCTTCTCTCAACAATCTTCCTTATCACAACTTATGGAAGCTCACAATTCCTTCCAAGGGTTGCCTCATGCCTTTTATAAATCAACTACATGGTTTTTCTTTGTATTTCCCTAGACATCCTTACAATTGGCAAACCTCTGAAATTGTTGAAGGATTCAATCATGTTATTAGTAACATGGCTGCATTTGGTATAAGGGAGGAACAAACGGTTTGCCTAACATGCAATGGGAATTTTCATCAACCATTCATAGCCATCCGGAGTTATGGTCTTTCGTTCTTCCATATGGGAATTAAAGTCAGCAGCGTTAGAACTCCGACATGCTCTTTTTATCAATTCTTTTCTTATATCCTCTTTAGATCTACTGCATTCAAGATGATTAAGAAACTCATCCGGAAAATTATTATGAAATTAAATCAAAATGTTTTTTTAATAAAGAAAAATAAAAAATTTTACTCAGCATTTTTTAAATGTTAATGATGATTATGCTGTCCTAACAAATAAAATAATAAACTAGTCTGAGGATAATCAAAATATATCAAACCCAATATTATGCAGTAAGATTTGCAGATTATTCACAAGTAATTTTTTTTCTTATCAACCATTTTTTCTTCTAAGTTATGAAAACTAGTGAAATAAGGAATACTTAGAGAAGATAATTTATAGCAAGCCCCCTCTGGTTTAAATTCCTGGATCCGCCACTGGTTGCCAGTAAATATGATAAAAACCGTAGATATTATGCTTATAAACGTGGAATAGATTAACATTTAAAAGAGCACTGAACGGTGAGAATCGATTTAAATTCTCTAATATTTTTTATGGACTTATAACTCGTGAATTTTTTTTTAAAAAAAAATCGGTCGATGAATCAAAAGGGATGTCCAAACACATCCATAATTTTTCCGTTTCTGTTATTTCCCACTATTACAGTTATTTCTGTTATTCCAGTAATTAATTTCATTACTTGTATCCTATTTTTAAATAGTCCAAGTTAGATATTTTGTTTTCCGATCATTTCCTTGCACATCGCTCGGATAAAACACCAGTCTCAAGCTAAATATAGACAGCAATGCTTGGTGGCAAAGAAGCACCGAGGCCTATATAAACTCTCTCATTATTAGAAGTTTTGGTAATTAATTTTAAATCAGTATAATAAAGTAATAATGGCAGCGGCAAAGAGCGCTGTGATTTCCTTGACAATCATGGCTCTCTTTGGGGCCTCCGTGGCAGCTACTACTTATACCGTTGGTGACGATGCCGGCTGGACGACACAAGGCAAAGTTGATTACTATTCATGGGTAGATGGAAAAGAATTCAAAGTTGGTGATACCCTCGGTGAGTTTGTGATTTGGTCCGCTACTCTTTTTTTTTGTTGGGGGGGGGGGGGGGCGCTAAACTCCGATAGAACGAAAAATTTTATTTGCAAAATGAAAAATCTAAGCGCAACTATTTAGCAGGGACGTAACAATCCATACCTTCAAAATATATATGGGACTAAAGCATAAGAAGAAAATTAACAAAATTCACATCTTGGAAAATCCTTTGCATTGCTATAGAGGAGAGATTTTATCTCAAACAGAGGACAATTCCACTGGGTACAGGCTCTACAGCAAAGACCTACGATAGCTAGCATATCTCCTGACCCATTCTTTCATCTCTTCTTCTTAATAGGTGAAAAATATAGAATAATTGAGCAGATTTCAACCGAAACAGATATACTGCATGAATCTTTTGGGTAATTATTACAAATACGTAGACTGACAGAGTAATATATGCTCAAACCCTAAGTACTAAAGGTGCACGTACGTACACAATCTGTTATTTATAAGTCTACTGATTGAGTAATTTCTTATATATTGAATTGTGGAGAACCGAGAAGATTATACAGCTGCACACTTAATTACAAAATCATGCATCTCCTAATTGCACGGCTTAATTAATGCAGTTTTCAAGTATAACAACGCCATGCACGACGTGCATGAAGTGACTGAGGCAGACTACGTTGCATGCAATGCAAAAGCTTCGATAAAACATCACATCTCAGGGTCTGACGCCATCACTCTCAATGCGCCCGGTATCTATTACTTCATTTGCGGAATACCCGGTCATTGCCAAGCCGGCCAGAGACTTAGGATTGAAGTTGAGTCCGATGGAAGCCCCGGCGCTAGTCCATCGGCAGCTCCTGGCCAAAGTCCTACTACTTCTTCCACCTCCAGTGGAGGTTCAGCATCTACTGTGCCACCCGGAGGCGGCTCAGGTTCTACGCCGCCGTCCTCGAGCAGTGCTCTTCTACCATATTCTCTCCATACTTTCTTGGCTGCTCCAGGAATGCTTGCAGTTCTTCTAGCTGGATTTGCTTAATTTCTAGCTAGAGAGGTTAATTTTAATTATGTAATTAATTGGCTTAATATAATTCACTAATTAGTTTAGTAGCTATAATGCTGCTGATTAACGCAGTGTTATATGCTACCTGTTATACATATAACTAATTTGTTGTTGATGTAGGTAGAGTTTCTTAAGATTTATAAATAAATTGTATATAAGAATAAATATGCACGAGGACCAAATTAAAATAACTCTATGAAAATTTGAGAGACTATAAACTGCGTGGAGATGAAAATTGGTTATAAAATTTTAATAAACTATAGAAAAAGACTAAATTATCCTTTATTGTAAGTTGGTTGTAATTACTTGGACAGTTTACTTTTCATTTGTTTTGTCAAAATCAGTTGTTGTCAAATAAACATTATTGATTTTTTGTCAATTTTTTTGGTAAAATTTTAACGTACAAATAAAAATTATTGTATTCTTTGCATAAAAAAAATGCTGCTTTGACGAAAGAACATGGACATAAAATTTGTAAAAAGATTAATGTCTTGATAAAAAGTAAATTGTTTATAACTATTTGTCATGAGATATGTATATTCATCTGTTGATAAAAGTAATATATTACCAACAAAGTGTTGGCTCCATTGGTAATGGAGTCCCCTTAAGTGGCTTGATTGGATTTACTCCCTAGTTTAAGTAGCAGGAAAATCGTCTTTTTGAGGAGAACATGTGCCTCCCAATTTGAGCGAGAACTTTTAGTCTGAGTTGTGGGACGAGCTTAAAAGTATCTCCCACAGTTAAGGCTCTCCTCAAGATATTTGTGGTTAAGACAAAAAATAAAATAAAATAAAAATAATGTATTTGACATTAATAATTTTAAAAAATGAATTGTCAAAGTAGCTACATAATTTATGAAGTATATGTGGGTCATACTATTCAATTCACGAGGTATGTTATATGCAATATTTTAAAATTCAAAGAATGTGTTGGTATTTGATCAAAGATAATTGTAAGATGTGAAGCAAATTGAAATTGCATGCACGCTCAAAGCTGGTTAATTGACTATTATAAATAGCGACAAATTCTTTGTAATCTATTGACGAATTCGCAGAGCTAATTTCAAATTTGTCTCTTATTGTTTATTGTAGGGTGGAAAATGTCAATTCCCCCGAAGTCATCTAGCTATTCTCTCACTCAAAACCTTGAAGTGTGATCCCCAACACGGCACATTCTTAATGGCTGGTCAACAGTGTTCCTCAATTTGACACATGTAGGACAAATGTCACGGTGGCAATACAAATTGCCATGTCTGACGCTGTAAGCCTCTAAAGATAAGTTCGCTGAAGGGAAACAATTAATGAAGTTGGGGAAGAGACACATGTTACCGCCAGGACTCCATGAAGAAACCATCTTGAATAATGCTACTTGTTCAATAATAGCACGAAATTTAGTTAATAATTAAAAATTGGTTGATTGAATCAAGTTTTGACTCTAATGGTTTGTTTATGTTAAGTTGTCTTATAAAATAGGGGAAATTGTTATTTATCTTTTTATTATTTTTATAATAGTCCATAACCTCTCACTATAATTTATCATTTTTATCATTATTTTTTAATTTTTTAAATATATTTATACAAAACGATTACTTATATTTATATTTTATTCATATTTATTAATAATTAAATAAATTATATAAACAAAAATCATAATAAAATGTTTAAATACTAAAAATAAGAAATAAAAGTTTTAATGTGAAAAAAAATTAATAAATAAAATATTTTTCTCATAATTTTTTATTTTTAAACATCTTTCCTTCTAATAAATATATATTTTATATTTTAAAGATAAAAAATCAAGCAAACAATTAATTTATCTCTCTTTTTTTTCTTTTCTTTTTTTATATCAGAGAAGTCATTAACTATTATAGAAATAATATTATAAATGGCATATGTTAATTTTAGTAGAAAGAAAAACTAATATCATCCCTATAAATAATTTAGACTGTAGTCCTATTTTGAGATTTTTAAAGATTACAATCACCAACGGCCTTGAGGAAAACAAGTTAGCAGGGTCTTCTCCAACGACTAGTTCCTTTTGCACATATTTAAAAATTTTCCTTATTAGTCAGTATTTGCACATATTTAATTTTAAACCGCTTGTAGTCAATCAATATATGAAGAACATGGCTTATTTTCAATCCAAGAGAATCTTACATTCTTCAATAAGAAACAATTATTGACTAAAATGGAAAGTTAATTACTATTAATTAATCATGTTAATCATTTGGTTGTATTCCAACTTTTATAATCCTACATATAGCATTAATTATTCAACTCAAAAACATAATTATAAACAAGATATTGTATATGTGTATAGAAGCAAAACCAGACCTCGAGCATAAGAGATATTGTCCTAAAGATAGAGTACTTCTTAATTAATATGTAGGTATTATTGGTTCTTTATGATTCTTAGAGCCAAAATTCATCGGCCTACCTCCCCGGTGAGAAAAAATTAGCGGAAGAACAAAACAGAATGTTAATGATTGCCAAAGTAAATGTATTTCTTTCTGTCTTTTCGCCAGGCATCTCTAACATTTCTATAAAAGATTCAGGCTTAGGTATTAATAAAGAGCAATCAATGCGTTTGCAACTATTGCTCCGCTAATTTTATATTAATAGAATGAATAATAGTGCATTTTAAAACTTTGCAACTGGCCACTATATCATAAAATAATTTAAGTTAGTATAATTTATAAAATAATACCAAATTATAAGTTTTAAATAAATTTATGCAAGGTGAACACAAGATTCAACCAATTGTTAACATGAAAAATCTGAAAAATGTGATACAGCCACAAGCTCTTGTACAAATTTATTTTGTACAAACTGACGTGGCATTAATTCATTGGTTGAATGAAAATATAAATTAATAAAAACAAATCATGTGGGCCAAGTGATATTTAATTCAACTAATCTTATCATGTCACATCAGTTTGTACAAAATAAGTTTGTATAAGAGTTTGTGGCTGTATCATTACTTTTTTTTAAAGGTAAACATTAAATTACATTAATTATAATTTAAGGACTCCTTTCTAAAAACTTATTATCTAGTACTTTAAAAAGTACATGAACTACTTTTTTCATCTTTTAAATGTTTTGTCTATTTTTATTCAACACTGTTGAGAATTTGATCCAAGTAAACAGACCAAATTCACTGGAAGACCCGATTCAAATTCAAGGAACAAGATTCTCACGCACACAATGTTGGGGAAAAATCAGGTTTTTAAATTTTTATAAAACCTATTAGGGACCGCTCTCATATAATATATAAGAACACGTAATTTAGAAATCGTACCTTGAAAATCTGAGTTGGCTTTTTCCGCTGAAGTGATTTAGCCTCCTAGATCATGATCTGCAACCATCTCTCTTGTTAGATCACGATCCGTCACCACCACGCATGTTAGATCATGAACTGCCACCAATGATCTTTCAGGTTATGACTCAGGTTCGATCTGCACTTGACGTGTGGGCGCCTTTATCACTACCAAAACAACTAGCACGAGAAAATTTTTCTCTCAACAATAGAGAGAAAAATCTTATTCTCAGATTTGTGTAAAGTGGCTCCTCTTTTTTCTGTTGAGAAAATAAGTCTTTTATATCTCCCTTTAGTGAAACCCTAGGCTCCTCACAATCCAAAATAAAACTCACGTTCTTTACTTTTTCAATAGGGGACCTACCTTGTAAAATAATATAAGGCCCCTTACACATGAGCTAATTAAATAGAGCCTCCCACTAAATAATATAATTAGACTTTTGACCCAAATAGCTAGCTATCTTGCTTATTAGTCCAGTAGTGGTGCAGTCAATTAAATGAGCTAACCCGGAGATCATTTGGGAACATACAATAGTGGCTACAATAATTAGGCATGTAATTAAACTAGCCCAATTATTTAATTCCAAACCTACTCCACTAAAAGATTGGAACTGACTTCAATAATTGTATGCTCGAATAATAATTCGTCCCAAGCCATATTGATTTCTTTATTGCACAATCCTTTGTACCACATCGTTAATTAAATTTATATCTCAACTGTCCAATCAATTTAATAACATCTTATTCCTTGATCCTTACTTGTTTTCTCTAATGATCATTTTCAACATACTAAATATATTGACACACTCTGGCCAGAGATTTCTATGATCAAGTACCGAAAACCTATCAAGAGATGTGTTGTACAAATTCTATATTGTTAATCTATAACTCCAATACTCATAATTGCTCCCACCAAGATATCGAGTAATCTTGACCACAAAGATGTGTCGTGCCCATTGGTAATTCAAATGGAATAACAATCACAATCATGAAATCATAATTAACTCAAGATTAAGATTACAGTAAAATCAACGCCTATGAGGTTTAATAAGTTTGATAGTTATTACAAAGTTAATTAAATCTCATATGTGATCCAGTTCAATGTAGTCGTACTATGTCAATAAATTCATACATGATTAAGACAAATCATTCAATGAATTTATTACAGTTTATACCTAAATAAAGTGTCCAACTTTGTTTATCAACTGTGAACTAAATTTATTTAATCATAAGATAACTTATATTTATGTCTTCTGTGAATCCACATGGTGATCACATAAATACATATAATATGATTATATGGACTTTAACACAAATATAAATGCAATTAAGATATTTGAATAAAATACCTCATTAATTTCATTAATCAAAAAAATTATTTATTACAATTAAATAAACACATATACTTTTAAAGAGCATAATTTCCCAACACAACTCACCCACATCAAGAATTAATCCCAAACAGAAACAAAGAACACAGAACTTATAAGTGGTTCGGCACCAAAGATTGATGCCTGCATCCACTGAGAAACCAGTACTGAGCTTTCACTATTGTTGAGATCAAAGCATACAAGAGATTAGAAGCAATTACAGAGAACACAAACGGCTAACACTTTCTCTCTCCTCACTCCCTTTTGTCTTCCATCCAGATCGTTATGATGATTCCAGAAAACCAGCTCTTTCTGTTCACTGGGTTTGTTACCCTTCTTGGATTCTCGCCAAAACCAACGACTGTAACAACTTCATACACGTGCAAATAACGTGCCTCTTTAAGTGACCTCAAAGCGCTTGTGTTTTCTGCCGTTTTGAGCTAAGCTCTTTAGACCACGTGCTCTGCATGTGTATTACTTATGCCTCTATGAAAAATACGGTTCTGTCGTTCTCAAGCTAAACACTCGACAGACGACATGTCACCCACTCATACATTTTGCATCCTGCATGTCGGTCGTGGTATTTGAGTTCATACTCCAACAAACACTAAAATAACTCACATATTGCCTTCGACCGTTAAAAATTAAGAATGTTAAATACAAGCCGAGCAGCCCTTTGTTGGTTGTTTAATCCTTCTGCGAGCGACCTGCTGGAATTACAATGCTCCAGAAATTGGAATCGGGTTGCTTTTATAATGTAAGTAATTTTTTGCATATTCCTAAGTGTAAGTAGAATCAAAATCCTCTCTTGAACTTAATTTTTTTGAATTTTTTAAAATCTTATATCTTTTAATAATAATATATAAATAAAATTATAACTAACTTTTTATATTTTATTTATTAACTACTAATTGCTAAAAAAATTCTACCTACTAAAACTTCTTAATCCGTGTGAATAAGTATGATGCAACTGCACCCGCTTTACCATGCCACAGATTTTGGCAAATTAATTAGTTGTCGTTTTACGATGGTGTGTAATCACTACAGAACACTTTTTCTTGCATCACTGCCTTCCGATAGTATCTCCACCATATTAAGCCTCTATGACCACAAGTATACACCCGCCGCAAAAAGAAATTATCCTTGTAGTGACTTGGCGGTGGTGTTCCACTGTTCAGTTCGTTTTGTCATTTTCATACGAGTTTGCTGTTTTTCATATATGTATGCTTTGCATAGAATCCTCTCCTTTTACTTATTTTAAAAGAAAAATTATTAAAATCTTGTGATTTTAAGTTGTTTAGATGGCCTCTAAAGGTTCCTAACATTGACTGATTTTCAAATAATTTTATGAAATTAATTACAAAGTTCAAATCATGAAGGAAAATGTTAAAGAGCGAGAGAAACGAGAGAATGACGAGAGAAACTGCATTCTCTCATGTTGTTTCGCTTCTCGTTCCTCTCGCTACATAAAACATTAAAATAATAAAAGAATGAATAAAAAATGAATAAAGAAAGATTGTTTTATCGCTTCGTGCAGAAGGAAATCTTATCACTCCAGCCCTCGCTTTCCTCTCTCCCACACAGCTTTCGGCGTGCCTCACCAGCTTCTCCCTCACTCTTCCGGCTTGCCTCACCAGTTTCTGTCTCCATCATGCTTCCAGAAGCTCCCTCACGCTTCCGGCTTGCCTCACCAACTTCTCTCTCCCTCACGCTTCCAGAAGCTCCCTCACGGCTTCCGACGTGCCTCACCAACTTCTCTCTCCCTTACGCTTCTAGAAGCTCCCTCACAGCTTCTGACATGCCTCACTAGCTTTTCTCTCCCTCACGCTTCTAGAAGCTCCCTCACGACTTCCGGCTTGCCTCACCAGCTTCTCTCTCCCTCACGCTTCCAGATCCCTCACAGTCGTTTCCCTAGCACTAGTAATCTTGATTACCTTTGCCGAGAGACAAAAAGGGAAGGCTCTGCACTAGTAATTTTTTTTTTTGGGCTAAAGTTCTTTAACGAAGAGGCTGTTGGCTAGCTGTTCCTCCTCCTCCGATGTATCTTATTTGTCTTTTATTTTTTTGTTGCTTTTGGGGAACAATGTCTTTGCTCTCACTGTTTGTCGCTCTTGTTTCATTTATTTTTTTGACACTTTTATTTTCTCGGTTTTGTTCTGTTTGGTTTAATATTTTTTGATTATTCTGCGATTAATAAGTTGTTTGATATTTTCTAGTTTGGATCTAATTTAAGAACTTTTGTCAGTTGGAGTTTTATTATTTAGATCTGAATGACTTGAAAATGCAAATGTGTTAGCCTTATGGGCAAGAATCAATTTTGATCAATGCTAAGGAAATTGCAACAGTTTTGAGGTTTATGTCAATTGTATGTATTTGCAAGGGCTGATTTTCTCATTTTTGTTCATTAGATAATTAACTGGCACTATCATTGTTGATGGAAGTGGTTGAAATTGAAACTATATATATATATAATTTTTTCAGAAGGAAGTCATCTTTGCGGGCATGATGGTTTATTGAACATTTGTTTGAAATTTTTGGTTCCTATCAATTGGGATATAATGGTTTGTTTGTTTTTGTCATATGAAGTGGAAAAATGTAATTATTTGGTAAAAGAATATGTGGAATCATATATCTTTGGATATGACGGCAATTTATAGTGGATTAATTGCATTCGTGGTGTAATTTTTGCTCTGTCTTTAACAATCAATTAATTGCATGGTTGCTGTAATTTTTGTTTTGCTCTGTTTTTAACTTACATGATTGTATGCCTGTTATTTTTTATATTTTGGCAGTTTAAGTAGTTTATGAATGACGATGTCATCTAGTACAAATGAAACTCGAAATTTATTGCAAATATGTAACGAATGCAGTGAACAAATGGAGTTGTTCATGTCACATACTACAAAGAATCCAAATCGCAAATTTTGGAAATGTAGAAGATGTAAGAAATTTGAATGGGCAAAAAACCGTAAATGCAGTGAAGAGAAAATTAATTTGTTATTGGAGGAAGTTAAAAAGTTGGCATTGGAGATTGAATACTTGTCTGTTAAGTTTCAATTATATAAAGCGCAGAGGGGATTGTTTAATGATGATATTCGAAGAAGGCAAACACCATATTATGATTTTATTAAAATACTTGTAATTATTTTACTATGTTTTATATTCAAGAATTTTTTTAAGTTCTTTTAATTTGTACTATGAACTGAATTTACTATTGTAATTATAATTCATCTCTAAAAAAATGCAACAATTGCTAACAGACCCAATAATAAAACATATATATTGGAAAATGAAAAAAAATGCAAATGCCAACAAACAAAAACAACACATAACCGAACATTTGAAGTGATTTTTTAATTTGCCACTTTTTCTAACTTAAATCCCAATTCAGGCAGTCCATCATTCCATGCAAATGCCAACACAATAACACAAGAAACCGTCAACCAAATAGAAACTGAAAAATACAGCAAAAACCCACCAAGAAAAACAAAGAAAAAAGGAAATCATTAATTACACTTTCGTTGTTGGCTAGTGAAGCAAAGAAAATTGAAAGGAAACTTTTTGGGTCATCATTATTTACGGACAAGCTAAAATACTTGGGTCACCTATAAGGAATTATCTGTAGTGAAAAGAAATTTATTCTGTAGTGAAAATACTTGTAAACATTAACACAAATGCAAGTGAAAATAATCGAAACAAGTTAAAGTCAAATATAAATTTGTTGTCTCAAGGCAAATATAACTGAAATGATAATGAAAATAATCGAAACAAATATAAGTCAAACATCAATTGCGGTGATTATTGTCTTCATTACATTGTTGATGTAACAATTGTTGAAAATTCCCACTTGCAGATTCTTCATACGTCATCGAAGGAGAAGAATAATGCGACTGCAAAGCACACGGTGGGACTGGTTGTTATAATACTCAAGAAATTAAAATATCATTATACATTGTAAAAATTTGACAACATAAAATATAAGTATGCATTAAGAAATTTATAAATATAAGTATACTTACTGTCTTCCAGCTATAAGGAATTGGGTGGTAAATATTATTTCCACCATCTTGAAATGGGTATACAGGTACCTAAAAAAAATTGTTAAATTCATATTAAAATTGTAAAATTAAAATTTACTAGTGAATTTGTTTCTTCCATTATAATAGCTTAAACTCTCATGCTGATTGAGATTTGTATTTACATTGCTTCCTTCGTGAAACGTCTACATATACTCAACAACATACTTAGTTACATATATTAAAAATAGTTGAACTAACATTAATAATAAAAACTCAAAAAAATATACCATTGCCATGTTGCTCTGCTGTATGTTGCTCTGCTGTGTAGAGACTTCATTAGCCATTACAAAAGATGTTGAAGCATTTTCTTGCACATCCTGTAAAATTATGATATACAATATAATTAAGAAAAAATTAAGATAAAAGATAAAATTAAATTATAAAACATATTTATGCATTCAAACAAACCTTATTTTTTTTTCGGTTGTATTGTTCTTTTCGACAGGTCTTTTTCGGAGTGAAGATTGTTTCCTCAAACAAGGAGGACGCCCTTTACGACGTGCCACTACTAGATCATTTATTACATGTTTGATGTTGTTGCTGCTACAACTTACTTCACTAATAATAGTTGTTTCCGCACTTGCACACCGAATTTGCTTGGGCAAATCCATCATTATTTTATTAATCCAATCCAACACAAATTTATAACTACTCTAATCATCAGCAGCTATGTTTGCAATCTCAGTGAAATCAATACACATTTTGTCACATCTCTCTTACTGAATGGATAAATTCTGCATACCATAACTAACTTTCACCTTACTATAACATCTCTTCACATCTTTCCTCCACCTTGATAAAATGTACATCTTTGGAAGTATTTCAATACCATGTCGTATTAGCACTGAAAGGGCATGTCTGCAAAGAATTCTCCTAAACTGAAACTTTGAGCAGATACAGCTAACTTCACATTCAATTTCATCAAACACAACCTGAAAGTTTTTTTTCTTTCCTTGTCCAAGTGATTCACTGATTTCATATATTAGCCCAATAGAATCCATTGAATCACAATACATCAGTGCAGTTAATTCTTGCTGAAATTCTTTGAACTTAGCAATTGTGTACATCTTCTCAACTTGTTTCTCCATCTCATATCTTGTTATACACGGAGTATTTTTACTAAAACACTTGGCATCTGCTTGCCATTCCAATTCAGCTTTCCTTCGCAATGCATTTTCATATTGCTTCACAAAATGCTTTAAATTTGTTTTTGAGCTAACAAACCCATCAAAAAATGCATTCATACTTTCACTTTGCAGCGTTATGGACATTCCCGGCCAAAAATTGTCTTTTAAATAGCATGGAACCCAACGATAACTCTCATCATATAAACCATTTAACCAAGCATTATCTCATAAATCATATGTTGCAATCATGTCATTCCAATCTTCCTCAAATGCAGCAGGGCTCAACGAATCATAAACAACAGAAAGTAACGAAGAAATAATACCTTCACATTCTTTAAAAACCCCTAACTTTTCAGGCACCTTCTTCATTATATGCCACAAACACCATCGATGGATAGTCGTAGAAAAAACATGCTCAATTGCCTTTTGTATTGCTTTATCTTGATCAGTAATAATACCAATGTGAGGAGAATCGGACATGCATGATAGTCATACCTCAAATAGCCACGTAAATGTCTTTCGTATCTTCATGAGAAATCTAACCGCATCTTAACAAAATAGACTGCCCACGATTATTAACTCCAACAAAAAGGGCAAACAACATATCATACTTGTTCGTAAGATACGTGGTGTCAAATGTTACAACGTCTCCAAAATATTTATAAGCTGCCTTACTCCTCCGATCTACCCAAAATACATTCTTCAATTGATTCTGCTAATCCAAATCAATGCTAAAAAAAATTCATCGAATTCAGCTTGTTTTGTCTCGAAGTACTTTAAAATTGTTATAGCATCTCATTCTCCAAGCTCTAATCTTCTTACTTTATCAACACAGTGTCTACAATCGTTTTTCTAAAAATGACACATTTTCATGCCCACCAGCTTCTACAACAATATAATTAAAATTTTGGGCAATATTAATTCTCGCAGAATCATTCATTTCAATTCGCTTTTTTACACTTGCACTAATTTAACGGTTACAAGGGAAATATCTTGTTTTGTTCAGACTCAATTCATGATTATGCTGAAGGTTTAAAGTTTAAAGAATCCATTTTCCCTTTTCATTTAAATAACCTCCTATTTTAGCTTCACAACCAATTTTCACAACAAGCTCAACTTTAGCATATTACTAGATCTACTATTTGTTTTACCGTTACGGCCACATATAAATGTCGCATATTTTACAGTCCTCTCGCTCCCTTTCTTACTTGTTAGCTTCTTCACGGGAAACTCTTCTTGTCTACCGTACGCTTTGTAAAACTCAAACATTTCCTCATAACCATCGAATACTATGCCAAGAGTTGGCTCAAATTTTTCCAGTGGCACAACTTCAATTACACGCTCATTTTCAAAATTTTCCATTCCTACAAAATAATTAACATTTATATTCAGTTTCATAAAAATTAAATTTCTAAAATTTCTAAAACAAATATTATTGAAATAAAATAAAATTTATAACATAACCCACAACAAAATTCACAACATAAACACCAAATAAAATAAAATTCAAACATAATCAGCAACAAAATTTACATTGCTTAAATTCCAGAAGTTTACATTCCGATGAGACCCACCAAAATTTCTAAAACAAATAGTATTAAAATAAATTCTGCATACCATAACATAACCCGCAACAAAATTCACAACATAAACACCAAAGTTGAAATAAAACAAAATTCATAACATAACCTACAACAAAATTTACATTGCTTAAATTCCAGAAGCTTAAATTCCAACGAGACCCACCAACAACACCAAAAAAAA
Organism: Citrus glauca; assembly: GCA_029633175.1. Taxonomy (NCBI): domain Eukaryota; kingdom Viridiplantae; phylum Streptophyta; class Magnoliopsida; order Sapindales; family Rutaceae; genus Citrus; species Citrus glauca. Next base: position 32,872,565 of record JAQOOD010000008.1, read on the forward strand.
AGCTTAAATTCTACAATACGTGCCAGATCTTTTATATAACAGAAAATTAAAACAAAAAAACAAGCTGAAAAAAGCCACCACTCACTTAATGTTTGCCAAGAGAGCAGAGAGTGGTGGAGAGGGAGGAAGCCGTGACCGGTTGCTGGCTGGAGAGGGAGGAGGCCGTGAACAGTTGATCGGGCTGAGAGGGAGGTTGTGATTTGCGTGAGAGATGAAAGTGAAGAGTAAAGCCTGCTTGAAAGAGAGAGGAAAGTGAAAGTTGAGGAAGAGGAAAGTGAAAGCTGGGGAAAATGAAAGAGAGAGGAAAGTGAAAGCTGGATTTCACGCCATTTTTTATTCATTTTTTATTTTTTTTAATGTTTAATGAGTGAGAAGAACGAGAGGAGAACCAGCAGGAGAGAATGTCATTTTTTTTTCTTTCTCTCGTCCCTCTCGATACCTAGCAGCACTCAATCATAAAAGAAGTTAAAAAGATTGATTTGACAAATCCCTCTACCTTTAATAAAAAAAATGTTTGGACAAAAGCATTCATTAGGTGAATTATTCTCCTGTTAATTTTGGATAGCTACTAGAATAGAGTCCGGTACCTTGCTTCAAATAACTTAATGCTTTTATTCTACTTCTGCTAATTTTTTTCTTCTTAACCACGAGATACTTCTGCTATTATAATTATATAAAAAACTTGGCCTATTGATCACAACAAAATTCATTGCTTTATTTTCTTTTTTAACCTTGTCTAATTAACATGAAATCATGAATTATGTTGGCCATATTTAAAAAAGAAAAAAGAACAAAGTAATGCTAGGTTGAAGCAATATTTCAAGAGAATTTTATCCCAAGTGATGATCACGTCGTTTTCATTTACTACATGGTTATCAACTTTCAAACTACGACCAACGTATAATTTCGGATGAAATTTCTTAAAATATATTAGTCGTCAAGTGCAATATATATATATATATATATTGCACTTGACGTAGGTGTTATATAAGTGTTAAGAGTCTGTGTGTGTGAAATACAGAGCCATGTTGAAGTAGGTGTTATATAAGTGTTAAGAGTCTGTGTGTGTGAAAGTTTTCAAATATTAACTTCTGTGTGTGTGGTTAATTTTTACTGGTCATAAGTCCCGTCATAGGAGTCTGTGCATCCATTTAGGGCAATAAATCCATACCTGTAGCCATTCATATAGGTTTCACGATTTGAAATTTTTGTGCTTCATGGATACTATCACTTGTAGAACATTTTCTTTTTCTAGCTCTTCTTCCGGGAAGACTAGTGATTCAAAAAATATTGTGAGTTCTGAAGAATTTGTTATCTCTGATTTTGATAAAGCAATTGATAATTGGGAATTACCTAAAGTCTCTAGAGAAATGATTTATAAAACAAAAAAGCTTGACTTTTTAAAGAGTGATTATATTATAAAGACCGAAGAAAGAGATATCACACTTACAAAGCCTTTTGAAACAATTCATCTGTTTTCAGAAAAAACTTTAAAAACCTTAAAAGAGAAAAAATTTAATTATGTTCATATTGGTCTCATCCAAGTCGGAATAAAGCCTTTAACAAAGGAAGGTTTGGATACTTCCATCCTTGTTGTCCTCCGTAATGGCAGGTTCATGTCCTTTGATGATTCTTTACTCAGTAGTGTAGAATCTAGTCTTTGCAAAGGACCAATCCACTTCAACTGTTACCCAAACATAACAGTTTCCCTTAAAGACAAAAATATCCTCAAAAGCATGATTTTGCAAATCAAAACCCACAATTACCATATGATTGAGGGTTCAATTCCAGTTGCATTGATTTACAAAATTTCCTATAAAGCAATGAATTCCGCGTTTAACACGCAACATAAATTCCAGTCAAAAAGAGATGAAACTCTTCTCTTGCAGACTGATTTGTCTAAAGCAAATACGGTTGTCCCAAAGCCTATTCAATGGAAAGACATTCATCTTCCAGACGAATGGATTTTAGATGGAGCCACTGAACCGGTGATTCCAAAACATCTTGAGCCCAATACAGAGTTGCAAAATGTGACTCAGTTTTCTGATGGTAAAGTCAAACTATCCTTTAAGAGATCTAATTTTTCTGGATATTCTGATAAAGATTCTTGTTCTAGTATGCATTCTTTTGAAAAACAATTTTCAAAAATCCCAACAGAAATAAATATTCCTAAAGAACAACCCCATTTTCCCAATTCGGATATTCCTAGTTCTTCTATCCATTCTGTCAATTATGGTACTAGTATCCCTCATCCCATCTACACTAGTAGTCAGAGAATTCAAAGACAGGAAGACAAAGAACATTCTCCTCTAACTTCTCCTACCTTTTCTGCTGTTACAGAAAACGTCATTAATGTTCTTGAAAAAGTTTTTGAAATTGACAAAACTCTTCTTCTTTTTTCTTTATTTTTATTCAGATAAAAATAAAGAAAAAAGACTTTGGTTTTTTAAATATTTTTTAAACCAAAGAAAAGAAATTCAAGAAATTTATTATGATTTTGCAAATTTGCATAAAGTCCATATTCTATTTTTCGATTGGTTTGAAATGTATGCTTCCAACAATAATATTTCTTATCCTTTCAAAGAGTCAAACCCAATTACTACTAGAAAGAAAATTCTTGAATGAAATCTTTCTGATAGTAGTAACACTATCGAGTCTGAACATCCTCCTCTCAGGAGTATAACCATAGCACATGGTGAACCTCCTATTCCAATCAAAGCCTCTCCTTTCAAAGTTCATAAATCCGATGACTCTAATAAAAATTTAGATAATATCATCCAACAGAATAATTTTTGTAATACTAATCTAAGTACCATAGGAAAGCAGTTGACCCGTATAGAAAGTCAAATTCAACAGTCCTCCACAACTGTTACTTCTGTTTCAAAGCCAATTCCCTCCAAAACCGAGTCCTTGAAAAAGCTTAAAGAACCTATTTTCAGACCGTTCCAGGTCTCGAAACATAGCCAAGAGCTTGTTCAAGAGTCAAAGTTAGAATTTGCTAAAGCCATTAGGGAACAACTAGATAGAATCGAAGCTTCATCTTCTGCTTCTACTTCTGAAAACCAAATAGCTCCTGATACACCATAATCTAAAACACCTAGTAGTATTCAGTCTCATACTGTAGGTGTCCTTGACCAAGACTATGACCAGTCTTCTATAGCCACTTCTGATATAGAAGCATTTCAAGACCCAACTCCAAAGGTTAATAGAGTCCATTGGGAATTAGCACTTCCTGCTACTTCTCATTCTCCTCCTGACCTAGCTATTGATAATAGGCCTAGTGCACTAAATCAATCCCGATTTAATGCATCTTCTGTCTATGAATGAAATATAGATGGAATGTCTGAGTACAATATACTTGGTCTATTACAACAAATGACTATGGCTGCCAATGCTTATAAAACCCAATCAGGAACCTCTGATAAAGCCATAACAGAAATCCTTATAGCCGGTTTCACAGGCCAACTTAAAGGCTGGTGGGATCATCTCCTCACCAAACAACAGCAATCTGACATCTTGAATGCTATTCAAACCGATGAGGATCAAATCCCCATTATGGATGAAAATAATAGCCCATTCAAGATGCGGTCGCAACTCTTATCCTAACCATTACCCTTCATTTCATAGGTGATCCTTCACACCTAAGAGATAAAAATGCTGAGTTACTACACAATTTGAGATGTAGGAAACTTAGTGATTTCCAAGACTATAAAACCACCTTCTTTACTCGACTCTTTCTAAGAGATGATGCAAATCATACTACTTGGAAAGAAAAATTCCTTGCTGGCTTACCTACTCTCTTGGGAGAAAAGGTAAGAAACTCCATTAAAGCCCTTTATGATAATCGTATTCCTTATGACGAACTTACCTATGGCGAGTTAGTCAGTTTCGTCAACAAAGAAGGATTAAAGATCTGTCAAGACCTAAAGTTACAAAAACGTCTAAAAAGAGAACTTAAACAGTCTAAGCATGAGCTAAGCGATTTTTGTAAACAATTCAATTACGATCCATTTAAATCTCCCTCCAAAAATTGTAATGGTAAGTGCTCTCCGAGGCCTTACAAAAAACATTACAAGCCCAAAAGCCATAGGAAACCCATTACTAATTCTAGAGATAATTTTTATAAGAAACCTGCGAGGCCTTATAAAAAGCCCAAATTCTCTAAAAAGAAAGACTTCAAGCCCAAAACCCCTTTCAATTACAAAGAAGCCACATGTCACAAATGTGGTAAGAAAGGTCATACTGCAAATTACTGTAGGATGAGTAAAAAACTTCATGAGCTAAATCTCGATGAAGAAGTCCTTTCAAAAATTTCCTCTCTTCTTATTGAGTCTTCTAATTATGAGTCTTCCATGACTGGAGACAGTGAGCCTCTCCAGGTTGACGAGTTAATTGACTCCGATACCTCCTTTTCATCCAATAGTGATTCTGAGTCAGAGTCTTATTTAAAGAAAATTAATGTTTTGACTAGAGATCAAGAAACATTTCTTGAATTAGTCAAATACATTACTAACCCTACTCTTCAGAGAGAGTATTTGGATAAACTCCTGAAGACCCTTGATCAAAAACCCGAACCTTCTAAAGTTCCTATTGTCAAAAAGCATGCTTATGATCTTACTCAAATTCTTGAAAAGAAAAAACATTCAAAATCTCCTATTCCTTCTATTCAAGATCTTCAGAAAGAGATTAAAAATATTAAAGTTGAAATAAAGGACTTGAAAGAAAAAAAAAAACGATTCCGAAACCATTCAGATTCTTTTACAAAGACAACTTCAAGATCATTCTGATAATGAATCTCATTCTAGTAATGATAATGAAGAAAATCCGAATCTTGAAAATATTGAGTCTGTACCTGGTGATTTTCTCTTTGTTTTAAATCAAATCACAATGAGAAAATATTTGATCAGAGTTACTTTAATTTTTTCTAAAGATTTCATGATTGACACTATTGCCTTATTTGACACTGGTGCTGATTTAAATTGTATTCAAGAAGTTATTGTGCCAAAAGAATTTCATGAAAAGACAAAAGAAAAGCTTTCTGCCGCCAATAATTCAAAATTAAAAATTACCTCCAAAGCTGAAGCCCTTATTCATAACAATGGATTTGATTTTAAAACTTCTTTCCTTTTAACAAATGACATTCGTCATACCGTTATTTTAGGAACTCCCTTTATAAATTTAATTACCCCTTATACTGTCAATTATAATGGTATATCTTTTAAAGCTAGAAATAAAAAACTTGTTTTCCCTTTTGTTGAAAAGCCAAAAACAAGAAATTTAAACATCATTAAAGCATGTTCTGTTTATCAAAATCAAATCAATGCTTTATTGAAAACAAAACAAAAAGATTTGAGTCATTTAAAGAAAAATTTAAATTTGCAAAGAATTGAAGCCCAATTACAAGGTGATTTTATAAAAAGGAAGATTTCCGATTTTAAAGAGCTTATCGAAAAAGAGATCTGTGCTGATTTACCAACTGCCTTTTGGGATCGGAAACAACATTTGGTAGATTTGCCATATGAAAATTCCTTTGATGAAAGACAAATACCCACTAAAGCCCGTCCAATTCAAATGAATATGGAACTTGAACAACATTGTAGGAATGAAATTAAAGATTTGGAAGCCAAAGGTTTAATTGTTAAATCTAGATCACCTTGGTCTTGTGCTGTTTTTTATGTCAATAAAAATTCCGAAATTGAAAGAGGCACACCAAGACTTGTTATTAATTATAAACCTTTGAATAAAGCTTTAAAGTGGATACGTTACCCAATTCCAAATAAAAAAGATTTGCTTCAAAAACTACATTCTGCTTTCATATTTTCGAAATTTGATATGAAGTCTAGTTTTTGGCAAATTCAAATCCACCCTAAAGATCGGTATAAAACTACTTTTACTGTTCCATTTGGACAGTATGAGTGGACTGTTATGCCATTTGGTCTAAAGAATGCACCTTCAGAATTTCAGAGAATCATGAATGACATTTATAATCCTTATTCCGAATTTTGCATTGTTTACATTGATGATGTGTTGATTTTTTCACAATCAATAGACCAACATTTCAAACATCTAAAGACCTTTTATTTTGCAACCAGGAAAGCTTGTTTGGCTGTTTCTTCCTCAAAGATTTCTTTATTTAAAACTAAAGTCAGATTCCTCGGCCACTACATTTCAAAGGGCATTATCACTCCCATTAAAAGATCTTTATCTTTCACTGATAAATTCCCTGATAAAATTTTAGACAAAACTCAGTTACAAAGATTTTTGGGAAGTCTAAATTATGTTCTTGATTTCTGTTCTAACATCAATAGGATAGCAAAACCTTTGCACGATAGATTAAAGAAAAATCCGGTTGCATGGTCCGAACATCATACCCAAATTATAAAGCAGATAAAAAATATGGTAAAAGAAATTCCACGTTTATATTTGGCTAACCCAACATTACCTAAAATTGTTGAAACTGATGCTTCAGATTTAGGTTATGGTAGTATTCTCATGCAAGTTGAACATAGTAAAGAACAAATAGTATAGTATGCATCTGCACATTGGAATGATTGTCAGAAAAATTACTCTACTATTAAAAAAGAAATTTTGTCTATTGTTTTATGCATATCAAAATTTCAAAGTGATTTACTCAATCAAAAATTTCTACTTCGAATTGATTGTAAAGCTGCAAAACATGTTTTAGAAAAAGATGTTCAAAACATTGCATCAAAACAGATTTTTGCACGATGGCAAGCAATTTTAAGTGTTTTTTATTTTGATATTGAATTTATCAAAGGTGACAAAAATTCTGTTCCCGATTTTCTGACCCGAGAATTTCTTCAAAACAGATAATGCCGCCCAAAAAGACCAAAGACAAAGGGAAAAGGATCCTCAAAGATCCTGTGTCCCAGACACCCTCTAAAGCCTCTCACCCCTCTTCACCTAAAGAAAAATTGCTGTCTTCAGCAATGCCTATAAAGTCCTGGATTGATATGATTGAAGATGATGAAGCAAGAGTTAAAGCCCTGGCCTCTCAAGATCAGGTAAATCAATGGATGAAATCCATTTCTCAAAACCCTGAGCTTTTGCTCGCAATACAAAGCTTTTCTCAAAGTCAGATTTCGCCAAAAGAAAATTTTGAAAAAATTGAAAAACCTATTTCTAAAGAAATTCCAAAGCTTTCTTTATCTGGAAATTTATCCAAAGAAATTGTTTCTGAAAATACTTCTTCCCAGGTTGTGGTTTCACAATCAAAGCTTTCTCAAAAATCGAATTGGCATAATAAACCCCATTCTCAAAATGTTTTAACTATGGAGGATGGATTTTATAATTCTGATCCTTTTCAAGCAATTTCAAAGTTTTTCCCAAAGGGATGGTTTTTCAAACCATGGGATCTTACAAAGCCCCAATCATATTACCAAAGCATCCTTGAGGCCACTGGCTCAGTAAAATTTAAACACTTCTTTCATTCTGAGTCACATTCCGAGCCGGCCTACTCCACGGCCACCATCCAAAACATTATTAGCCCAAATCAGTGGGGTGAGCCTCTCCATGTCCAAAAGAAATTCCCCGCTAATTTCCTTTTCAAAATCCCACACTGTTTGTCCTATTCCTATTGGGACTACTAACAGGCGTGGTTCAACACATTTTTCCTTCAAAACCCAAAACATACCCACTCATGGCTATTTTTCTTCAATACAAAGATAACCATACAAATCCTCCCAAATTGGTTCCAACAATGGTGGACCTATTTTGGACCTAACACAGATATCCTAACCCCTAATGCTACAAACTGTTTTAACCTGTTTAAAGCCCATTATATTCCTTCTGAATCCGAAAAAAGATTCCCTCCTCTCCTCTGTTTTTGTTCTAAATTTTTCCTCCCTTGGGTTTGGATGTGGAACTTCCAATATCATATTCAAGACACCCAATTAATCCTCCAAAGGTGTTTCCGAATTAAATGGTGGACTAAGTTTGATGAGAAGTCAAAATTGACCGAGGCCATTGTCCACAATTGGCTTAAATTAAATGGTCACCTCAAGCCCAGTATTGAAGATAATAAAGCCCACAGCACCTTCCTTGCACAGCGATCTAAAGCCCAAGCCCTTCTCGCCAGTGCAAAATCTGAAGAAGAATACTTCGATATCATGAAGCAGCTCCTGACCACTCGATCAGAGTCCTCTATGGCAGCATCCTCTGATACCGAAGACGAAGATGAAGAACCCTTCATTTCCTTTGGGGATGAAAATGAAGACGATTGTTTTGGTATTTTCCCCCTGTAAAGCATTGTAAATAATCTGTATGCATTTTTAGTTATTTACTTAAAAAAAAAAACTCTCTGTTTGATCCTTGTATTTCTCTGTATTTCTTTTTGTATTAATTTTGTAAACGGGTGGTCCTTTGGACACAAGTGAGAGCGCACATGTCTCTTCACCCGTCTGTATTTCTTCTGTATTTCCTCTGTATTTCTTCTGTATTCCGTATAGAGCTACAGTGCAACTTTCCACGAGTTACTGTGCACTTAAAAACGCGCTACAGTGAACAATGGAACCCTATGTATAAAATCTAGAGGAAGACTTGAGACTCCTCAGATTTTTAAAACCCCTCTCTCTCTCTTCTTTCATTTCTCTCCTCCTTCTCTCTAGAAAGGAAATCGGGTGAAAGGCATCAAGGCTCTGGTTCTTGATTTTATTTGTCTTTCTAATTTTCCTTTCTCTTTTTTCTTTCCTTCATTCTCTTCTAAAAAGCCAAGATCCAAAACAACATGTAAGGATCTTTTGTAACTTTTTAAAGCATGTATTTAAAGCATTTAAATTTCTGTAATTTAATTTTCTGCAATTTACTTTTCTGCACTTTTAAATTTCTACAATTTACTTTTCCGCAATTTTACATTTTCGCAATTTAATTTAACGCCATTTACTTTTCTGCACTTTTCAATTTCTGCACTTTCTTTCTTCTTTAAAGCATGCCGCAGACTGATCTGTATCAGTTCTGCCATAAAAGTTGTACGTTCCTCTGAGGCAACGAGACCAGATCTCAATCCTCAGTTGTATTCTTTCTTTTCTCCCCCCTCAATCAGAGCACCAGTTCTGGGATCCACTCCTGGTATTGTGTATGTTTAGCGGCCAACCTTAATGCATGTGAATTTATGCACACCTTTGTTGCTATGCTTGCTTAATAAATCTAAAGAATAAAAAGGTAAAAGTTGAAAAGCCGACAAAATTTCCGGTAGTTCACTAAGATCTACACTTTATCATCAAACTGATAATAATTACTTCAATACATCAATACACACGTACACCTTGTCTCGTTGCCTTACTGGATATATATATATATATATGAAAAGGATCTAATATGTACGTGTGCTTTGATAGGATTTGATTATTACTGATTTTATGATAAAGGGTAGATCTGGTGAACTACCGAAATTTTGTCGGCTTTTCAGGTTTTAATCGTATTATTGGTACGTGACGTGATAAGGTACGTGGCGTTGTTCTACCTAGGGATGGGACCCTTAGCTCTTTTGAAGCTAAGTGATTTAATTCCCCTTTGGACCAGTAGCCCGCACCCAGTGGATGTCCAGCCGATATACCTCAACGTCTATATACCTCTTTTATTATTATTAAGCAAGCCTAGCAACAAGGGTTTGCAAAAATTAAACATACATTACGGTTGGCTTTCTAAGCATACACAGTACCAGATCTGGATCCCAGAAATGGTGCTCTGAGTGAGGAGAGAGAAGAGAAGAGATACAACTGAGGATTGAGATCCGGTCTCGTTGCCTCAGAGGAACGTACAATTTGTATGGCAGAACTGATACAGATCAGTCTGCAATCATGCTTTAAAATAAAGTGCGAAATTTAAATGCAGAAAAGTAAATTGCGTTAAAAGTAAAGTGCGGAAATATAAATGACATAAAAGTAAATTGCGGAAATGTAAAGGACATAAAAATAAAGTGCGGAAATTAAAATGCTTTAAATTAAATTACAGAAAGTAAACGCTTTAAATAAATGCTTTAAATTATTACAAAAGATCCTCACATGATGTTTCAGGATCTAGGTTCTTTGAAAAGAGAAAAGAAGAAGAGAGAGAGAGAGAGAGGGAGGAAAATTTTCCTTCGTTTTAGACTTCTTTCCGTTCTAGAGAGAAGGAAGAGAAATCTTAGAAGGAGAGAGAGAGAGTTGAAAGAAGAGAGGGAGAGGGTTCTGAAAATCTGAGGAGTCTCAAGTCTTCCTTCAGATTATATACATAAAAATTCACTGTTCACTGTAGCGCGTTTTTAAGTGCACAGTAACTCGTGGAAAGGTGTACAGTTCTTTCGTAGCTTTAAACAGGAGGCTGGGTAGATACAAAGTATAATACAAAGGAAATACTGATGGGTGAAGAGACATGTGCGCTCTCACTTGTGTCCAAAGGACCACCCGAATACAATATTTAATACAAAAGAAATACAGATTTTATCATCATTTTTTTTTTAAGTAAATAACCAGAAATAGATACAGATTATTTACAATGCTTTACAGGGGGAAAAATACCAAAACAGTCGTCTTCATTTTCATCCCCAAGAGAAATGAAGGGCTCTTCATCTGCATCTTCGGTGTCAGAGGATGCTGCAACAGAAGACTCTGATCGAGTAGTCAGTAGCTGCTTCATGATATCGAAGTATTCATCTTCAGACTTGGCACTGGCGAGAAGGGCTTGGGCTTTAGATCGCTGTGCCAGAAAAGTGCTATGGGCTTTAGTATCTTCAATATTGGGCTTTAGAAGGCCATTTTGTTTAAGCCAATTGTGAATTATGGCTTCGGTCAATTTTGACCTTTCATCGAACTTGGACCACCATTTAATTTTAAAATGTCTCTGAATAATTAATTGGGTATCAAGAGTACGATATTGAAAATTCCACATCCAAACCCAGGGGAGGAAGAATTTGGTACAAAAACAGAGGAAAGGAGGGAACCTCTTTTCGGACTCAGAAGGAACATAATTGGCTTTAAAGAGGTTGAAACAGTTTGTGGCATTAGGGGTTAGAATATCTGTGGTTGGTCCAAAATAGGTCCACCATTGCTGGAACCAGTTTGGAAGGCTTTGTATGGTTATTTTGGTATTGAAGAAGAATAACCAGGAGTGAGAATGCTTTGGGTTTTGAATGAAAAATGTGTTGAACCACGCCTGTTGGTAATCCCAATATGAATAGGATGAACAGTGTGGGATTTTAAAGAGAAAATTGGCGGGAAATTTCTTTTGAGCATGGAGTGGTTCACCCCACTGACTTGGGCTAATAATAGTTTGGATAGTGGCCGTGGAATAGGCCGGCTCAGAATGGGACTCAGTATGGTAGAAGTGTTTGAATTTCACTGAGCCAGTGGTTTCAAGGATGCTTTGGTAATATGAGTGAGGTTTTAAAAGATCCCATGGTTTGAAAAACCATCCTTTTGGGAAAAATTTTGAAATTGCTTTAAATGGATCAGAATCATAAAATCCATCCTCCATAGTTAAAATATTTTGAGAATGGGGTTTATCATGCCAATCCGATTTTTGGGAAAGCTTTGATTGTGAAACCACAACCTGGGAAGAAGTGCTTCCAGAAGAAATTATTTCTTTGGACAAATTTCCAGATAAAGAAAGTTTTGGAATTTCTGTTGAAAAAATAGGTTTGTCAATTTTTGAAAAATCTTCTTTTGGTGAAATTTGGCTTTGAGAAAAACTTTGTATTGCGAGCAAAAGCTCAGGAGATTGAGTAATGGATTTCATCCATTGATTTACCTGATCTTGAGAGGCCAAGGCTTTAACTCTTGCTTCATCATCTTCAATTATATCAATCCAGGACTTTATAGGCATTGCTGAAGACAGCAATTTTTCTTTGGGTGAAGAGGGGTGAGAGGCTTTAGAGGGTGTCTGGGACACAGGATCTTTGAGGATCCCTTTCCCTTTGTCTTTGGTCTTTTTGGGCGGCATTATCTGTTTTGAAGAAATTCTCGGGTCAGAAAATCGGGAACAGAATTTTTGTCACCTTTAATAAATTCAATATCAAAATCAAAAACACTTAAAATTGCTTGCCATCGTGCAAAAATCTGTTTTGATGCAATGTTTTGAACATCTTTTTCTAAAACATGTTTTGCAGCTTTGCAATCAATTCGAAGTAAAAATTTTTGGTTGAGTAAATCACTCTGAAACTTTGATATGCATAAAACAATAGATAAAATTTCTTTTTTAATAGTAGAGTAATTTTTCTGACAATCATTCCAATGTGCAGATGCATACTGTACTATTTGTTCTTTACCATGATCAACTTGCTTGAGAATACCACCGTAACCTAAATCTGATGCATCAGTTTCAACGACTTTAGGTAATGTCGGATTAGCCAAATATAAGCATGGAATTTCTTTTACTATACTCTTTATTTGCTTTATTATTTGGGTATGCTGATCTGACCATGCAACAGGGTTCTTTTTTAACCTATCATGCAATGGTTTTGCTATCCTATTAATGTTAGGGCAAAAATCAAGAACATAATTCAGACTACCTAAAAATCTTTGTAATTGGGTTTTGTCTAAAATTTTGTCAGGGAATTTATCAGTGAAAGATAAAGATCTTTCAATGGGAGTGATAGTTCCCTTAGAAATATAGTGACCGAGGAATCTAATTTTTGTTTGAAACAAAGAAATTTTTGAAGAGGAGATGGCTAATCCAGCCTTTCTGGTTGCCAGATAAAATGTCTTTAAATGCTTGAAATGTTGGTCTATTGATTGAGAAAAAACTAATACATCATCAATGTAAACAATGCAGAATTCAGAATATGGATTGTAAATGTCATTCATTATTCTTTGAAATTCTGAGGGTGCATTCTTTAAACCAAATGGCATAACAGTCCACTCATACTGTCCAAATGGAACAGTAAAAGCAGTTTTATACCGATCTTTAGGGTGAATTTGAATTTGCCAAAATCCAGACTTCATGTCAAATTTTGAAAATATGAAAGCAGAATGAAGTTTTTGAAGCAAATCCCTTTTATTAGGAATTGGATAACGAATCCATTTTAACGCTTTATTCAAAGGTTTATAATTAATAACAAGTCTTGGTGTGCCCCTTTCAATTTCAGAATTTTTGTTAACATAAAAAGCAGCACAAGACCAAGGTGATCTTGATTTTACAATTAAACCTTTATGTTCCAAATCTTTGATTTCTTTTCTGCAGTGTTGTTCAAGGTCCATATTCATTTGAATAGGACGGGCTTTAGTAGGAATGTTTCTTTCATCAAAAGAATTTTCATAAGGCAAATCGACCAAATGTTGTTTTCTATTCCAAAAGGCAGTTGGTAAATCAGCAGAAATTTCTCTTTCAATTAGTTCTTTAAAATCAGTTATTTTTCTTTTGACGAAATCATTCTGTAGTTGGATTTCAATTCTTTGCAAATTTAAATCTGTTTTCAAATGGTTCAAGTCCTTTTGCTTTGATTTTAATAAAACATTTATTTGATTTTGATAAACAGAACATGCTTTAATGATATTCAAATTTCTTGTTTTTGGCTTTTCAACAAACGGGAAAACAAGTTTTTGACCTCTTGCTTTAAAAGATATACCATCATAATCAACAGTATATGGAGTAATTAAATTTATAAAAGGTGTTCCTAAAATAACCGTATGACGAATATCATTTGTTAAAAGAAAAGAAGTTTTAAAATCAAAACCATTGTTGTGAACAAGGGCTTCGGCTTTGGAGGTAATTTTCAATTTTGAATTATTAGCGGCAGAAAGCTTTTCTTTTGTCTTTTCATGAAATGCTTTTGGGACAATTGCTTCTTGAATACAATTTAAATCAGCACCAGTATCGAAAAGGGCAATAGTATCAATCATGAAATCTTTTGAAAAGATTAAAGTAATTCCAATTAAATATTTTCTCATTGTAACCTGATTTAGGACAAAAAGAAAATCTTCAGGGATGGACTCAATATTTTCAAGATTTGGATTTTCTTCATTATCATTACTGGAATGAGAGTCATTGTCAGAATGATCATTAAGTTGTTTTTGTAAAAGAATCTGAATAGTTTCAGAATCGGTTTTTTGTTTTTCTTTTAAATCCTTGATTTCAGCTTTAATATCTTTAATTTCTTTTCGAAGATCAGAAATAGAGGGAGTAGAAGACTTTGAATGCTTGTTCTTTTCAAGAATTTGTGTAAGATCGTATGCATGCTTCTTGACTATAGGAACTTTAGACGGCTCAGGTTTTTGGTCAAGGGTCTTAAGGAGTTTATCCAAATATTCTCTCTGAAGAGCAGGGTCAGAAATGTATTTGACTAATTCAAGAAATGTTTCTTGGTTTTTAGTCAAAACATTGATTTTCTTTAGATAGGACTCTGACTCAGAACCACTAAAGGAAGAAGAGGAGGTATCGGAGTCAACTAACTCGTCAACCTGGAGAGGCTCACTATTTCCAGACATGGAAGACTCAGAATCCGAAGATTCGATAAGAAGAGAGGAAATTTTTGAAAGGATTTCTTCATCGAGATTAAGCTCGTGAAGTTTCTTACTCATCCTGCAAAATTTTGCAGTATGTCCTTTTTTCCCACATTTATAACATGTGGCTTCTTTGTAGTTGAAAGGAGTTTTGGATTTGGGCTTGAAATCTTTCTTTTTAGAGAATTTGGGCTTTTTATAAGGCCTCGAAGGTTTCTTATAGAAATTTTCTCTAAAATTAGAAATGGGCTTTCTGTAACTTTTGGATTTGTAATGTTTTTTGTAAGGCTTTGAAGAGCACTTACCATTACAACTTTTGGAGGGAGATTTAAAAGGGTCATAATTGAATTGTTTACAAAAATCGCCTAGCTCATACTTAGACTGTCTAAGCTCTCTTTTTAGACGTTTTTGTAATTTCAAATCTTGACAGATTTTCAGACCTTCTTTGTTAACGAAACTGACTAACTCACCATAGGTAAGTTCATCATAAGGAATACGATTGTCATAAAGGGCTTTGATAGAATTTCTTACCTTTTCTCCAAGGAGAGTAGGTAAGCCAGCAAGGAATTTTTCTTTCCAAGTAGTATGATGTGCATCATCCCTTAGAAAAAGTCGGGTAAAGAAAGTGGTTTTGTAGTCTTGGAAATCACTAAGTTTTCTACATCTTAGATTATGTAGTAACTCAGCATTTTTATCTCTTAGGTGTGAAGGGTCACCTATGAAATGAAGAGAAATGGTTAAAATAAGAGTTGCAACTGCATCTTGAATGGGATTGTTATGTTCATCCAGAATGGGGATTCGATCCTCATCTGTTTGAATAGCATCCAAGATATCTGAATGTTGTTGTTTGGTAAGGAGATGATCCCACCAGCCCTTAAGTTGGCCTGTGAAACCGGCTATAAGAATTTCTGCTATAGTTTTATCAGAGGTTCCAGATTGGGTTTTATAAGCATTAGCAGCCATAGTCATTTGTTGCAATAGACCAAGTATATTATACTCAGACATTCCATCTATGTTCCATTCATAGACAGAAGATGCATTAAAGCGTGATTGATTTAGTGCACTGGGCCTATTATCAACAGCAAGGTCAGGAGGAGAACGAGAAGTAGCAGGAAGTGCTAATTCCCAATGAACTCTGTTTATATTTGGGGTTGGTTCTTTAAATGCTTCTATATCCGAAGTAGCTATAGAAGACTGGTCGTAGTCTTGGTCAAGGACACCAACAGTATGAGACTGTAGACTACCAGGTGTTTTGGATTGAGGTGTATCCGGAGTAATTTGGATTTTAGAAGTAGAAGCAGAAGAGGAAGCTTCTATTCTATCTAATTGTTCTCTAATAGCTTTAGCAAAATCTGTCTTGGAATCTTGAACAAGCTTCTGACTATGTTTCGAGACCTGGAATGGTCTGAAAATAGGTTCTTTAAGCTTTTTCAAAGGCTCAGTTTTGGAGGGAATTGGTTTTGAAATGGAAGTAACAGTTGTGGAAGACTGTTGGATTTGACTTTCTATTCTAGTCAACTGTTTTCCTATGGTATTTAGATTAGTATTACAGAAATTATTCTGTTGAATAATACTATCTAAATCTTTACTAGGGTCATCGGATTTATGAACTTTAAAAGGGGATGCTTTAATAGTAATAGAAGGTTCACCATGCTCTATGGTTATACTCCTAAGAGGAGGATGCTCAGACTCGATTGTGTTACCACTATCAGAAAGATTCCATTCAGGAATTTTCTTTCTGGTAGTAATAGGGTTTGACTCTTTAAAAGGATAAGAGATGTTATTGTCTGAAGCATACATTTCAAACCAATCAAAGAATAAAATATGAATTTGATGCAAATTAACAAAATCATAATAAGCTTTCTGTATTTCTTTTCTTTGATTTAAAAAATATTTAAAGAACCAAAGTCTTTTTTCTTTATTGTTATTAGAATAAAAATCATTATGAAGAAGAGTTTTATCAAGTTCAAAATTCTTTTTAAGGACATTAATAACATTTTCAGTAACAGAGGAAAAGGT
The DNA here is from genome assembly GCA_029633175.1 of Citrus glauca. Taxonomy (NCBI): domain Eukaryota; kingdom Viridiplantae; phylum Streptophyta; class Magnoliopsida; order Sapindales; family Rutaceae; genus Citrus; species Citrus glauca. Next base: position 32,889,019 of record JAQOOD010000008.1, read on the forward strand.
AGGAGAAGTTGGAGGAGAAGGTTCTTTCTCTTCCTGTCTTTGGATTCTTTGGCGGCTAGTGTAGATAGGATGAGGAACACTAGTACCGTAATTGACAGAATGGATGGAAGAATTAGGGATGTCCGAAGTAGAAAACCTAGGTTTATTTTTAGAGATATTAATCTCTGTGGGGATTTTTTAAAACTGTTTTTCAAAAGAATGCATGCTGGAAGAACAAGAATCTTTGTCAGAGAATCTAGAAGAGTTAGATCTCTTAAAAGATAATTTGACTTTGCCATCAGAATACTGAGTCACATTTTGTAACTCTGTATTTGGCTCAAGATGTGTTGGAATCACTGGTATCAGAGCCAAGTGGAGGTAGGTGTAATATAGTAGTAAAGAGTCTGTGTAAAAAGTTTTCAAAAACTTATCTTCTGTGTGTGTGGTGAATTTTTTTTTTACTGGTCATAAGTCCCGTCTTAGGAGTCTGTGCATCCGCTTAGGGCAATAATTCCATACCTGTAGCCATTCATATAGGTTTTAAAATTTTGAAAACTTTGCATCATGGATTCTCTACTCTGTAGAGCATCTTCTTTTTCTAGCTCTTCTTCAGGGAAGACTAGTGATTCAAAGCATGTCGTGAGTTCTGAAGAATTTGTTATTTCTGATTTTGATAAAGCTATTGATAATTGGAAATTACCTAAAGTTTCTAAAGAAATGATTTATAAAACAAAAAAGCTTGATTTTTTGAAGAGTGACTATATTATAAAAACTGAAGAAAGAGATATTACGCTTTCAAAGCCTTTTGAAACAATTCAATTATTTTCAGAAAAAACTTTAAAGACTTTAAAAGAGAAAAAATTTAATTATGTGCATATTGGTCTTATCCAAGTCGGCATTAAGCCATTGACCAAGGAAGGTTTGGATACTTCCATCCTTGCTGTCCTCCGGGATGGCAGGTTCACTTCCTTTGATGATTCCTTACTCAGTAGTATAGAATCAAGTCTCTGCAAAGGACCAATCCACTTCAATTGTTATCCAAATATAACAATTTCTCTCAAAGACAAAAATATTCTCAAGAGCATGATTTTACAAATCAAGACCCACAATTACCATATGATTGAGGGTTCGATTCCAGTTGCATTGATTTATAAAATTTCATATAAAGCAATGAATTCCGCGTTTAATACGCAACATAAATTCCAGTCAAAAAGAGATGAAACTCTTCTCTTGCAGACTGATTTGTCAAAAGCTAATATGGACTGATTTTATGATAAAGGGTAGATCTGGTGAACTACCGAAATTTTGTCGGCTTTTCAGGTTTTAATCGTATTATTGGTACGTGACGTGATAAGGTACGTGGCGTTGTTCTACCTAGGGATGGAACCCTTAGCTCTTTTGAAGCTAAGTGATTTAATTCCCCTTTGGACCAGTAGCCCGCACCCAGTGGATGTCCAGCCGATATACCTCAACGTCTATATACCTCTTTTATTATTATTAAGCAAGCCTAGCAACAAGGGTTTGCAAAAATTAAACATACATAGTATCAGAGCCAAGTGGAGGTAGGTGTAATATAGTAGTAAAGAGTCTGTGTAAAAAGTTTTCAAAAACTTATCTTCTGTGTGTGTGGTGAATTTTTTTTTTACTGGTCATAAGTCCCGTCTTAGGAGTCTGTGCATCCGCTTAGGGCAATAATTCCATACCTGTAGCCATTCATATAGGTTTTAAAATTTTGAAAACTTTGCATCATGGATTCTCTACTCTGTAGAGCATCTTCTTTTTCTAGCTCTTCTTCAGGGAAGACTAGTGATTCAAAGCATGTCGTGAGTTCTGAAGAATTTGTTATTTCTGATTTTGATAAAGCTATTGATAATTGGGAATTACCTAAAGTTTCTAAAGAAATGATTTATAAAACAAAAAAGCTTGATTTTTTGAAGAGTGACTATATTATAAAAACTGAAGAAAGAGATATTACGCTTTCAAAGCCTTTTGAAACAATTCAATTGTTTTCAGAAAAAACTTTAAAGACTTTAAAAGAGAAAAAATTTAATTATGTGCATATTGGTCTTATCCAAGTCGGCATTAAGCCATTGACCAAGGAAGGTTTGGATACTTCCATCCTTGCTGTCCTCCGGGATGGCAGGTTCACTTCCTTTGATGATTCCTTACTCAGTAGTATAGAATCAAGTCTCTGCAAAGGACCAATCCACTTCAATTGTTATCCAAATATAACAATTTCTCTCAAAGACAAAAATATTCTCAAGAGCATGATTTTACAAATCAAGACCCACAATTACCATATGATTGAGGGTTCGATTCCAGTTGCATTGATTTATAAAATTTCATATAAAGCAATGAATTCCGCGTTTAATACGCAACATAAATTCCAGTCAAAAAGAGATGAAACTCTTCTCTTGCAGACTGATTTGTCAAAAGCTAATATGGTTGTTCCAAAGCCTATCCAATGGAAAGATATTCACCTCCCAGATGAATGGATTCTTGATGGAGCCACTGAACCAGTGATTCCAACACATCTTGAGCCAAATACAGAGTTACAAAATGTGACTCAGTATTCTGATGGCAAAGTCAAATTATCTTTTAAGAGATCTAACTCTTCTAGATTCTCTGACAAAGATTCTTGTTCTTCCAGCATGCATTCTTTTGAAAAACAGTTTTAAAAAATCCCCACAGAGATTAATATCTCTAAAGATAAACCTAGGTTTTCTACTTCGGACATCCCTAATTCTTCCATCCATTCTGTCAATTACGGTACTAGTGTTCCTCATCCTATCTACACTAGCCGCCAAAGAATCCAAAGACAGGAAGAGAAAGAACCTTCTCCTCCAACTTCTCCTACCTTTTCCTCTGTTACTGAAAATGTTATTAATGTCCTTAAAAAGAATTTTGAACTTGATAAAACTCTTCTTCATAATGATTTTTATTCTAATAACAATAAAGAAAAAAGACTTTGGTTCTTTAAATATTTTTTAAATCAAAGAAAAGAAATACAGAAAGCTTATTATGATTTTGTTAATTTGCATCAAATTCATATTTTATTCTTTGATTGGTTTGAAATGTATGCTTCAGACAATAACATCTCTTATCCTTTTAAAGAGTCAAACCCTATTACTACCAGAAAGAAAATTCCTGAATGGAATCTTTCTGATAGTGGTAACACAATCGAGTCTGAGCATCCTCCTCTTAGGAGTATAACCATAGAGCATGGTGAACCTTCTATTACTATTAAAGCATCCCCTTTTAAAGTTCATAAATCCGATGACCCTAGTAAAGATTTAGATAGTATTATTCAACAGAATAATTTCTGTAATACTAATCTAAATACCATAGGAAAACAGTTGACTAGAATAGAAAGTCAAATCCAACAGTCTTCCACAACTGTTACTTCCATTTCAAAACCAATTCCCTCCAAAACTGAGCCTTTGAAAAAGCTTAAAGAACCTATTTTCAGACCATTCCAGGTCTCGAAACATAGTCAGAAGCTTGTTCAAGATTCCAAGACAGATTTTGCTAAAGCTATTAGAGAACAATTAGATAGAATAGAAGCTTCCTCTTCTGCTTCTACTTCTAAAATCCAAATTGCTCCGGATACACCTCAATCCAAAACACCTGGTAGTCTACAGTCTCATACTGTTGGTGTCCTTGACCAAGACTACGACCAGTCTTCTATAGCTACTTCGGATATAGAAGCATTTAAAGAACCAACCCCAAATATAAACAGAGTTCATTGGGAATTAGCACTTCCTGCTACTTCTCGTTCTCCTCCTGACCTTGCTGTTGATAATAGGCCCAGTGCACTAAATCAATCACGCTTTAATGCATCTTCTGTCTATGAATGGAACATAGATGGAATGTCTGAGTATAATATACTTGGTCTATTGCAACAAATGACTATGGCTGCTAATGCTTATAAAACCCAATCTGGAACCTCTGATAAAACTATAGCAGAAATTCTTATAGCCGGTTTCACAGGCCAACTTAAGGGCTGGTGGGATCATCTCCTTACCAAACAACAACATTCAGATATCTTGGATGCTATTCAAACAGATGAGGATCGAATCCCCATTCTGGATGAACATAACAATCCCATTCAAGATGCAGTTGCAACTCTTATTTTAACCATTTCTCTTCATTTCATAGGTGACCCTTCACACCTAAGAGATAAAAATGCTGAGTTACTACATAATCTAAGATGTAGAAAACTTAGTGATTTCCAAGACTACAAAACCACTTTCTTTACCCGACTTTTTCTAAGGGATGATGCACATCATACTACTTGGAAAGAAAAATTCCTTGCTGGCTTACCTACTCTCCTTGGAGAAAAGGTAAGAAATTCTATCAAAGCCCTTTATGACAATCGTATTCCTTATGATGAACTTACCTATGGTGAGTTAGTCAGTTTCGTTAACAAAGAAGGTCTGAAAATCTGTCAAGATTTGAAATTACAAAAACGTCTAAAAAGAGAGCTTAGACAGTCTAAGTATGAGCTAGGCGATTTTTGTAAACAATTCAATTATGACCCTTTTAAATCTCCCTCCAAAAGTTGTAATGGTAAGTGCTCTTCAAAGCCTTACAAAAAACATTACAAATCCAAAAGTTACAGAAAGCCTATTTCTAATTTTAGAGAAAATTTCTATAAGAAACCTTCGAGGCCTTATAAAAAGCCCAAATTCTCTAAAAAGAAAGATTTCAAGCCCAAATCCAAAACTCCTTTCGACTACAAAGAAGCCACATGTTATAAATGTGGGAAAAAAGGACATACTGCAAAATTTTGCAGGATGAGTAAGAAACTTCACGAGCTTAATCTCGATGAAGAAATCCTTTCAAAAATTTCCTCTCTTCTTATCGAATCTTCGGATTCTGAGTCTTCCATGTCTGGAAATAGTGAGCCTCTCCAGGTTGACGAGTTAGTTGACTCCGATACCTCCTCTTCTTCCTTTAGTGGTTCTGAGTCAGAGTCCTATCTAAAGAAAATCAATGTTTTGACTAAAGACCAAGAAACATTTCTTGAATTAGTCAAATACATTTCTGACCCTGCTCTTCAGAGAGAATATTTGGATAAACTCCTTAAGACCCTTGACCAAAAACCTGAGCCGTCTAAAGTTCCTATAGTCAAGAAGCATGCATACGATCTTACACAAATTCTTGAAAAGAACAAGCATTCAAAGTCTTCTACTCCCTCTATTTCTGATCTTCGAAAAGAAATTAAAGATATTAAAGCTGAAATCAAGGATTTAAAAGAAAAACAAAAAACCGATTCTGAAACTATTCAGATTCTTTTACAAAAACAACTTAATGATCATTCTGACAATGACTCTCATTCCAGTAATGATAATGAAGAAAATCCAAATCTTGAAAATATTGAGTCCATCCCTGAAGATTTTCTTTTTGTCCTAAATCAGGTTACAATGAGAAAATATTTAATTGGAATTACTTTAATCTTTTCAAAAGATTTCATGATTGATACTATTGCCCTTTTCGATACTGGTGCTGATTTAAATTGTATTCAAGAAGCAATTGTCCCAAAAGCATTTCATGAAAAGACAAAAGAAAAGCTTTCTGCCGCTAATAATTCAAAATTGAAAATTACCTCCAAAGCCGAAGCCCTTGTTCACAACAATGGTTTTGATTTTAAAACTTCTTTTCTTTTAACAAATGATATTCGTCATACGGTTATTTTAGGAACACCTTTTATAAATTTAATTACTCCATATACTGTTGATTATGATGGTATATCTTTTAAAGCAAGAGGTCAAAAACTTGTTTTCCCGTTTGTTGAAAAGCCAAAAACAAGAAATTTGAATATCATTAAAGCATGTTCTGTTTATCAAAATCAAATAAATGTTTTATTAAAATCAAAGCAAAAGGACTTGAACCATTTGAAAACAGATTTAAATTTGCAAAGAATTGAAATCCAACTACAGAATGATTTCGTCAAAAGAAAAATAACTGATTTTAAAGAACTAATTGAAAGAGAAATTTCTGCTGATTTACCAACTGCCTTTTGGAATAGAAAACAACATTTGGTCGATTTGCCTTATGAAAATTCTTTTGATGAAAGAAACATTCCTACTAAAGCCCGTCCTATTCAAATGAATATGGACCTTGAACAACACTGCAGAAAAGAAATCAAAGATTTGGAACATAAAGGTTTAATTGTAAAATCAAGATCACCTTGGTCTTGTGCTGCTTTTTATGTTAACAAAAATTCTGAAATTGAAAGGGGCACACCAAGACTTGTTATTAATTATAAACCTTTGAATAAAGCGTTAAAATGGATTCGTTATCCAATTCCTAATAAAAGGGATTTGCTTCAAAAACTTCATTCTGCTTTCATATTTTCAAAATTTGACATGAAGTCTGGATTTTGGCAAATTCAAATTCACCCTAAAGATCGGTATAAAACTGCTTTTACTGTTCCATTTGGACAGTATGAGTGGACTGTTATGCCATTTGGTTTAAAGAATGCACCCTCAGAATTTCAAAGAATAATGAATGACATTTACAATCCATATTCTGAATTCTGCATTGTTTACATTGATGATGTATTAGTTTTTTCTCAATCAATAGACCAACATTTCAAGCATTTAAAGACATTTTATCTGGCAACCAGAAAGGCTGGATTAGCCATCTCCTCTTCAAAAATTTCTTTGTTTCAAACAAAAATTAGATTCCTCGGTCACTATATTTCTAAGGGAACTATCACTCCCATTGAAAGATCTTTATCTTTCACTGATAAATTCCCTGACAAAATTTTAGACAAAACCCAATTACAAAGATTTTTAGGTAGTCTGAATTATGTTCTTGATTTTTGCCCTAACATTAATAGGATAGCAAAACCATTGCATGATAGGTTAAAAAAGAACCCTGTTGCATGGTCAGATCAGCATACCCAAATAATAAAGCAAATAAAGAGTATAGTAAAAGAAATTCCATGCTTATATTTGGCTAATCCGACATTACCTAAAGTCGTTGAAACTGATGCATCAGATTTAGGTTACGGTGGTATTCTCAAGCAAGTTGATCATGGTAAAGAACAAATAGTACAGTATGCATCTGCACATTGGAATGATTGTCAGAAAAATTACTCTACTATTAAAAAAGAAATTTTATCTATTGTTTTATGCATATCAAAGTTTCAGAGTGATTTACTCAACCAAAAATTTTTACTTCGAATTGATTGCAAAGCTGCAAAACATGTTTTAGAAAAAGATGTTCAAAACATTGCATCAAAACAGATTTTTGCACGATGGCAAGCAATTTTAAGTGTTTTTGATTTTGATATTGAATTTATTAAAGGTGACAAAAATTCTGTTCCCGATTTTCTGACCCGAGAATTTCTTCAAAACAGATAATGCCGCCCAAAAAGACCAAAGACAAAGGGAAAGGGATCCTCAAAGATCCTGTGTCCCAGACACCCTCTAAAGCCTCTCACCCCTCTTCACCCAAAGAAAAATTGCTGTCTTCAGCAATGCCTATAAAGTCCTGGATTGATATGATTGAAGATGATGAAGCAAGAGTTAAAGCCTTGGCCTCTCAAGATCAGGTAAATCAATGGATGAAATCCATTACTCAATCTCCTGAGCTTTTGCTCGCAATACAAAGTTTTTCTCAAAGCCAAATTTCACCAAAAGAAGATTTTTCAAAAATTGACAAACCTATTTTTTCAACAGAAATTCCAAAACTTTCTTTATCTGGAAATTTGTCCAAAGAAATAATTTCTTCTGGAAGCACTTCTTCCCAGGTTGTGGTTTCACAATCAAAGCTTTCCCAAAAATCGGATTGGCATGATAAACCCCATTCTCAAAATATTTTAACTATGGAGGATGGATTTTATGATTCTGATCCATTTAAAGCAATTTCAAAATTTTTCCCAAAAGGATGGTTTTTCAAACCATGGGATCTTTTAAAGCCTCACTCATATTACCAAAGCATCCTTGAAACCACTGGCTCAGTGAAATTCAAACACTTCTACCATACTGAGTCCCATTCTGAGCCGGCCTATTCCACGGCCACTATCCAAACTATTATTAGCCCAAGTCAGTGGGGTGAACCACTCCATGCTCAAAAGAAATTTCCCGCCAATTTTCTCTTTAAAATCCCACACTGTTCATCCTATTCATATTGGGATTACCAACAGGCGTGGTTCAACACATTTTTCATTCAAAACCCAAAGCATTCTCACTCCTGGTTATTCTTCTTCAATACCAAAATAACCATACAAAGCCTTCCAAACTGGTTCCAGCAATGGTGGACCTATTTTGGACCAACCACAGATATTCTAACCCCTAATGCCACAAACTGTTTCAACCTCTTTAAAGCCAATTATGTTCCTTCTGAGTCCGAAAAGAGGTTCCCTCATTTCCTCTGTTTTTGTACCAAATTCTTCCTCCCCTGGGTTTGGATGTGGAATTTTCAATATCGTACTCTTGATACCCAATTAATTATTCAGAGACATTTTAAAATTAAATGGTGGTCCAAGTTCGATGAAAGGTCAAAATTGACCGAAGCCATAATTCACAATTGGCTTAAACAAAATGGCCTTCTAAAGCCCAATATTGAAGATACTAAAGCCCATAGCACTTTTCTGGCACAGCGATCTAAAGCCCAAGCCCTTCTCGCCAGTGCCAAGTCTGAAGATGAATACTTCGATATCATGAAGCAGCTACTGACTACTCGATCAGAGTCTTCTGTTGCAGCATCCTCTGACACCGAAGATGCAGATGAAGAGCCCTTCATTTCTCTTGGGGATGAAAATGAAGACGACTGTTTTGGTATTTTTCCCCCTGTAAAGCATTGTAAATAATCTGTATCTATTTCTGGTTATTTACTTAAAAAAAAATGATGATAAAATCTGTATTTCTTTTGTATTAAATATTGTATTCGGGTGGTCCTTTGGACACAAGTGAGAGCGCACATGTCTCTTCACCCATCAGTATTTCCTTTGTATTATACTTTGTATCTACCCAGCCTCCTGTTTAAAGCTACGAAAGAACTGTACACCTTTCCACGAGTTACTGTGCACTTAAAAACGCGCTACAGTGAACAGTGAATTTTTATGTATATAATCTGAAGGAAGACTTGAGACTCCTCAGATTTTCAGAACCCTCTCCCTCTCTTCTTTCAACTCTCTCTCTCTCCTTCTAAGATTTCTCTTCCTTCTCTCTAGAACGGAAAGAAGTCTAAAACGAAGGAAAATTTTCCTCCCTCTCTCTCTCTCTCTCTTCTTCTTTTCTCTTTTCAAAGAACCTAGATCCTGAAACATCATGTGAGGATCTTTTGTAATAATTTAAAGCATTTATTTAAAGCGTTTACTTTCTGTAATTTAATTTAAAGCATTTTAATTTCCGCACTTTATTTTTATGTCCTTTACATTTCCGCAATTTACTTTTATGTCATTTATATTTCCGCACTTTACTTTTAACGCAATTTACTTTTCTGCATTTAAATTTCGCACTTTATTTTAAAGCATGATTGCAGACTGATCTGTATCAGTTCTGCCATACAAATTGTACGTTCCTCTGAGGCAACGAGACCGGATCTCAATCCTCAGTTGTATCTCTTCTCTTCTCTCTCCTCACTCAGAGCACCATTTCTGGGATCCAGATCTGGTACTGTGTATGCTTAGAAAGCCAACCGTAATGTATGTTTAATTTTTGCAAACCCTTGTTGCTAGGCTTGCTTAATAATAATAAAAGAGGTATATAGACGTTGAGGTATATCGGCTGGACATCCACTGGGTGCGGGCTACTGGTCCAAAGGGGAATTAAATCACTTAGCTTCAAAAGAGCTAAGGGTCCCATCCCTAGGTAGAACAACGCCACGTACCTTATCACGTCACGTACCAATAATACGATTAAAACCTGAAAAGCCGACAAAATTTCGGTAGTTCACCAGATCTACCCTTTATCATAAAATCAGTAATAATCAAATCCTATCAAAGCACACGTACATATTAGATCCTTTTCTTACTGGTATCATATATATATATATAATTATTATAAATTTAATTAAAAAAATTATAAAAATGACATTACATAGTTACATAAGCACCCTTTATCAGTCCAACTAGTATCAGAGCCAAGTTTGAGTAGGTGTAATATAGGTGTAATGAGTCTGTATGTTAAAAGTTTTCAAACTTATTTCTTGTGTGTGTGGTGAATTTTTTACTGGTCATAAGTCCCGTCTTAGGAGTCTGTGCATCCGCTTAGGGCAATAAATCCATACCTGTAACCATTCATATAAGTCATAAAATTTGAAAATTTTTTATACATCATGGATTCTCTACTCTGTAGAGCATCTTCTTTTTCTAGCTCTTCTTCCGGGAAGACTAGCGATTCAAAGAATGTAGTGAGTTCTGAGGAATTTGTGATTTCTGATTTTAATAAAGCTATTGATAATTGGGAATTACCTAAAGTTTCTAAAGAAATGATTTATAAAACAAAAAAGCTTGATTTTCTAAAAAGTGACTATATTATTAAAACTGAAGAAAGAGATATCACACTTTCAAAGCCTTTTGAAACAATTCATTTGTTTTCAGAAAAAACTTTAAAGAATTTAAAAGAGTAAAAATTTAATTATGTTCATATTGGTCTTATCCAAGTCGGCATCAAGCTATTGACCAAGGAAGGTTTGGATACTTCCATCCTTTCTGTCCTCGGGGATGGCAGGTTCACGTCCTTTGATGATTCTTTACTTAGTAGTATAGAATCTAGTCTTTGCAAAGGACCAATCCACTTCAACTGTTACCCAAACATAACAGTTTCCCTTAAAGACAAAAATATTCTCAAAAGCATGATTTTACAAATCAAAACCCATAATTACCATATGATTGAGGGTTCAATTCCAGTTGCATTGATTTATAAAATTTCTTATAAAGTAATGAATTCCGCGTTTAATACGCAACATAAATTCCAATAAAAAAGAGATGAAACTCTTCTCTTGCAGACTGATTTGTCTAAAGCCAATATGGTTGTCCCAAAACCTATCCAATGAAAAGACATTCACCTTCCAGATGAATGGATTCTGGATGGAGCCACTGAACCAGTGATTCCAACACATCTTGAGCCAAATACAGAGTTGCAAAATGTGACTCAGTATTCTGATGGTAGAGTCAAACTATCTTTTAAGAGATCTAATTCTTCTAGATTCTCTGACAAAGATTCTTGTTCTTCCTGTATGCATTCCTTTGAAAAACAATTTTCCAAGATCCCAACAGAGATAAATATCTCTAAGGATCAACCTAGGTTTTCCACTTCGGATATTCCTAGTTCTTCTATTCATTCAGTAAATTATGCTACTCGTGTCCCCCATCCAATATACACTAGTAGTCAAAGAGTCCAAAAACGGGAAGAAAAAGAACTTTCTCCTCCAATTTCCCCTACTTTTTCTGCCGTAACAGAAAATGCCATTAATGTTCTTGAAAAAGATTTTGAAGTTGACAAAACTCTCCTTCATAATGATTTTTATTCAGATAATAACAAAGAAAAAAGACTTTGGTTTTTTAAACATTTTTTAAATCAAAGAAAAGAAATTCAAGCAGTTTATTATGATTTTGTTAATTTACATAAAGTCCATGTTCTATTTTTTGATTGGTTTGAAATGTATACTTCCGACAATAATACTTCTTATCCTTTCAAAGAGTCAAATCTGATTACTATTAGAAAGAAAATTCCTGAATGGAATCTCTCTAATAGTAGTAACACAATCGAGTCTGAGCATCCTTCTTTCAGGAGCATAACCATAGATCATGGTGACCCTCCTATTTCTGTCAAAGCCTCTCCTTACAAAGTCCATCAACAAAATGATCTTGACAAAGATTTAGATAGTATTATCCAACAGAATAATTTCTGTAATACTAATCTAAATACCATAGGAAAACAATTGACTCGTATAGAAAGTCATATCCAACAGTCTCCCACAGCTGTTACTTCTGTTTCAAAACCTATTCCCACTAAAACCGATTCCTTGAAAAAGCTTAAAGAACTTATTTTCAGACCATTTCAAGTCTCGAAACATAGTCAAAAGCTTTCTCTTCAGCTTCTACTTCTAAAATTCAAATTGCCCTGACACTTCTCAATCAAAAACCCCTGGTACCAACCTGTCCCACACTGTTGGTGTCCTTGACCAAGACCATGATCAGTCTTCTATAGCTACTTCAGACATAGAAGCATTCAAAAAACCAACGCCAAAGGTTAATAAAATTCATTGGGAATTAGCACTTCCTGCTACTTCTCATTCTCCTCCCGATCTTGCTATTGATAATAGACCCAGTGCACTAAATCAATCTAGGTTTAATGCATCTTCTGTCTATGAATAGAATATAGATGGAATGTCTGAGTATAATATACTTGGTCTATTACAGCAAATGACCATGGCTGCCAATGCCTATAAAACCCAATTAGGAACTTATGATAGAGCCATAGCAGAAATCCTTATAGCCGGTTTCACAGGCCAACTTAAAGGCTGGTGGGATCATCTCCTTACAAAATCGCAACAATTAGAAATCTTGAATGCTATTCAAACCGATGAGGATCGAGTCCCCATTATGGATGAATATAACAACCCCATTCAAGATGCAGTTGCAACCTTAATCTTGACTATTTCTCTTCATTTCATAGGTGACCCTTCTCACCTAAGAGATAAAAATATTGAGTTACTACATAATTTAAGATGTAGGAAACTTAGTGATTTCCAAGACTACAAAACCACTTTCTTTACTCGTCTCTTTCTAAGAGATGATGCAAATCATATTACTTGGAAAGAAAAATTCCTTGCTGGTTTACCAACTCTCTTGGGAGAAAAAGTAAGAAATTCCATTAAAGCCCTCTATGATAATCGTATTCCCTATGACGAACTTACCTATGGTGAGTTAGTCAGTTTTGTCAATAAAGAAGGATTAAAGATCTGTCAAGATCTAAAATTACAGAAACGCCTAAAACAAGACCTTAGACAATCTAAGCAAGGCTATGTGGTTTTTGTAAACAATTCAACTATGACCCTTTTAAATCTCCCTTCAAAACTTATAATGGTAAGTGCTCTTCGAAGTCCTACAGAAAACATTACAAATCTTAGAGTCATAGGAAGCCCATTTCTAATTTTAGAGAAATTTTTTATACGAAACCTTCGAGACCTTATAAAAAGCCTAAATTCTCTAAAAAGAAAGAATTCAAGCCCAAATCCAAAGCCCCTTTCAATTACAAAGAAGCCATATGTTTTAAGTGTGAAAAGAAAGGTCATACTGCAAAATATTGCAGGATGAGTAGGAAACTTCACGAGTTAGATCCCGATGAAGAAGTCCTTTCTAAAATATCCTCTCTTCTTATTGAGTCCTCTGATTCTGAGTCTTCTATGACTGGAAACAGTGATCCTCTTTAGGTTGACGAGTTAGTTGACTCCGATACCTCCTCTTCTTCCTATAGTGATTCTGAGTCAGACTCTTATTTAAAGAAAATCGATGTTTTGACTAGAGACCAAGAAACATTTCTTGAATTAGTCAAACACATTTCTGATCCTACTCTTCAGAGAGAATATTTGGATAAACTCCTGAAGACCCTTGACCAAAAACCCGAATCTTCTAAAATTCCTATTGTCAAAAAGCATGCATATGATCTTACACAAATTCTTGAAAAGAAAAAGCATTCGAAATCTTCTACTCCCTCTATCTCTGATCTTCAAAAAGAAATTAAAGATATTAAAGCTGAAATAAAGGATTTGAAAGAAAAACAAAAAACTGATTCTGAAACCATTCAGATTCTTTTACAAAAACAACTTCAGGATCATTCTGATAATGAATCTCATTCCAGTAATGATAATGAAGAAAATCCAAATCTTGAAAATATTGAATCTGTGCCCAAAGATTTCCTTTTTATTTTGAACCAAGTCACAATGAGGAAATATCTTATCAAAGTCACTTTAATTTTTTCTAAAGACTTCATGATCGACACCATTACCCTTTTTGATACCGGTGCTGATTTAAATTGTATTCAAGAGGCTATTGTACCAAAAGAATTTCATGAGAAAACAAAAGAAAATTTTTCTGCCGCCAATAAATCAAAATTAAAAATTTCCTCCAAAGTTGACGCTTTTGTTCATAACAATAGTTTTGATTTTAAAACTTCCTTCCTTTTAACAAATGACATTCGTCATACTGTTATTTTGGGAACTCCTTTTATAAACTTAATTACCCCATATTCTGTTAATTATGATGGTATATCTTTCAAAGCCAGGAATACAAGACTAGTTTTTCCTTTTGTTGAAAAACCAAAGACAAGAAATTTGAATTTAATTAAAGCATGTTCTGTTTACCAAAATCAGATAAATGTTTTATTAAAATCAAAACAAAAGGATTTAGGCCACTTAAAGAAGGATTTGAACTTACAAATGATTGAAGACCAATTGCAAAACAGTTTCATACAAAGAAAAATTTCTGATTTTAAAGACCTTATCGAAAAAGAAATTTCTGCTGATTTACCAACTGCTTTTTGGAATAGAAAGCAACATTTAGTAAATTTGCCTTATGAAAATTCTTTTAATGAAAGAAATATTCCTACTAAAGCCCGTCCTATTCAGATGAATATGGAACTTGAGCAACATTGCAGAAATGAAATTAAAGATTTGGAAGATAAAGGTTTAATTGTTAAATCGAGATCACCTTGGTCTTGTGCTGCTTTTTATGTAAATAAAAATTCTAAAATTGAAAGAGGCACACCAAGACTTGTTATTAATTATAAACCTTTGAATAAAGCTTTAAAATGGATTCGTTACCCAATTCCAAACAAAAAAGATTTGCTTCAAAAGCTTCATTCTGCTTTCATATTTTTGAAATTTGACATGAAGTCTGGTTTTTGGCAAATTCAAATCCACCCTAAAGATCGGTATAAAACTGCTTTTATTGTTCCATTTGGACAGTATGAGTGGACTGTTATGCCTTTTGGTTTGAAAAATGCACCTTCAGAATTTTAAAGAATTATGAATGACATTTACAATCCATATTCTGAATTTTGTATTGTTTACATTGATGATGTATTGATTTTTTCTCAATCAATAGATCAACATTTTAAACATTTAAAGACTTTCTATTTGGCAACCAGAAAGGCTGGTTTGGCCATTTCTTCTTCAAAGATTTCTTTATTTCAAACTAAAATCAGGTTCCTCGGTCATTACATTACGAAGGGAACTATTACTCCCATTGAAAGATCTTTATCTTTCACTGATAAATTTCCTGATAAAATTCTTGACAAGACTCAATTACAAAGATTTTTGGGTAGTTTAAATTATGTTCTTAATTTCTGTCCTAACATTAATAGGATAGCTAAACCATTGCATGATAAGTTAAAGAAAAATCCAGTTGCATGGTCAGAACATCATACCCAAATTGTAAAGCAAATAAAGACAATGGTAAAAGAAATTCCATGTTTATATTTGGCTAATCCAACATTACCTAAAATTATTGAAACTAATGCATCAGATTTAGGTTATGGTGGTATTCTCAAGCAAGGTGATCATGGTAAAGAACAGATAGTACAGTATGCATCTGCACATTAGAATGATTGTCAGAAAAATTACTCTATTATTAAAAAAGAAATTTTGTCCATTCTTTTATGCATATAAAAATTTCAAAGTGATTTACTAAATCAAAAATTCTTGCTTAGAATTGATTGTAAAGTTGCAAAACATGTTTTAGAAAAAGATGTTCAAAACATTGCATCAAAACAGATTTTTGTAAGATGGCAAGCAATTTTAAGTGTTTTTTATTTTGATATTGAATTTATCAAAGGAGACAAAAATTTTGTTCCCGATTTTCTAACCCGAGAATTTCTTCAAAATAGATAATGCCGCCCAAAAAAACCAAAGACAAAGGGAAAGGGATCCTCAAAGATCCTGTGTCCCAGACACCCTCTAAAGCCTCTCACCCCTCTTCACCTAAAGAAAAATTGCTATCATCAGCAATGCCTATAAAGTCCTGGATTGATATGATTGAAGATGATGAAGCAAGAGTTAAAGCCCTGACCTCTCAAGATCAGGTAAATCAATGGATGAAATCCATTACTCAATCCCCTGAGGTTTTGCTTACAATACAAAGTTTTTCTCAAAGCCAAATTTCCCCAAAAGAAGATTTTGAAAAAATTGAAAAACCTATTTCTAAAGAAATACCAAAACTTTCTTTATCTGGAAATTTGTCTAAAGAAATAATTTCTTCTGGAAACACTTCCTCCCAGGTTGTGGTTTCCCAAACAAAGTTTTCTCAAAAATCGGATTGGCATAATAAAACTCATTCTCAAAATGTTTTAACTATGGAGGATGGATTTTATGATTCTGATCCATTTAAAGCAATTTCAAAATTCTTCCCCAAAGGATGGTTTTTCAAACCATGGGATCTTACAAAGCCTCAATCATATTACCAAAGTATTCTTGGAGCCACTGGCTCAGTAAAATTCAAATATTTTTATCATGCTGAGTCTCATACAGAGCCAGCCTATTCCACGGCCACTATCCAAAATATTATTAGCCCAATCCAATGGGGTGAACCACTCCATACACAAAAGCAATTTCCCACTAATTTCCTCTTTAAAATCCCACACTGCTTGTCCTATTCCTATTAGGACTACCAACAAGCGTGGTTAACACATTTTTTCTCCAAAACCCAAAGCATTCTCACTCTTGGTTATTTTTCTTCAATACAAAAATAATCATACAAAGCCTTCCAAACTAGTTCCAACAATGGTAGACCTATTTTGGACCAAACACAGATATCTTAACCCTAAATGCAACAAACTGCTTTAACCTGTTCAAAACCCATTATCTCCCTACTGAGTCCGAGAAAAGGTTTCCCCCTTTCTGTTAGCCTAAAAGGCTACATTAATGTAATTTTGATGATAACAAACATGTGTCGTGAGTAAAAATAATAAATATTGTATTTCACATCTTCACTAGTTTTTTGAAGGATAATATTTATGCAAATGAATCAAGTGAAATCAAGATTGAAGACACTCAACGGACAACGGCGAAATCAAGAATAAAGTTTAGAGCTCAACGGAAAAATTATTGTAACAAATTCTTGTAAAACCGGTATGATTTAATTGATGCATGATTTAGTATTTGAGAAGCTCAAGAGATTAATTCAATTAAATATTTTTCATAAACTAAAAAAAATTATTTTTATAAAGAAAAGTATTTTTGTGGATTTAAGTAATTTGGACTTAAATGCTAAGATTTGAAATCTTTGATTTTAATAAGTATTAAATTTCGGAGTTGGACATTGTTATAAACATTTGAAATGTTTTGGGACATACTATAATTTATGAATATTTTAGACTAAAGTGAAAGGTTTTGAGAACTTTGAAAAATATAGGTATTATGGTGAAAAGGACCTTTGTGCGAAATAATAAAATATTTGGGGTTATATTATAATTTCAGAACGTTTGGGAAAGACAATTATTCTTAAGAGGTTCTGAAATTGGACTTATTTGTAAAGTTTTCTGACGTTTTGGGTCATAGTATAATTATAAAAAGTTTTGGGTTAAATTATAATTTTACATAACAGTGTTACTGTAGCAAATTCAAAAATAACGGTAATATTACTGTTCCTGCGCGGCTAGCCGGATAAATCAAGCGGCTAACCGCTTGAGCACGGGATTTTGCCTATAACGGCTAGTTTTGGGGATTTTTCTATAAAAACTCAACTCAAACTTCATTTAATCAACTAATGCACCCAAATATAAGATCATACAACATATATTGAGCTTCCAAAACGCAAATCATCATTGATTGAATCATTCTTGAGCTATTAGTTGCATATCCACTCTTAAAGAGAGTTTTTGTTGTAATTTTCATTTCTTATCAATTTGTGAGTGTGTAAGTGTGGGAAACAC